>JBCFYV010000003.1:57024864-57510961 GCA_039000515.1 Timema cristinae | reverse complement strand
TTCCGTTATCCACCAGACACCTTCTAGCTGCCGACGAGGATGGACGTGTCGAGTAGACGCTCTGATATTTCTGTTCATGCAAATGTGGGTACACTTTGGCACAGAATGAATAAGTTTGGAAAGCAAGTGCGGATACACAAGGACGACATAAGCTGTGCTAGCCCTCGGGTTGTGGGTACCCCATAGCGCAGAATGTATAAGTTTAATTTAGCAAAATTCTGCTGCACTTCCCTATACTATGCTGATAAAGCGTAGCTATGCTAGGAAAATCAGGTCGACCAGCAAAACCACCCCTTTTTTCTCACTCTCGCAAATGTTGTGTGCATTTAGTGGTAGGCCCCCTGTTGATGGCCGCCCACAAGACCCTTTGTAAGTCCCGTTTTCCACCAGACACATTCTAGCTGCCGATGAGGATGGACATGTCGGGTAGACGCTCTGCTATGTCTGTTCATGCAAATATTGGTACATTTTTTGAACATAATGAATATGTTTGGATAGCAAGTGCGGGTACACAAGGACGACATTAGCTATGCTAACCCTTGGGTTGTGGGTACCCCATAGCGCAGAATGTATAAGTTTAATTTAGCAAAATTCTGGTGCACTTCCCTATCCTATGCTGATAAAGCGTAGCTATGCTAGGAAAATCAGGTCGACCAGCAAAACCACCCCTTTTTTCCTCACTCTCGCAAATATGGCTACAGAACAAAATATATACTTTTGCGTGCAGTGGGTGTGTGGAGGGGGGGGGGGGGGGCGTGTAAATATTCCATAGTTTGTCGCTTTTTACAGAACTTTATATTTGCCAAAGGTCCCAATCTCTTGTCAATCAGGAGCTCTGTGGTAAGCTGTTGATCATGGTGCAAGTTTTATACCAAAAGATGGCGGTAGCATCCAGAAACAGGTTCTGCCACCATGCGCCTCTCTCAAAATCATCGGCAAGCGGGTATTTTAGTTCATGTGTATCACAAACGGATTTTTAAACTATGGATGATTGCTTTGCACTAGTATAGGAATGAAATTGACAGGTAATTTTTGTGTTCAGGGAAACTTGAAGATTTGGCTGCCTAAGGAAGAAGAAATAAATATTAACCGTGTCTTACTATCAATATATTTTCACAGGTAAGGTATAGATAGACAGTGGTAAGCCATTTAGGAATTTTCGCTTAGGACCACTTGCCCCATCGTTTCGGGTGGGTTTTATAAGTGGACACGTGGGCAAAGGTGAAAGCCTTGTCTGATATGGTTGGGGAGGCGGGGGTTGGAATCCCGGTCAGATGTAATGGGGTGTTTCCCGCAAATGCCGGTACACAGAGCTAGGAGGGGGGTTGATAGCTCAACAAACGCTAATTTTATTTGCAGTGCAGGGGGGTTCGAAGCATCTTGGAGGGGGGGGGATTAGTATCTTTGGCTTCCTCGCTCGATGAGTGTTATTGTATCAATGCCTTCTAACGGTATATTCCAAAACCTCGCAAAGACAAGTTAACGGGTTAGCGACTGGCCAATGGGGTCTACCACTGCTGCCAACGTCCTTGTCAATTGCACCATCCAAGGCAGCGAGCTCTGGGGAAGGGGAAGGGGTAGTGCCGTGAAGGGGGGGGGGGGGTGAAGTGAAAGTAAAGTAAGCAGAGCTATGTAACAGCCGGTACCAAGCGATGTAAGGAGGTCAGGGGTTGGGGAGTGCGCACCCGTGATGTGCAGTGGTCACTACTCGGTAAGCGGGCGAGCAGAGAAGATTTCCCCATTCTACACAAGACAGCCATAGCGAGAGGTTCGTGCAGCCCCCTCATGCCGAAACATCACGGACTGTACGCTCCCCAAATAAATAAATAAACTACAACGCGCAAATCCTAGCCAATAATTAATTAGCAATAATTAATTAACAATCATTAATAATTAATCATCAAGAACCAACATGCCCGGGAAGGTAGGCGAGAGGGTGGTGGGGGAGGGGTGGTAAAAGGGAGGGCTTGTAGGGGAGGTAAGGGAGGAAATTTTGTAACCATCACTTGGGAAAAGAGGTCAGGAGGAGGGGGAAAACCAACATTGAGTAATCCTCACAATACACACGCTCTCCAAGTCAAGGTCAGGTTCAAGGTCAAACTGTAACAAGGGGTTGTGCTAGGTAGTTACGCTTATGTATTGATTACGATGAGGGCTTAAGTGATGAGGAGGTCTATGTTTTATAGGGAGTGTACCCAAATTTGCGTGGAGGGAGAATGGAAAGCCATTTTGGTAAAACCACCCTCAGTATACCCTACCAAGAATTGAACCTCTAACTCCCCAACATTGGCAGTCTAGTCTAATGCAAGAGTAGCGTCTTAGTCTATGCAGCCACCAGAGTGGGTAAAACTTAGTTGATATTTAAAAAAAATGTTTTTTAAATAGTATACTTTTGTTATAAAACAACTTCAACTAATAACTGAATAGTGTCCATTCAAGATTACTATTTCTATAAAAGCTAATTATTAACTTATTATAAATTTAGGTATAATATAATTTTAACGAATCAGTCATCCGAAAAATATCAATATTTTTAATTAGTACCTTAGCTAGATAGGTAGAACGTCTGTATGCTAAGTCAAGAGTCTGGGGCTCAAACCTTGATATGGGTGAAAATGATCTAAGAGATGAAATTTTTGTTTTCCTTTTAATAGAAGAAATGTGTGTTTCTTTCTATTTTAGAATCAATTTAGTGGGAAATTTATGTGTTTATATAATCAGTCGTATTAGAAATTGCACGTTAATTAACCTTAGTCAAATTAAAACAAACACAAAACTTCTTTTTGCTTTTTAATTCAACTCACTGAAAATTCTCAAGAGGAAATGGATAGGAAGCTTAATAGGCTAAAACACACCCCTCAGAATCTACGACCTGATAATTTACTACTCTTTACTGTTCCCATAACTAACTAACCCTAAACTTAAGAGGGAGAAAGAGAGATTTAAAAAGAGAAGAAGAGGAGGTTAAGAAAGAAACAACAACAAGAGGAGAGTGAAATCAATTTCCTCCGTCGCTGTGTGTGCGCGCGTAATCGGAGAAACAATAAAGGGGCAATTTAGTCTGCGTCGCTTCTCCATTCCTGAGAATACTAATTAAGTCTTCAATTAGCGGAGGGGCTTTTGTTGCCCCCCCTCCACCCCCCTCCTTTCCCTTCCATGTCTTCACTGCAATGGCGCCTCTGCCGTGCGTTGGGAGATTAGTTGAAACAAACTCTCGCCTTTTGTTTGGTGCAGGAGAAATATTCTCTTCTGTGTCTGAATATATAAACGACTTGAAGGAAGAGTGATGGTAGCTTTCTATTAGAGACGGAAGAACTTAAGAAAGTTATTCAATGTGTGTGTGTGTATAAGCTTATAGGCCCTATATACATACATGCATACTTTTTCATAAACTAATGACAATTAATAATTATCGGTGGCTTATATACATAGTTGTAAAATGTGTCGTTATTTATGCAATTTTATCTATTCATAATATATTCATAATATAATATTATTATTATTATTAGCACCGCGTCTTACTACCCATTCGGGTTATACGCACTTACGCTAATGTGTAATGGAAGGGTGATTGTGAGATGAAATGAAGGACCTACAGTTTAACGTGGAATCCGAACCACGGTGGAGACCTGGCATTCCCCACATTCACAAGAAGTCTTGTCAGAGGTGAAGGAAGGGTTTGGTAATCAGATAAATCTTTGCCGGGACCGAGGATTGAACCCCGGCCGCCAGCATAGAAGTCTGACACCTTACCCCTAGACCACCAGGTCACCCCATAATATAATAAAATTAATTATTAAATATCCATGTTATGTCATTTTATTAATATAATGATATTGCATTATTAAATTAATAAGAGCATATTAAATTATATATGTTATTAATAATGATTACATAGCTCGTACTCCCGTAAGGATAAATATTATTTAATAAAATATTTACTGAGCAATAGTAAGTTTCATTGCGTGATGAATATATGCGATTAATACGAATCATTGATACTTAATTATTTTAATAAAGTAAACAATTCAATAAATGATCCTACATTTAACTAGTCACTCAATTCTTACATCAGTGTAGATCTATCGTTTTCCCATTAAATTTTCAAACGTGCATCCAACGCGAAAATTATTAATGAAATAATAAGATATGAGAATAAGGACAGTTTGGAACAAGTTTAACCGCATTAGTTTGGAAAGATGATGGAGAAAAACCAATATAAATATCGTGTAGAAAACCACCTAAAATGTACATGTCTGGGACTCAAGCTTTAACTTACCCGTCAACAGTGATCAAAATGCAACGTGATTCTAACGCCTTATACTTCTCGCCCACCGTTGCATGTTTACATACTACAAACGACAGCCATGACATTAATAACAGTATAATAGTAGTATAATATATGATAGCTTAGTTAGTGGACTGTGATATTTAATTGAAACCCATATCCATTTAAATGTGAGCTCTTAGAAAGATGAAAAATAAATACCTGGAGAGCTTTGAAATATGTGGTTGGAGAAGACTTAAGAAGAGCAGGTCGACAGACAGGGTGAAAAAGGAAGAGGTCCCAAGAAGAGTGGGTGGGAAGGGAACCATTTTGGATGTGATTTTTCGGTACAAAGCAAACTAGATCAAACCCATTCTTAGGAGGAACTGTCTTCTGCACAACGTCATAAAAGTAAAGGTTGAGGGAAAGCGGAGCTTAAGAAGATGTAGGATTCAAATATTGGATGACATTAAGAGGGGAAAAAAACTTCCAGGAGCTGAAGGAGGAAGTAAAGGACAGGGCGCATTGGTTGCTAAGGTCACTGACAAAAGGAATGGACCTGTCGTAAGACCGAACATCCAATAATAATAATAATTATAGTATTAATAAATATAATAATATTGATAGTATTAATAAATATAATAATATTGATAGTATTAATAAATATAATAATATTGATAGTGGCGAATGCACTGAATACCCAAGCAAAATACTTTGGTTCAAGTCTAATGTGGAAAATATATTAAATTTCACGTGGTAATAAATCAATAAAGAATGATTGACTTGGGGCTCACTAAATTATAAGTGCAAAGCACTTACTTACAAGTCTTTGCACCTAGCTGAAAAATAACCTAAGTCAACTTTCTTGTTCTTGTTCAAATCGCAGGGTTTGTAGTTAAATACCCAACGACCGTTCAAACGTTTTGTGATTTTTGTGCAAATATATCACTAAAGGCTTTTTTTTATAGATACTTTAATTATCCACTTTTTTAGGTTTAAAATATTGGATAACTTGCCAAAGTTTCATTGAGTCAATCATTGACTAACGTAAATTATTACTTGTAATTAATATAATATTCAGTAGGGTTAATATCTGTTATTTCCTCAATTCATAAACTGCGTGTTCTCTTTAAGGAGGAAATGCATGGGACGCGAGGAAAGGCCTGTGTTTTTGCAATTCTTATAGCAAAACATTTTGTTGGTCAAAATAGACCAAATATTGCTTCAGTACAAATGTAGAGGTGACCTGGTGGTCTAGGTGTAAGGTGTCAGACTTCTGTGCTGGGGGTCCGGGGTTCAATCCTTGGTCCCGGCACAGATTTATCTGATTACCAAACCCTTCCTACACCTCTTACAAAACATCTTGTGAATGTGGGGAATGCCAGGCCTCCACCGTGGTTCGGATTCCACGTTAAACTGTAGGTCCTTCATTTCATCTCACAATCACCCTACCATTACACATTAGCATAAGTGCGTACAACCCGAACGGGTAGTAAGACGTAGTGCCAATAATAATGATAATAATAATAATACAAATGTAGAGTCTAATTATGTTCACATGGTAATATCAGTAGTTCTTGAATATTTGTCAAGGGTGTCCTGGAATTGAATGACAACTTTTTCTCTTCATTTAAAAAGTTTGACATCTAATGCCACTATGATCATGACAGATATTCTAGAACTGGTGATATCACTATGCAAAGAAAATTAAACTTTAGGATTGTACTAAAGTAATATTTTATTTATTTTGTCCAAAAAACTGTTATGATATAAAAACAGCAAAAACATTTACCTTTTATAGCGCTCCCTACACGCCCTACCTTATGACCTTCTAGAGCTGCTGTGCGCCGCTCTCGAATATTAGATCAATCTTTCACGTTCTCTCTTCACGTCAAGTATATATATCTTTAAATCCCCAGGCCATTTTCAGTCGCGGCAGCTTCGTAACAACCGCAAACTAATAAACCAATTACGACCCCTCGACTGCCCCTTTTCCTCTCATTCCACTTCTCTCAAACCCCAATGCCACCAGGTCCTGGGACTACCCGGGGCAAGGGGGGGGGGGAAGACCCCTGCGCCACTAGGTTGATAACCCTCCCTCCTAGGGCCCTTCTCACCCCGACCAAAAAGCCCCGACAGTCAACGATCCTTTCCGACGCTTGAATCTCGACCCACGGGATGGGATTACGTTACAGCCCCCTTTCCCTTTTCCCCTTGGGTTAGAATGAGAGCAAAAAGCACGCAAGTTTTTTTTTTGAGCCTTTTACGCAAATAAATGCGGACTTAAGATGAGGAAAAAGGGGCTCAGGTCGACGGTATTACATTTGTGGGTTATTTATTGGACGAAATAACGAGTAAAGCAAAAACTTTTAGAGCTAGTTTGTAACATTTAAAAAGAGAATATTTAATTGAATTGATTTAAAAAAAATTGCTTTATGTCAATCTATATTTTTCTACTTACATGTGTTTATCATTTATATCAATATTTTATTTTCAAATTATTTAAAAATATTAAAATAATATATCAATATGTTTAAATTATATGAAGGCCTACTCTTTTTTTAATTTTTTTAAAAAGGATGGGATTAATTTTATAATCATTATTTGGTTTTCTATTTGCTGTTATCATAATTACTAAGTAAATGATAATTAGTTTATTAACAGAGTAAGTGGCTAGACTAAAACAATATCACGTTAAGGGTCGTGTTTGATGTCACGCTATGCTTAAAATGGTGTAGTAAAATTCTATTGAATTTGGACAGTTAATATGTTTAACTCCCACGGATAGCATTAAACTTTGGTTGGTAATGCAGCCCAAACCAGACGTCATATAGTAGTGGGATTTTCTGTATTCTACGTAAGAAAATTGTGGGATTGAGACCATTGAAACCCTTGTACTAGATTAGAAAAAAAAAATCCCGGTTTGAAAATATTTATTTTAAAATAAAAAGAATGCTACAAATTTGCTCTTGTTCAAAGAAGGCTGAAGAGAACCAGATTTAAACACATTGTTTGTTTCGAGTGTAAGCTCCTATCTAATTTTCTGGTTGCTCAGCCGAGAGATGGTCTCTTACTCACTAAATAATTTTCTGGAAATATATAAGGTTCCTTTAGAACTGTAGTCGATCTCCCAAAATACTTGGCTATGTGAGCCAGCTGAAAATCACGTAATAAACAAAGATCGAGGAAATGGACCAACTTTGTACACTCATTGCTAAAAAATTTCTCTTATTGAAGTTACAATTAATAGAGGGGTTTCCAAATATATCTGTGAATCTAAACTTAATTTTATAACCATATGCCACATACATAATTATGTTTTTTTTTTCAAGACATTTATTAATAATTTAAATCAAATAGATGAAACTCCCTTTATACGTTCTTATCTAAAGAGAAATATTATAATATGTGATTTTTTCGGCCTCAAGACTATGATAATCTTTACGTTTCAAGTAACCCCGTGCTATAGTGGTCAATGGACTTGGCTACGAACCTAGGGTTCCTAGGTTAAATTCCCAAATGGGACCATTGGTAATGTCCTGGAAGGGGAATTGTTCCAATGGTCACCAGGGTTTGGTTAATAATCAGGGGTTCACACACTGTGCGTCACGATGCACTAGAGCGTCACCGGTCTTGGTCCGTGGCGTTGCGCTATAAGGAAAAACTAAAACTTAAAATGTATAGTGAAATCCAACATGCAAACTTTCAATATGTATACTCGTAGGCCTATATATTTTAAAGAATGGGAAAAAATGGGAAAAAATTCTTGTGAAACCATTCCCTACATATGTGTTCTGGATTCAAATACTCCTTGAAAATAATGGATGTAGGAGCGTCACATGAAAAATATGACTTGTGAAGGGCGACGTGGTCTCAAAATTTTGGGAACCTCTGGGTTAATTATTCTTAAATTAAGTTTAAGATCACTGCTGGCTTCATACCTTTATATTCACTAAAATCATATCATCTCATCGCGGGTATGACATGTATAAAACCTCCATAAATATACCCTGGGCAACATTCTGTTCCACAAGAGTGGCTTAAAGACAACACACACAGGCAACCTAACTATACACTATATCTCTCCAGATCAAAGTTGAAATACGCTTTAAAAAAACGGGAATTAATAAAGGGGCTTTTACAATAATCAACATGTATGTTTGTCTGTTTGTCCCTGGCCACAGTTCTGAAACAGTTTTAAGGATTTTATTCAAACTTGATATTTAGAAATTACATGGCTATGTAGTGTGACATTAAATAAATCAATCATCCTAACCCTTAAATTACGAGTAGTTTACTGATGAGTGATATATTTGAATTCCAATTTTTTCAAGAATCGCTTTAACGATTTTGATTAAGATTACCTGGAGGTCTAGGGGTAAGGTGTCAGACTTCTGTGCTATGGGTCCGGGGTTCAATCCTCGGTCCCGGCATAGATTTATATGTTTGCCAACCACTTCCTTCACCTCTGAAAGGACGTGTATTAATCACAACTTGGGAATGTGGGGAATGCCAGGCCTCCACCATAGTTCAGATCTCACGTTAAACTGTAGGTCCTCCATATCATTAGCGTACGTGCGTATAGCTCTATTTTTGATATGTTTACGGTTACCTGAGATATTATTATGCCATCACAGAGATTTATAAAAAATATTTTAATAGCTCAAATATCGTGTCCAATTCTCTTCTAAACACATGAACAAATCTATTTTATTATGCTATTCGTTTTAATACCACGTCTTACTAGCCGTTACACAGATGGTATCAGGATGATAAATTCAAAATATAGTAGAAATGTACCCACATTTGTGTGGATAGTGTGATTTTTTCTCACACGAACACAGGATTTGTGTGAGGAAAAATCACACTCTCTGCACGAATGTGGGTACATTTCTACTATATTATATATACATATATATTTATAAATATATATTTAATATAGTAGTATAGTAGTGTATATATATATTTAATATAGTTGTATAGTAGTAGTAGTAGTATAAATATATATAGCTAAAATTTGCTTTAAGACATTTTGAAATAAATAAAAGAAAAATGATTCTTCTAATATTCATATTTCTGATATTAATTACTTTTTGTTACATCTATTTTCATACAAAATGTATGACGTAAGCCAAAATCAGTTTGCCACAACTATTATACATCATGCAATGTGCGAGAGCGCATGATCTTAATTTAACTTGATTATTATTAGTTTCGTTTATAAAAATAAGTGGTAACGAACTCCGCACGGACTTTCTCACTCCACTATTTAAAAATTGAGATATTTACTCAAAACTCGTAATATGTGTTAAACTAAATATAATACACTAACAAACCCGAGAAAAATTGCATTTTACTTAATTTTTCTACGTTAAATATTTTTGGCTCCCGGATTAAATTTTATGATTTTCTTTTTAAAGAATTAAAGCCCTCACTAAAATATTTGGACAGAAAAAAAATCGATACTGGGGGAACAAGGGTCAACACCTCGTATTAAAATTTCTACTTCCAGTTAAAATTTTCCATATTTTATTGGGAGGTGCACATCTTATGGTTATCGCAATTTTATTAAATTCCTCATTAATAAATTTAGACCAATAAAATAGGTAATTATTGACTATTGAGTCTAAAATGATAGAGATAGATCACTATTGTACAAACATTTCCCCTATACTATTGGTTTTACAAAGATATATCTCATATAAAAGATTTTATTTTTAATATTACTACAATTTTGCAAAGATAAGTTATTTAATATCTCAAATAGTTGCGGAGATGAGGACATTACCACTTCAGTAAAGTACCATAAAAATCATTTTCACAGGAAAATTAAAATAGCGATTTTGTTTATAATCTTAACCGATGCCTGGATACGAATCTTAATCAAAATAATTAGAGCTGATTTTGAAAAAATGAATTTTTATCCCTACGTCTTGTATTAAACTAATCTTAATTTTAGGGTTAAACAGACACACCAACAGACGGCATTGCAAAAACCACTTTTTAGGGCGTCATGAAACGTCAAAATTCATCATCACCATCTCGAGTTAGATTTTTTTTACGGTTGCAATACTTGACCCTTTAGTGCTATAAATGTTATATATGTTATATAAATGTTTATATATATATATATATATATATATATATATATATATATACGTTTAGCTGGAAAATTATGGGTTTTATAAAAAATGTTTCAAATAAAATATTTGTACTATAAATAACATAGACCATACATATTTGCGATGATAATTAATTTCATATTTCAAATAGTTTTGGAGATGTGATAAAAAATGAAATGTATTCATCAAACCGGAACCCTTAAAGTCATTGTGCCGAATAAATGAGTGTGTCTCTTTTATTTATAATATGATAAATGCTTAGAAATGAAATTTAATTAAAATCATTTGAGCCTATTTTGAGAAATTCAATTTTTTTCTCTTTTTGCTCTCAGTAAATTACCATTAATTTTAGGGTTGGGTACCCAATTCCAAAAACACTTCGGGACAACCTATGAAAAACTTAGATACCAAGTTTTAACCCGACCGGTAAAATATTTTAGGCTCTAGTCCGAGGTACAGACAGACCGAAATTCCAAACTCACTTTTTCGGATTCAGTGGGTCATGAATCGTCGAAATTCATCAAAATCTAGAATTCAATTTTTTGACTTTCACAATACTTTCTCTAGCTGTAAGATAGCGAGAAAGTAAAAAAATGTAACTTAATGAATCAACTTTATTGTCAGTGATAAATCATTAAAAAAAACCTCCATGGTGTGAGTCCACAAGCCCGCTATACTGACGAAGTGGCCAATGCTGTTTTCGATGATAGTGCCAACATTTGTGGATAGAGGGTATCATATGGTCAACACAATGAGCCCTCCAGCCACTTATATCAGTTTTTTTTTAATCGGAGCTGATACTTATTTATTCAAGTAAATCTTCAGATAAATTTTGAAGCACTGGGGATCGAAACTCGGGACCTCTTAATCTGTAGCCAGGAAACTCAACCACTAGACCAAAGAGGTGGTGCTAAATCATAGTACGAATAACTAAAGGCGTTGGGGTGTTAGCTAGGCTGTTGTATTATTGGTTTCATCAAGTTGGTATTAGCGAAAACTTGGCCTAAATTCAGATAACTATAGGGAGAGCCAACGTTACTTTTGGTAGATAGAGTCAATTATTTCCATTTATAATAAGTTAAATTTATTGGCTCTCATTTTAGTTTTAATATATGCTAAAAGGGTTCACGATACATTAAATTAGTCAGGTGAATATGCCTATTTAGTTAAGAATCCGGGTTCAATTCTCAGCATGGCAAAATAATAATTGCGAAGCTATTTCTTAGAGACCGGGTGAAGTGTATATTTTAGAAATATTTTATTCAATAGGGCTTGAGCTGATTAAATAAGTTAGGACACAATTACAACAATATGCGCCTCTCTTTTATTTAATTTAGTTCTAAATCAAGATGAGGAAATGATTACTTTCATCTTATCTGTCACGTTATATTAGCAGCTATGTAAAGGAATTACAGTTGGATGTCAATGCAATAGTTTTGTTTTATAGAGCCAGGAGATATAAATTGTGAATAAATTAAGTAACACGATCAAAAATATAATCTTTTATCATGAATATAATAATTCTTAATTTTAATATCCCTAGCGTATCACAGATCCATTTTAGGCATAGGCTTACACAGACTATATAATTAAACTTTGTTCTTAAAATAAACGTTACATTATTACCGTTTGAATGTTAATACACTTTGTTCGTCATTCTATTTTTGATGTGTATTACTAGTAATAAGTGATTAAATTTTTAACTAAATTTGTAGGAACTAAGCTTGTTCTCAATGCTCATTATTACTTGGTAGGCTACAAGTTTAAATTAGTAAAAATTTGGTTGAAAAAAATAACTTATAATTGTTGTATTTTATGTAGAGTAAAGAAGTAATTACAACTATTTAGAAACATTAATGTTTACAACATCTATAAAACAATAAATAACATCAGATCTGAATCTGTATTGGTAATCGCACTGTACAACAATAATAGAATGAAGACCCGATGTTCATGGGCTCACATCCAATGGGTGTCGACAGATTTTTCTTGAGTGATAAGTCTACGTAGCACGATTTCCTTAGGAGGGGAAGTGAAACCATCGGTTCCATGTCAAACGTGGAGTATAAAAAAACCTGGAAGGTATTTTATAATACTTTTCCCAGCTAAATTGGTAGTTACTTTAGCTCTCGCTCATAGAAATTCTCGTGTGCTGATGTAATGAGTCAGTTCAGAAAGTGTACGTTAAATAACCCAATAAAAATAAACATTATAATGTTTTACCAGGGGACGAAGAATTTGGGGTTTGAATCCCAGTTGGGTGTATTGAGATTGCTCTCCTCACATGAATACGGTCATATATCTTCTACATTTATATCCTTCTCTTTTATATATCTTTAGTGTAGTTAAATACGTACAGCCCAAACGGGAAGTAAGACATGATGGTAAGAAACAACATACTTTATTAAAAAATATTCGAACAATTGTTTATGCAGATTTTGTACAGTATCCCTTTTTTTTTGATTAACCTCTCCCCAGCTCTTACTTACGGCTTCAACCTCGCAGTAACTTTTAATCACTGTTTATTGTTGTAATTCCCCTCCCTACATAAATGTATAGATTCATACTCATTCTCTTTTCTAACGTCACCCCTTGTTTTTCATCCCTCTCTTACATACGGATGCTGAAAGCACCGTCGTTATAGTGGCAGATAATATCTTTCGCTTAAAAAAAAAAGTTAATCCATGTCACCCATTCGCTTTGCGCCATTGTCACACTGGCGCTGATCAACGGCAGTTTATCGCACCACGTGCTGCCAGTCCGGGCCCGCGAACGCTATCTACACGCAAAGATAAGAAACAGACGAACATGTATTCAATCCTTAATCATTACACATTCTAAAGGGAAATCAAGTTTTATGCCTATAATGGAATGATAAGTAATGTATTAGCGCTGCAAGAGAACAGATGAATGGGGCGAAAGGGAAAAGCGAAGGAGAAAATATTTAGTGATTCATGTTAGTCATTTACAGTAGAGATGATGCAATAAAAAAGAGCTTATAAAGTGTTTTAAAGATAAAGGTAGTGATAAAGTTATGACTGAATGGATTAAAATAAATTAATAGTCAGACACTTATTTTTTATTTTTAACCCCTTAAACGAAATTGTAATCATATTTTGTCTATAATGAAGAATTTAAAAGAATTTAAAACATGTGGGCTTTTTTTTTAGCACCGCGTCTTATTACTCTTTCGGGCTATATGCTTATGTATTAAATTACGCCAATGAGCTCAGAATGAGGAATGTTTAATTTAGAGGAAATATACCCACATTTACGTGGAGTTAGAGTGGAAAAACATTTTTGAAAAACCACCCTCAGGATACCCGACTGAGATTATATCCTTGATCTCCCCGTCATTGGCTGTCTAGTTTATGGCAAGAGTTGCGATTGTAGGTCCATTTGTGTTTTATATAAATTGTAATTTTTTACCTTAAATAGTTATTATTTTTAATAAGAATGAATTGAAGATTTGTTATACATCTATAACTTAACGACCTAAGAGATTTTACCGTATAAAAAATTAAATCTCGTGAGCCTAGACATCTTTTGATAGTTGGACCCCCGTTTGGGTAGCGGTGGGTTTCGGGTGGGGTTGAAAAGCTTGTTGAAGTAATAGCTTTATATATATATATATATATACATAAATATATATATATATATATATTTACGTATATATATATATACATAAATATATATATATATATATTTACGTATATATATATACAAATATATATATACATAAATATATATATATATATATATATATATATATTTTACGTATATTATATATATACAAATATATATATACATATATATACATAATATATATATATACATATATATATATATACATATATATATATATATATAAAGCTATTCTAGTGAATAAAGTATGAGGTTATAAACTACAAATTTAAATGTAAACAGTTAAAACTTTTAGGTTACTTATTAAGATCTTATTGGTTATCCAACCTGGTACGTTACCGTGTCCAAGAGTCATGTTCCAACTACTTGGCTATTGTTTATTTATTTTTATTTGAGGTATTTTTAACGTGCAATTTCTGAGCCAACTAATTATATCAGCATACAACTTACAAACAAACTTAAATATAGAACATACACAGCCCAGCAGTTAATTTATTATTATAAAAGGGAAAATATTTTAGCAATAATACATTTTTGGGTTATGGCAGAAATCAAACCCGCAACTCTAATTTCATAACTTGGTAATTAATTTGTTATGTGTCGTTTTAAACTAGTATAATGGGTAATATTTAACTCAACCCACTTTGGTAACCGCATGGTCTAAGTCAGAAGTCCCCAATTATTTTTGATGGAGTTCCGTTTTAAAAACTCGTGAGATTTCCGCTGTCCGTCATCACTTTAACGGTGACTCAAGTTCAAGCCCTATAGGGCTATACTAATTCAAAAACGTGATTTTTTTCCTTTTAGTTATTTTACTTATTTATTATTGATGGCCTTCCATGTCTACTACTCGCCCACCACCGAAATAGCATAATTTCTTCTGTTTATCACTATCTCATAAAGGTCCTTAAAAATGTAACTGTGCTCCGAATACGGACCGCAGTGCACCATTTGGTGACCACTGGTCTAAGGTGTCACTCTAGTGTTAGACTAGACTACCGATGACAGGGAGATTGGGTTTCGAATCCCGGTTGGGTGTACTGAGGTGTTTTTTTTCCAAATAATTTTCTAATTTCTATCCACGCAAATGAGGGTACACTACCTTTGAACTCTGCCTTCCTCTCCTAGCTCAATAGCTTATTTAGGACATATACATGTAACCTGAACAGGTAGTAAGATGCGGTGATAGAAAAAAAAAGCGCAAATGATAGGTGCATCAAAACCGCACCTTTGTGTGTGGTCTTTTGAGACCCATATGGTGACGCCGCAAGGAATGTCTATTTTTCATAAATAAGTATTGTGAGTTTCGTGAGTTTAGTGAGTTTGCTAATTATCAACGTAAGCTAACCTAGTCTAAGCTAACCTAAGCCTCTTTTGTAAAATGTTAGGCTGTTGCTCTCTGTAGGTTTATTATTTTATTGTAATTATTGTATATTGTAAGGGGTTATTACAATATATGTTTTCCATTCTGCCACGCAATGTAGTTTTTTTTCCCTATGTGCTTTTGTTACAAACTCTATGTACGGTTTCAGTGCTCTCCGCACAAGTAAATTTGTTCAGTCAGTAGACCTATTAAGCATGTGATGAATGAATTGATTCCTTTTAAATGATACCGTCTCTGTGGTCAAGTGGTTCGGGTGACGGTTGACAAACATCGAGGACTTTAGTTCGATCACAGTACTAAAATAGGATAGTATTAGTATATTATTAGCGACATTTCGTCATTCGTATTGGGAGTTGTTATTATTTCATATGTCTTACTACAATTTAGTAAGGATGAGCAGGTAGGATTTAGAGTAAGTTTGCCCTCATTTCGTAGTGTAAACGTGGTAAGACAATCAGGAAAATCACCCTCAGTTCATAAGACCAAGATTTGCAACCCCGATCTTCATGTAACGGGCAAATTAGGTTAAATCAGATTGATATTTTGATGGTGGTGTGGATTTTTATATGATAAAATGTAATTTGAGTTTGTGTTAATTAGCAATGCATCTCAGGAAAAAAATTATGTAAATAATAATATGTTAAGACTTAATAATAAATTATTAATACCGTATTTGTCTAAAATAAGATTTAAACTGTAAAAAAATCTATAAATTATAATATAAATTATGTCCAAATTTTGAGACTATTCGTATGCATATAGTTTACCTTCGTGTTGACACGTCCTTTAAACATAAATTATTGTTTTTATTAGTATTAATATTGCATCAGCAACCCGAAATCTTGTAATAAAAATCCCAATATTTGTATAATTTCCAAAGATTATTACGGTACATTCATGTCACTGCATATCCACTACATTTCACCTTTGCGTCGTTAGATAAAAATCATGCCATACTTTTTCAAACAATAAACACAATAAAACAGGAAAATAAAAAGATTGAAAAAGAATATTTTCAACACATTTGCTACTAACTTTATATCAATCTTTTTCTTAACCCTCCTCCCAAAACTCCCTCCTTATTTTTATTTCTTTCATAGACACTTATATCCTTACACTCACGGTATTTTTTTTATTTAATAAAATATTTCCTTTCCCTTCTTTATCCACTATCCTCAACATGTTTACTTTGTATCACCCTTCTCGTTCCCTCTCTCTTACCCACTTCTTCACAGCTTTGTTGCCCTATCACTCGACACAAAATTGATTATAGCCTCATCCTCCCTCCTAAATACACCCTCCTCCCTGTACCCACCCCTCTCCCATCCTCCCCTCGCAGTATTGTATGAACCCGGCTAATCTTGGGCTCACGCTAAATTTGATCCGCTACGTCTCTATTATCGCAGTTAGGGGTAGAAGATGGTGGGAGGAGGGGAAGGGGTTCGGTCGGTGTTGATATAATGGGCTAAATGGGCTGTGGGGGTGTTTTAGGGGCCACGTAGGGGTAATGGGATAATGTGAGGGGTTGGAAAATATTACTATCCACCCACCCTATTTCTCTCACTCTTTCCTCCATTTCTCTTCTTCCCCTCATATGTGGTTTGGTAAACACTTGGTTGAGAAGTGTATCATGACTTTGTAGACATATATATAAGGGGAGATAAAAGGAAGGGGGTGAGAGGTGACCGAGGATTATGTGTTTAAAATGTGCGTTGCTAGAGTTAAAAAATATGTGCTCATTTTCTGGGAAATGTCTCTACTTATTTCAGTGCCTTAAGGCCAAGGACCCAAAGTTCAGCATGATAATTAATTTATTTTCCTCTCTAACACAGTTTATACTGTAAAATAAAATAATCCGACTTAAACTTTTTTTCTCCCCTTTTACTACAAGTCCTTCATGGCTATCCTCTTGCCTTGGAATGTAGAAGGTAAAAATTAGTGAGTGTGTGCTCGCATTTGGTAAAGGGAGAGTGATAAATTATCTGAGAAAATCTGCCTCCCTATATTCATCCAGGGATTTAACCCATAACCAACCATTGTCGAGAAACAAAACAAGATAAGAGTAACTCTTCTATTTGTATGCTCATCGGCGTGGGTAATTTAATTTCTCGGTTATTAAAGATGTATTGGGAAATAATAATGCTAATCGACACATCACATGTCTCAACTGTTTGCATTTTAATAAAAATAAGGGGCCTATACCGTGGTTACTATTTAAGACGCGTTGTACTTCAGACAATGCCCAACCAAATATAAGAGCATTTGCATCATTTCTTGATAGAGTCTTAGTTAAGTTAAAACTAGATTGAGGCTTCATGGAGCGGGGAAGTAGGGGAAGTGAGATAGACCCTGAGTTCACTATAAGTTGGGTCCCGAGTAGCTGGGACATCATTTAGGAAAAATATGCCCTCAATACATTCATCCGGGATTTGGACATCAGCTTCCACATCCCCACAAACAGGACCGACCAAAGTGGACGCCTGAGTCCACGTGCCCACCGTAGTAGGTTATTTTACAGAAAGTAGAAGTTAAGCAACGTCAAATGTATATTATTAACTTATAGTTTAAATAATGATTAACAATGGTTTTAAATATATATAATCAAAGGATACTGGGACATAGCTGTGAACTTTCAAGGAAATGCATTAGATTCGCCTGAAAAAAAATGAGAAAAACACAACTTTTGAACGATTTAATAAAACTGATCATGAGCTAGATTTTCAGCCTTCGAAGTCAAGCCGCAATGAAAAGAATTGCGAGAAAAGGTCAATAATATTGTAGATTTTATATTAAAACATTTCTGTGTCCAAAATAAATAATACATTCTTCCGGTAGCAACGTTTAGTTTAATTTTTTACACGTGGTGACCTCAACAATACTTGGAGATCTGTAATGAATGCCTTAGAATTTAATAATAAAATTTTCTGTTCATTTAATAGATAGATTCAACATCATGTCAATATAATTATGTGAAGAAAAGTAAACTCTTATGTTTTTACTGGAGCAATATTATACTAATTCTTGCCAACAAAATGTTTTGCCATAAAACTGAAAAAACACTTAAATTTTCTACAGTCCGCTACAACCCACCTTAGATATATTAGAGATGCCTTGAAATACTAACAAAAGATGCTCTTCTAAAGGATGTATTCGTAAAATGGAAAGGTCAATTAATATTTATTTTAAGATTAGGCTATTATTTTTTAGAGGTATGTGAAGATTTTAAATGTCAAAGTTGAAGGTCAAATCTATTTCGATTCGACTTTGACACCCAAAATAGCCTTCTCATCTTCGAAATATTTCGAAGGAAGAAGAAAACTTCCATGTAATTAGAACATATTTAAAATATTCTGATTATTTTGATATATTTCCACATAAAATCATTTTTAGAACAGATACTAAACTGGGCTACATGGGTAGTATTAGTATTAGTCACTGTTACTCTCATCCCGTGGCCAATTTGTCAGGATAACCTAATTTCAGGGAGGGGTTGTCAGATAAGAGCGATGAAAATAATCAATCTGGAGTTTTGCTGAGTTTTATTAAAAAAATATGGTACAATATGTGATGTAGTTAGTCATAATTAGTTAAATTAAAAAAAGTCGTTAGTCCAAATCAGTCACTCTACCAAATAGTTCTTCTGTATGCTTATTTCGGTGATCTAACTCTACTTTTAACTGAGGACAAGAGCATACATAATCAAGTCCTACCTTGACACCCTCCTCATATAGTTTAAAAATGTGTCTTCAGTTTAACGTTTCTGCTTAATTGATTAATACTGATGTGTAGCTATACACAAATTAAGCTGATTGAAACAACTTTGTCATCTATACTTATAAAATAACATGTCCTGACTGACTGACTGACTGATTCATCATCGCCGAGCGCAAACTATCAAGGCTACAAGCATGAAATTCGGACTGTATATTCATTTTGTTATGTAGGCACCCACTAAGAAAGGATTTTAGAAAATTCCACCCCAAAGGGGTCAAAATAGGGGATGATAATATGTATGATAATATGTATGAAAGTTCGTCATTTTGAAAGTTACATAAACCAAATTTTGTATTTCGGTTATTGACGTAAAACAAATAAATACGTGTTTCAGGAATTTTGGAAATTTTATTTAATAAGGGATGAAAAAGGGGGTTAAAGTTTGTATCGGACTTGCATTATTTTTGATCTGAGGTCAAGTTATGGTCATCAACGTAACGTAATATTTTAAATTAATCTGTAAATACATATGTATATTTTCGTATTTGTATATAATCAACTTCCACGCGAGCAAAGCCACGGGCAACAGCTATCTAGTATACTATAGATTATTGGGAGCTATTTGCCTTTGGCTGGCTTAATCAGGCTTAAAACACATAGAAGGCGCAAGCGTCTATTAGTAGTCTTAATATTAGTATTGTCTTAAATTTTACAAGACACTGATAGCGCATTATTTTAACCAGGACCAGTGATTAAATTGCGTAAGAATATATGAATTCAGATAATGCAGCATAAAATGATATAGAAATTAGAATGCATTGTATTTTTTTTCTCTGCGCCTCTTTTGTTACCTAGTGTCCTTGATGCCCCTGTAAATAATTTAAAAAATAAAATTAGTCTTATGTGACAACAACAAAAATATTATCTTCGACTTTGGCTTTGTTTTACTTGTTTCAAACTTCACTTCGAGTTCGCTTCTAAATTTAAAAGGGAAAGTAAATTACCCACCAGATATTAATTTCTACTTAAATTTTTAATAATGTCAGAGGCCTACTTTAGATACATTTTTTTAATATTAACATAAGGAAGAACCAGGTCTATTAAAAAAGTTTATACAATTTATACGTCTACACTCATAACTCAGTTTTGTTAATCACCCTGAGTATGAATTCAAATAACCCTACACTTTTAAGCAAATAAATGAAAGTTATATAAACAATTTCAAATCCTTTCGAAGAATAACGTTACTCTTTCTAAATTTATTGTAATATTTGCAAGTCGTTTCTCTTAGATTTTTTTAATATCGCTGTGTGTGAGTGTGTACGCGCGCGCATGTGGTGTGCGTTTAGTCGGTTATAATAACAGCTAGAGTTGAAGAAAATATTAAATAGGGGAAGACGGGGTGAACCCGCACATGGTTTGCGTAACCCCGCTAACTGCTTTGCCGACTATTCTCGTCTGCAACACGAGGGAAAGAAATAAGAAAAAGGGGGCATTTATTCTCTTCTTATGGAATGTTATTACTCCTGGCTGACGTTCTAAACGGCCGCTTGGATGAAATAAATAAGTTTTAACTACCATTTTTTAAAGACCTTTCTTTGCAGACAAGCTATATTTGCATGCTAAGTTGACGGCAGGTGATATTTTATATATATATATATATATATACACACACACACACACACACACACACAATGAAAACAACCAACTACGGTTATTATTACAGCTTTCTTTTTCGTTTAGTGTTTTTTGTAGGATTTCATTCTATCGGAAATCTTTTAACAATTTTCTCGCTCTTTGACCAAATTCATGAAAAGTAGTAATGGACTCCACACAAACCTTTTTTTTAATTAATCTAATATTCTTCTGGAAATGAATCTGTTTGAAACTATACACTAAACACTGTTTATGTGTGTACTTTTATTAATTAAGGTGTATATTATAATATTGTTAATAGTTATGTATTGTTAACGCAGTTTGAATGGTGGACTAGGCTTAGAACCAAATATGATTGCTACCATAAAACATAATTAACATATGAATCCTTAATTACAATGCTAATTTAAAAGAAGATTGGCTTAAAATCCACACCATACTGAGAAGGAATAATAAGAATATTGTGTCCGGGTTACATCAATCTGTTGTTCAGTTTGCGGAAAGATTAGCAGGTACTAATGTACCGTTGCCCAGGGGGCAATAGTGGAAATTGGCAATTGACTAAATTGAGATTATTAATACAATAAAAACTTTAAAGACTATGAAAAAATTTGGATAGCTTTGAAATAAAAATTATAGGTTCTATGAAATGTTTGACTTACCAAAAGTAATAGGTAAATTGGTATGCCATCAATAATGAACCTATTAGTTGAACAATTAAATATACTAGTAAATAGTTTGAAAACAGGTTGACAAGAAATAAATGTTCTTTAGTGTTTAAAATATTTAAGCAGTGACAGTAAAAAGATTATTAATATACAGGTTAATTAGTTGACTAGGTTGTTACTCATATACCTTACACATGTAAAAAAAACACTTAACATTATTATTATTATTATTAGCACCGCGTCTTACTACCCGTTCGGGTTATACGCAAACACTTAACAACATGAAACACATAAAAATAAAAATTAAGGCTTATCAAAGAACATCTTACACAAAATTATTAAAATAAGTGTAAATGATCTAATGCTACAAACTTGTTATTCGAGTAAATAGTTAATAAGATTTTCCTGTGTTAATTATCGAGACAATATATTAATTTAGGTGATTTAATGGAAATCAATGAATGTGTGTCATCCAAGTTATACTTGTACTTTGTTATGATATATTATAAATACAGGATAGTATAAATAAGTACGATTGATTACTATGAAAGAAGTGTAACAAAAAGGAAAAATTAACGTTTTGTAAAGTTTGTAATAACGTAACGTTCCTTATCTGTGTGGTTTTTAATACCTCTCCCTATATACTGTTACTAATCTTGGCTGGGTGATGAAATGTTTCGGAGATTACGCCATCATTAGAACTGAGACAAAACCAATGAAAAATAATAATATTTAAGTTATGATAAAGAAACCATATATAAAGATTCCGATAAAAAAATAAACTAGCATATTAGGATATAGCGATATATTAACCAAAAACTGCCATTTGGAAGTATGATTGAGTTATATAAATAAATTTAGAGATTGAGATGTAGAAAAATTTAAATATTATGAAAAATACCTAAATTATCAAGCTTACCTTCAAACTGGGAATAGGACGTTGTTCCCGATGTTAACACAGTGCAATATATTTACGTGCAGAAAATTGTTAATTTTATAACCTTTATGATGGACTAAGTGACCAACGTAAAATTTTTTGGGAAAGTTAAAAGTTAGTATATGGGGTATCGCTAGTATGTCACTTGGTTTTAAGAGCTGTTTATTATAGATGGACGAAGCATGAAATTTATGGTGTTAGTCTAGAATGAAGGAGTGGGACAAAGGAAGAATGAAATTAGTTTCTATTATTCTCGACACTGGCCCGAACATGTCTTAACTACGATGGTAGGAGGACAAGGTCTTTAGGATGGAATTTATTTAAGTTTTTGATTTTGACATGTTGTGGGAGGTTCTTTATTGTATTGATAAGGGATTGGTTCTCGAATTTTGTTTCTTTATTAAAAATAATATTATGATGAAAAGTAGCATTATAAATTTTGAGGCTTTCAGCAGAATTCATTTTTGGACCTTTGGTGAAAGGGTGAAGAAATTTCATGCATTGGTTGATGTGTGTTGGTTGATGACCTGAGGTTTTAAGGTGTTCAGAAATTTTATATTTGGTTTTATTGTATTTAATGTTACTTAAATGCTTTGAATAGCTTTTATAAAGTGACCTTCCTATTACTCTATATATGCAACATTACATTCACAAGTCAGTTTGTAAATCCCACTTGGGTTGTATTTATTTTGGATATTTTAGAGTTGGATATATGTTTTTTGATTGTATTGTTGGTTCCAAATGCTATTTTGATATTATGTTTTTTAAATTCTAATGATTTTATTGGTTTCATGACCTGTGTAACTAAATTTTATCCATTTAGGTTGATTAGGGTTATTTTAAATATTTTTGAGGTTAGATTTTTTTTACATTTGGTATATTTGTTTCTGAAGAATTTATATATTGTGGATTGTGAATATCCATTAGTAGTCGCGATTTTTTTTATTAAAATGAGATATGTTTAATAATTATTTTTGGGGAGTGGAATATGGAGTAGTCTATTAATTAGGCTATTAAATGTTGCCAATTTATGAGTTGTGGGATAGTTGGAATCATTGGGTATGATGGCATCAGTATGGGTTGGTTTCCTATACATTTTATATTTAAATTTATTATCTTTGGCTTTAGAAATGTTTAGATCTAGGTAATTGATGCTGTTGTTTTGTTCGTGTTCTATTGTGAATTTTAATTTAGAGTGAATGCTGTTCAGAATGTCACCATTGTTAATTATGGTAGGGTCATGAATATTGTCATAAATGATAACTATATCATCGACATATCAGCAATATAATCAATCAATTAAGTAATTGTAACATCAGAGTACGTTCCTTATATTATAAGTTCATATTTCTCCCTACTACAACTATAATGAATATTACTGAAACTAACCAAACCTTGGTAAACATGTGAATTAATTCCCCTTTTGAGAAAAACCCTCCGCTACATGCAAGGAATCGAACTCGGGACCGCTAGTTCAGCAGCCAAGAGCTCTGACCCACATACCACGAGTCCAGTTACTAGGAAGGTAAATTGATTATAGAGATTATTTTTGAAACGTGCTCATATTTTTGATTGTTTTACCTTGAGGATTAAATCGATATTTTTATTTAGATATTTCCACCACATACTTGTCCCCGTTCGGGCTTTACGCATTAAATAAACTAAAATAGTAAACTAGGATGAGGAAGGTAAAATAACAGGGGCAATAAACTACCATCCGCGTGGTGGGAGATCAGGAGACCACTTAGGAAATAACATCTTCAGGGTGTCGAACCGGGATTCAAACCTCAATCTCCCCAGATATGAAAATTAAGTCTAACACGATGGTTTTAGCCGTTTAATAATTTTAAATAATCATAACTATAGTTATATAAAAAATATCGCAGACAAGTGGACAGGTCATATATTTATCACGAGCAAGATATGTGGCCCGCGGGTTGTTAGCTTACGAACCCTAGTCCTAGGTGTCTCAATAGGCTAAGCAATCGATGATGAGGAGATCGAAGTTCAAATTTGGGTCAAGTTTAAAATAATTTTTTTCCCCCTAAATGGTTTTCACATTCTATTTAAATGAAAACGCGGCTATACTTCATTTAAATTCAACCTTCCTCATTCCTAACACATAAGCGTGATTAGTATATTATACATACTAGTCGAATGGGTTGTGAGACGCAGTGACAATACAAATAATTTAGCTGACAACGGGTCAGACATGTTTGTGTCGGCGCATTACAGTTGAGCTACGGACCTCTTGACCCAAAAGCGTCATAGCTTAGTTGGGCTACGGCCACTGATAAGGAGGATTATCATCATAGCTTAGTTGGGCTACGGCCGCTGATAAGGAGGATTATCATCATAGCTTAGGTTGACTAAGGTCGCTGTGAAGGAGGATTATCATCATAGCTTAGTTGGGCTACAGCCGCTGTGAAAGAGGATTATCATCATAGCTTAGTTGGGCTAAGGTCGCTGAGAAAGAGGATTATCATCATATCTTAGTTGGCTAAGGTCGCTGAGAAAGTGGATTATCATCATAGCATAGTTGGGCTACAGCCTTTGTGAAAGAGGATTATCATCATAGCTTAGTTGGGCTAAGGTCGCTGAGAAAGAGGATTATCATCATATCTTAGTTGGGCTAGGTCGCTGAGAAAGAGGATTATCATCATAGCTTAGTTGGCTAAGGTCACTGAGAGGAGGATTATCATCATAGCTTAGTTGGGCTAAGGTCACTGATAAGGAGGATTATCATCATAGCTTAGTTGGGCTAAGGTCACTGAGAGGGAGGATTATCATCATAGCTTAGT
The DNA here is from genome assembly GCA_039000515.1 of Timema cristinae. Classification (NCBI taxonomy): domain Eukaryota; kingdom Metazoa; phylum Arthropoda; class Insecta; order Phasmatodea; family Timematidae; genus Timema; species Timema cristinae. Next base: position 57,485,767 of record JBCFYV010000003.1, on the reverse strand, counting down.
TTGCTACGGCGCTGATAAGGAGGATTATCATTATAGCTTAGTTGGCTAAGGTCACTGAGAGGAGGATTATCATCATAGCTTAGTTGGGCTAAGGTCACTGAGAGGGAGGATTATCATTATAGCTTAGTTGGGCTACGGCCGCTGATAAGGAGGATTATCATCATAGCTTAGTTGGGCTAAGGTCACTGAGAAGGAGGATTATCATCATAGCTTAGTTGGGCTAAGGTCACTGAGAGGGAGGATTATCATCATAGCTTAGTTGGGCTACGACCGCTGATAAGGAGGATTATCATCATAGCTTGGTTGGCTACGGCCGATGATAAGGAGGATTATCGTCTTAGCCTAGTTTGGCTAAGGTCATAGCTTAGTTGGGCTAAGTATACTGACCAGGATGATTATAACAGATAATATTAGTATTATTAGCACCACGTCTTACTACCCGTTCGAGTTATACGCTTATGTACTAATTACGCTAATGGATTAGGGATCGGGAAGGTTGAATTTAGAGGAAGTTAATCCACGTTTATGAAGAGGGAGAGTGGAATACCATTTAGTTAAAACCAACCACAGATCACCGACTGTGATTTGAACTTTGATCTCCCCGTCCTTGGAAGTCTAGCTGATCACGAAACTATCGCATTAGCTAACTACGCCAACAAGGCAGGTATCGGAGTTTGAATCCCAGTAAGGTGTAATTAGGGTATTTATTTTTTAATGGTTTTACACTCTTACCCCCCTCTCAATACATTCTTCCTGATCTCTAAGACACTATCGTAATGGATTTATATATGTATGTGAAAACCCGGATGATAGTAAGAAGGTGAGACAAAAAAAAAACCAACATGTTCAGCCATGTAGTCAAGGTGTTAGGAAGGGATTCCAGAGTAATCAGGACCCTACCCTTCTTCCAAAAGGTCAACTCTTGTACAGTATTCAATTAAAACACCCCTTTACAGTGCATTTATTTATACATAATTTATCATGAAATTAACTAATGAATTATTTTAATATGTGTTACATGCAACTTTAATGGTCTTTTGAGTCATTTGGACTAACAGTAATTGTCCAAGATCTCCTGTGTCGAGAGCAGATGGCTACCGGATCATACAATATGAACTTTTTTTTAATAAATTTATTTGAGGTGTTTAACGTATGTTTTTTAAACGACTGATTATATCAGCACACGAGAATTTCTATTAATGAGCGCGAAAGGTCCTACCAAATTTGCTGAGAAATGTATTTTCACATACCCTCTAGTTTTTTGTTTTTTTTTACATGCCAAAACCAACATTGGATCTATGGATTTAGTTACCCTCTGAAGGAAGTTGTGCTACGTATTTTTATTGCTCAAAAAATATCAGTTGACTCATGCTGGGTTTAAACCCAGAAACATTGGGTCCGGAGGCGAGCACTTTACTCCAAGACCACCGAGTTCGACTAGTATAAATATTATAATTAATAAATGGTACGGAACTCCACACGGACTTTCTCGCTCCATTGTTAAAAAATTGAGATATTTACTCAAAACTCGTAATATATGTGAAACGAAATAATATACACTATCACTTATGCATAAATTGCACTGTACTTACGTAAAACATTTTTTTAGTCCCGACTTTAAATTTTATAATTTTAATTTTTAAATAATTGATGTCCTCATTTGTATGTTTGTACCTATAAAAATGTTCTATGCTGGGTCCACAAGGGTCAACACTTGGTATTAAAATTTTGATTTCCAGCTTAAATTTTACCATTTTAATAGGTTTTGCACATCTTCAGGTCGTCGCATTGCTATTCAATTCCTAATTTATAAATTTTGACTAATAAGAAATGTAACTATTGACTATTGACGTGAGCTTTCGGAACCGATTTATTATATCAGCACATGCCTTATAAACTTACTTAAAGCTGGAACAGACACAAAATCAAACCCCAGGCCATTAATTCATCACTTTGATATAGGGAACCCATTTCACCTATGATTAATTTTTCAGTCATGTCAGGAATCATACCCGGGACCCCTAGTAAATTATTTCAAAATAATACAGAAGTCACTACAGTTAAAGCTCAACAGGATCTTATAAACTACAAAATAAAATTCTTGGTTCAGCCCTGTTTCACCCCCTATGACATTGACTTCTAGATGTGCCGTAAGGCTGTCGTCCAACTCTTGCGTCAAACTGACAGAAGCACCAAGCTAGTTTGGTTGTATTTAAACTGATTTGGCTGCTAGAGTTATAAGTCACATTCACAACTATTTTCCTCGAGACATGATGTTTTAAACCTATGAAATGAAACTGTAAGAGAAACTACAAGTTTATTTGTGGATTTGCCCTTATGCTATGTAAAACTTGGTGAGTGTGAATGATAGCGAAGTGAGCTTGGCTGTAAGAACACATTTTTTCCCTGCGGTAAAGGTGGCTTGTAATTAAGGTATCATTTCGATTTGTGGGTGCTATTGACTGGCATGTGACACTTTAGTTGTTTGGGTAGAATTTTTTTTTTTCATTCGATGTAATATAATATCTGGTAGGATTTTCTTTTCTTGATATTTGTTTTATACGTGTAGTGTGTTGCCATGAATTAAACAGGACTGATTTGTCTATTATGATCTTCTCCAGCTGGTTCTACTCTAATTCAACATTTTATCTGTTGTGATTGATTGCAAGACCAAATACATAGATTTTCACAGACAATATAAAAAAATTCAATTACCAACCATAAAGTTTTAAAATGTAAAATTATACGAGTAACTAAGAAAATTTAGAAAATGAAAAAATTCAAAGAAAAATTTACCTAAAAGGAAAAAACCTACTGCACTTGAGAACGGAAAAAATTAAACTTTGAGAACTTAGTTATGGTTTTATAGTTAGTTTTTGACAGGATGGGTGGCAATCACTTGGATCCAGAAAAGTTCCACGATAACTGGTGGGGGTTTTTGAAGGGTCTAATTCAACAGTATTATCCTTGCAAGGCAAGGAGTGTTTTGTTATTATATGTAATGTGTTAGTACAACATATTTACTTTAAAATATTAATCTTAATAATATGGTGTGGTTTTTTCGCACTTCATCTTAATACGCGTTCGGACTATACGGTTATATATTAATTACGCTAATGATTTTAGTGGTTAGGAAGGCTATAATTAAAGGAAGTGTATACACGTTTGCGTGGAGGGAGGATGGAAAACAATTTTGGAATAACCACCCATCATCAGCAGTCTAATCTAATAGGAGAGGTAGCGCGTTAGGCAATGAGGCCACCGAAGCGGGTATAATAGTGCATAACTAGACATTTTTTAATAGATGTGGTCCAGAAACTCGCAATTAGTTCAGTCATCACGCACATGAGCATACTAATTAAAAAGATTTATACCATTTTTTAATATAAATAAAATAAAGTAGACTAATTTTGTATTCGCTGTTACCTCCCACATCAAAATACAAACGCAATCATTCTTGTAGCCCTCTGCTGCCATCTGTTGACGGACAACTTCACCATTACTGTGTAATAAAGTTCTTATATGAGAAAAGAGGGTAGAAGGATGTGTGAGTGGGGGAGCAAAAAAGGGGGAGGGGGTGTAGGGTATTCGTATGTGAGGGGAAGGATACAGTGTGAAGAAATAGTGGCATCGGAAAGGGGGAGAAGTGTCAGTCGGCACTCCAGGCAATTTCCGTGATATTCAATCACACGTGAAGAGTGTGGGCCAACACGGGGTTAAGTGTCACCTTCATTTTTTGTTTTACAAGGAGAAAACATGCACGTACTAGGTAAGTTAACAGTAGTGTCAATTTGATTGAGACTACACTTAAACAGTTTATAGATGATTGGTAAAATGTTTAGTTAATTTCTTGAAATGAAAATGCCCATGCAATCCTTTCACTGATGCTGGAGCGCTAAGACATGTTTAAGGCCCAATTTTACAATGTCATGTTATTCTATTCGTTAGGGCTTAACATGAGGTTAAGCGATAACGACCACTACTTTTGATTTTACAATGTTTGGTTAGCGCTAATGTTCACGTAAATGTGCTCGTAAAGTTAACGCGAGGTCTACCTTCCGATTAGCAAACATAACGTCCACATTAATAACGTTAAACACTCCGCCATATTGTTTTCAAGGCGATTGTTGTTATTATTAAAGTGAGGTTACTTTTATTTAAGAAATGGATTATTTATTGTATGATAATGACGACTTTGAAGATGAGTTACGCTTTCTATCAAACTCAAGACTTAGAAGAACAACGAGATGATAATGAAACGAAAGAATTTCCTGGAATTTTATGACGAGGAATATTTTTTTAAACGTTTTTGTCCAAACAAAAATAAAATGTTAGAAATTCTTGAATGGATTGAACACCAATAAAATTGTTTATTTTCAATGGTTTGTTTGTATTTAACTGTTATTTCAATCTGCAACATTTCATCTGCTTTGCTAAAATTTACTCTTCGTTCGCGTTTATGATTCTCAACAGACATTTTAGCGTGAAAATAAATACGATACAATATAGCAGATAACCACAACAAATTTGAGAATTGAACTCGTTTTGATTGAATTTTTCATAACAGTTCCATAGACTTTGTAATGACTTGGTTATACTCTCTATGGTCAAGTTAAGCCAATCAAAGGCTTTGACACAAATCTAGCACTCCGAGAAAGTTAACGCTAAGAACTAATGGAAGGCACCTATCCGTAATTTGACGCGCACATAAAAATAGTATTGTAAAACGCAACGCTAAGTTTAACCGACGGTTATACTTTACAAACGGTTAAGTTACGAGGACTTTAACGTGACATTGTAAGATTGGGCCTAAGACTTCTAGAAACCCCTCGTTATTTAAGAAGGAGTTTGTTATTTTAAAATATAACACATACCAAAATGCAGGGGAAAATATTAGCCTGACCCAATAGGATTTAAAATCTACAATCTAACTTGTATGCTTTTAAAAGTTAAGGTTTTTAATTTTCAATTAGAATTAACGCAAAATGTTGCAGTTCTGGAGTAGAGGTTAATGGTTATATAATATATATCTAGTCTCCCTCAATCAGATCATTTCAAACGGATCACGTAAAAACATTTTAATAGAATTAAGGCTGTTTTTTGTGGTTTTGTATCTTCAGAACTGGCATTTCTTAAATATACTACTGTAGTGTGAGGATATTTAAATTCAAATTGGCATTTAGATCAGGGGCGGATTTACGACTCTGCCGCCCATAAGCACTAGATAATTTGCCGCTCACTTTTCCTACCTTAATTTCTAACCTTCTAAATCCCCGTTTACCCCTTACCACCCCTAATACACTGACACATGTATACCATACACACCAGTGTTATTTGTGGAATGACAGATAAAAAGTGTTTACATTATTTTATTATTTATCATAGTGAGGTTTTAAAAATAGTAAGAATTTAAAGCACATTCTTTAAAAATTCAACAAATACTCTTACACTATCACAACATACAAATTCAAATATTATATACTTTAAAAATGTAAAGTCTGCATTAGTGAACCGTATAACATGTCACTAAAGATAAAATATTAGCATTTATACAATAAGAAAATAGTATATGGTATCTTTTGCCTTAATTTCTGCTGAGTGAACTGGTCAATGATGCCAAACAAATTTCTTTTATCCAATAAATGACCATCAATTAAGACAATTGACAGTGAATTAAGGCGATACTCTGTCATGTTGGCACTGAGATACAGAAAACTACAACAATCCCACACACGATGAAGTCATAAAATTATTTTAGCCGAATGAAAAACATATGTATTTTTTTCGTCATTCAAAATTTGGCGGCCCTAAAATCTGCCACCTTAGGCACATGGCTACTAAGCTTATGCGTAGATCCGCCCCTGGTTGAGTTTTATACGTTGTGTATCCCTAAATATAAAAACAGTCAAACATTTGGATTTGTTTAGTTATCTCGATGATGTCACGAAACTCCAATCTTACTAGAGCTACCGCGTTCATATCTTTATTCGAATCCTTTACAAATAAATCCAATTGAAACTAAATGCTCCAAACAATTTATTTGATCTCATTCCTCATACTCTCTTTATAGGTCCCTTTTGTTTCAAATTGGTGGGCACATGGACAAAGCTGTTAGTTTTGCCTTGTTTGGGTATTCCGTTGATGGGGAGTTTGGGGTTTGAATTCTAGCCGTGTGTAATTGTTTAAATATAAAATAGGTAATAATTGAATATAAATTAACGTAGTTGAACTATAAACTAATGTCCACTTTATATTATACCAACAAAAAATTGATTTCATTAGTTAAATATCAATTCGAAGTAAATTTCATCTTTGAAATAAACTTTCCCTTATTTAACTTTACTATCAAAACTAAACAAGACAAAATAAACATATGTTTACTATTTAAAACTAAATTTAATTAAAGATTTGTGGCACGTCATTCAATATACAACACAAATAAAAAGGAGCAGATAAATATCATCTAAGAAAAAAGTTATATCACCGGCATAGGTGGGCACGTGGATTAATGATAGGCTCATCAAGTTTGGGCTGCCAATGACGGGGAGGTCAAGGTTGAAATCCCAGCTGGATATTACTGAGCGTTATTTTTCCTAATAGGCTTACCATTATCCCTTCACGCAAGTGAAGGTATACGTCCTCATCCCTTATTCATTAATGTAATTAAAACGTATATAGTCCAGACGGGTAGAGAGACGTGGTATAAAAATTTATTCCCTATCATCATAGAATAGTAATCTAATCTAATTTTGGTTTTCCTTACTCTGTAGTTCGTTATTGCACTGCCCAATAGAGGTGTTAAAGTTTGTTGAAATGGAAGTTTGGGAAGTGGGTTGAGCATATATATTTCAATGCAAATCAAATGGGTAGCACCACTAGTAGTTCGGATTTGCATCTGAAAATGGCCCTTTAACTGGCACTGAGTTAGCACATTCTAAATTTCCACTTCTTTTCTTTGCACTCGAGGCTCCCCTCCTCTCACCACTCTTGCTGGTTCTCGGTGACTGCGCATTGCGGACGAAGCATCAATTCTCTTCCAAGAACTACCCCCTAAGTGGAATGGTTTCCTGAATTCAAAAGCCCTCCGAGAAAGAAATGTAGGAAACGGAATTTGGAAATGGAAATTTATTTGAGTTTAGTAGACTAACTGATTTCAAAAAGAGATGGTTTTATCAAGAATTAAGTCAATTTTTCACAGTTGTTGGGCGAAAGGGGGGTGGGTTGTGAGGTAAACCTACACCGTAAAACTAAATTTACTTCTTGAAGAGAAAAACATTTAAGAATATATCACATCCATATAAATTTAATCTTTTTTTTTTTTGCGGTTGGAAAAAATTAAGGTTTGGATAAGAAAATAAAGATTAATATTTCTTCTGAAACAACATTGAAATATATATTACATGGAAACGCAAATTTATATTCAAACTAATAAGAAAAATTTAATGACTGGTAAAAATAAATTAATACTAGCATATTTTCCTTAAATGAACTGTCTCAGAGCCCGCATCGGTGGACATGTGGAATAAATGTCAAACCTATAATGGTTTGGTCTGCCAGTCACTGGAAGGGCAATGTTCGAATCCTGGCAGGGGGCATACAGGGTGGTTTTTACTAATTGGTTTCTCACATTTTTTCAGCCAATGTTATAAGTTTGCCATTATATATCTATATATAGAGAGAGAGAGCGAAAGGATGTCCAGTACTGGTGGCGGAGAGGTCTAAAGAGCTGTACTCACACTGCACTCGACTGTGGTTGACAGTTATGTTGAGGTTGGAATCTCAGCCAGGCGTACTTAAGGTGATTTTTCCTAAAGGATCTACCCCGTTTACTTTATGAAAACGTGGGTACATTTTATATACAGCCCTACTATCCTCAATCCTAAGCTATTCATTTACTTCACTACATATATCCTAAGTGGTTAATAAGACATAATGCAAAAAAGATATATATTTATTGCAAAAATAATTTAAGTTATATACATTAAAGGGAACGTAATTTATATTTTGTTGATTGATTAGAGAAAGACTAAGGGAGTCTTCTGCTTGATTAAGTTTGGGGGTTGCTGGTATGAGTTCAAGGACAAGTAAAGGGGAGGAAAGCGACAAGACTCCCACAACAGAGAAGAATGAATATAGCGCTTACATACGTTATCATACATCAACGTTTATTAGTTGAATGATAATGAAATGACAGAAGAAAAGAAACGCCTGAACGTTCTCCTACAACTTTAGGGAAGTTTACCAGTTTTCCGCTGCTTGGCTTAGAGCAACACAGTTCTAACTCACATTTATTTTGGCGTAGACATCTATAAATGTGAAAATCCCTTGAGATCTTCGTAGCATTTTTAAAATAAAGATTTCTTTGAATTAATTAAATTGAAACCCAAATCGGTGAGCACAAGGATTAAAATTTCAGGCTTACCAAGCCTGTTTCTTTGCTGATAAAGAGGTTGAAGTTCAATACCCCGGCCATATATATTGAGGGCTGAAGGGATTTTATACTAAATGATTTTCCACTCTCCCTCCAGGCAAATGAGAGAACGTTTCCTGAACCTATATCTTATTAATCTTGACTCCAATAGTATTTAAAATGCGTCTAGTTCAAACGGGTAATAATATTAAGTGTAAACAAAAATTGAAAATATTTAAGAAAGCTAAAAAGATTACAAAATTTTCTTTTATGAAGCGTGTCATATAACTCTTTTGGTCTATCCGAATATTTACCCTAATAGCGAAGGGATTTGGAAGTCAAACTTTAGAGGAAATTATGTGCCTACAATTTCGTGGAGGGCAATTAGGAAACTAATTAGGGTAAACACCATCATTACACCCGACCAAAATTGGGACCCCAATATTCCCATCATTGGCGGTCTAGTTTATTTTAAAAAAAAACACAAAGTGTACATTAAAGGTATTAGTGTTTCAAAAAGTTTCCTCCGCATATTATTAATCAATAAAACAATAGTGTTATGTTTATAATAACAAATATTGGCCTTCATAGCAATAAGTTACACATAGTTTCATTCAAAACCGTTTAAATATTGGTTTTTATAATTTTGTGTCTGTTTATTAATATTTTAAATAAAATGTAATCTAAACAATTTGGAATTCGGATATAAGTCACTCTAGTTCTCATGTTATAAGGTGTCGGGGGTTGAGGGCAGACCTTCTATTCTATTACAAAGTAAAGTGAATTTCAAATGAGATTGTTGGAAATTTCCCAAAAGGCAATGTGGGAGAAAACGAGATTTTTGTTCATTACATTTAAATAAAGACCGTTAACAGTGCAAAGGGTATTTTTTCTCATCCACTTGAAGAAAAAAGAAAAAAACACTAGCGAATCACTTTACATCTTTCCTTCATCTTTCCTTTCTTTCTTTTTAAGATGATTCGATCTTTTTCTCTTTCTCTCTACTCTCTAGTGACAAGTAGCCTAGATTATCAAAACAGGCTAGGGGTCACATTTTCACTACCAGAAGCAAAGAGGGAAAAATAGTAACATGGAATAGAGATTTTTTTTATTTTATCTCTTCGATTTATTTCTTCTTGCTTTGTGTTCTACATTCCTAAACCCCAATATTGTACCTTCTAGAGATTCAAATTTTATTTGAAAAGTTATAGTGGATATTACTTTATTTACCGAGTTTTTGAGAGTTAAAATAAACTTTAATAATACTAACTTAACTGATATAAGATTAAATAAAAATATGTTCTCCTTGGATCGTAGATTTTTTTTTGTTGTAATAATTGCCATTAATGCAAAATAATTTATTTTTACATTTATTTAAAAAATGCGTAAGTGAGGAAAAATATAATAGAAGAATGTATGAAAATGAGAAACATTAGGAGTTTTAAGAATAAAAGAGCATGCATGACTCGGTGTATGGTTGTTGTTGAAGTGAAGGGAGTACGCATGGACAGGAAAGTGTGGGGAAAGTATGTATTGTATGTATGTATGTATGTATGTATGTATGTATGTATGTATAGTATGTATGTATGTATGTATGTATGTATGTATGTATGTATGTATGTAAGTATGTATGTATGTATGTATGTATGTATGTATGTATGTATGTATGTATGTATGTATGTATGTACGTATGTATGTACACACCTAACTTTCTAGTGATATTTGTGTAATTTAATGGGTTCAATGTTTTTTACGTAAGCTCTTTATTGCGTTGCCAGTGATGGTAAGGTCAAAGCTAGATAGATTCCTGGTTGAGTGTTTCAAAGGTGGTTTCCCAAATTTGACTTCAAACTGTGATTTTACTATCCCCTATCCTTGTTAATATGGGCGAGTTTCCTTTAAACTCACTCATCCCTATAAGTTCAGTTCTCATATAAAGGACTTGTTAGAAAATGCAAGATAATTTTTTGCGGCCAGATTTGATAACACTCCACTCTATTTGATTAGTGTTTTTAAAATATATATTGATATTATCCATCAAGGAACCGGCCCCGATGTGTAATGGTCAGTGCACATGGCTACGAGTCTAGAGGTCCCAGTTAGATTCCCTGTTGGTACCTTGGGTATTTTTCCCGAGAAGGTAATTACTCCAAAAATCACCAAGGTTTGGTTAATTAAGCTTAAGCTAGGTTTAAATCTTAATTGGCTTTATATTTTCATACTCACTATCATCATCCTCTCACCTCTTCGAGATTTGTAAAGAGCCTCCACGGAAAATCTGTACGAGTAGTACATTCTAGCGTTTCCTGGTCAACGGTAAGTTAGTACTGGTTAATCTTTCCACTACTGAGGAATGCCAGGGCTCCACCATGGTTCGGATTCCACGTTAAACTGTAGGTCCTTCATTTCATCTCACAATCACCCTACCATTACACATTAGCGTAAGTGCGTATAACCCGAACGGTTAGTAAGACACGGTGCTAATAATAATAATAATAATAATAATAAACACTACTGAGCTACGAGTGTTGTAGCTTGTAGCCCAGACGCGCAATATTATTAATACCCATCAAGTGACAGCTACGGATTACATGACTTGACGTATGAACACGTAAAAATATATCTATTATTAATATTATTATTATATTATATTATTATTATATTATATATATTATTATCTTTTATTTATATACTATGTATTCTTTTAAATTACATTTGAACTCTAACATCGCATAACCCGTTATATAAAACTTGTGATAAAATGTATGAGCAAAAAATATAATACTTATATGAGTGAATTTTCTCTAAATTACACTTCTAATCCCTATAACTTATATTATGCCGTTAGTAGCTGTTGTATCGAACATATTAATAATATTAAAAGGAAGTCTGCGTATAAGCTCTAGCAAGGTGCTCAAAAGCATAGAGCTACGTTGTTTTTTCTTCCTTTTCTTCACAAACTGTAAGACTTAATATTTTTCATGGTAACAAAAAGGCGTTAAATACAAAATGCAAGAGTTAAATAATCCCAAATAGGTTTTTTTTTTCGTCTTAAATATTTCTACTAAAGCAGACATATTGAACATTGTCTTATTAGGACGGGTCGACAAAGCTTCAGCGTGGCAGCCATGTTAGGTAACAAGTGAGGCGCGTTTCAAAGGTTTGAGAACATTCATTATCGCTGCCGTAAAACACTTGGTCGAAACAAAAGACACGTGTTCAAACGTGTTTCACACGGCAAACACACTGTTCATCATCAACTAGGGGAAGACATAGTGTGTAGTAGAACCGGGAGTGAACTCTTTTTTTGGTTTTTAGTGTTACGCGTCTTATTACCCGTTCATGTTAGCCGCAACTAACACTAATTAGTATATGAAAAGAAATGTATTGAAGAAAATTCATTAGAACTCACCTGGAGAGCTTATGTAAAATTACTAATCGAGGAAGATAACCCAAGATAAAAAAAAAGTGCATCCTATATTAATGACTCTCTGTTCCTCATGGTAAAAGCAAATACTATATATTTGATTAGCTCTTCTACCCTTGTATTTTCATTTGATTTTTATATAAAACCCATAATCTCTAAATGATAATGTCTAATATCTAAAAACTAACGTCTAATATCTAAAGGCTAACATCTAGTTTATAAAGTATAACGTCTAATTTCCAATGTGTGCACATGAATTACAGATTTTAACTTAACCAGGTTGTCCACAAAATCCAGTCCACTCTACATTTAAAATCTGATGCACTTCTTCTAAAATTACCTCTATCATAATTTTCCTTAGATTAACCACTTAATATCCTTGAGGCTAAATGTACTAATTACAAGAAATAACACACGTTTAAAAAGTGTTTCCTAGCAAGTACTTTGTAAATATGCCCAAATCATGTCGGTAAATAATCGTTACAAGAAAATATTAATGCTCACAACCTATATATTATACGCACCAAAACAAATAATAATCGAATTGGCTAAGACATATGCGCCAATGGTTATATCATTATGTTTACGTTGTGACTAATAATATTTGACGTCACTACTATGCCTGTTTATATTTTGCTTTTATCAATCGAGAAAAATCCCATCATTCGTCAAAGACTGTGAATCAGATTAACCCAAGGATGTAACTAAGGTACACGACGAAAAAATATTTAGGATTTTCGAAAACAGGGTGCTTAGGAAGATATTTGGTCCATAAAGGAGACTACTAGGGAGTAGAGGAGGTTACATAATTATGATCTACATACCCTGTACTCATAACACGCCATTGTTAGTCTAGTCCAGTCAACTACGGTGGGCAGGACATTAAGCGTGAATGGAATATTCTAGAACCTTGTTCATGGTACTGACTGGCAAACCCAATGGGAAGAGACCATTGGGAAGACTTTAGTACAGATGAGAGAATTACATTAGAAAGGACATGAAAGAGATAGGGTATAATGAGGTGGACTAGATAGAACTAGCTTAAGTAGGGATAGGTGGCATTCTTTTGTAAGTGTAGCAATGAACTTTTGAGTTGGTAACGCCATAAAGTAATTAAGTAAGTAATATTGATTTTAAGAAAGGTGGTCCAAAATACAATTACCGTCTTCTCTCCAAACCAACCAGGGTTTTCTTCCACTAAACTACCTTCTTAATCCTGTACCCGCTCTTATGCTAAATGCAGACCCACACTGGTGGACACGTGGGCAATCCGACCAGGGCAAAGTCTTGTCTTGACTGGTTTACTGGTGATGCATAGCCTGGGGTTAGAATCTCAGTCCGATGTATTGAAGAAATTTGTTAAATGAATTCCACCTATCACCTTACGTAAATGCTAATGAACCTACTATACTCTTGTAGTAGGCTGGACTGCCGATGATGGGGAGGCCAATTATCGAATCTCGGTCTGGTGTACTAAGGGTGGTTTTCCAAAATGGTTTTCCATTCTCCCTTCACACAAATGCAGGTACTCTATATAAATATAACCTTCCTAACCCTTAAAATCATTAGCTTAATTAGTACATAGGCGTATAACCCAAACGGGCAGTAAGATGCGGTGTTAAAATCTTAATATAAATTATACCAAACTCATTTTTATCTCATGAGTATAAAATGTGCGGATGGCCCAACCGGGTTATAGAATGGGGAGTACTGATAAATATATTCATACACACACACACACATATATATATATATATATATATATATATACGTCTGTGTATGTATTTATATATATGTATATATATAGCTTTGCGTCTTAATACCTTTCATGGTTATATACAATTAATTACACAAATGGCACGGGAGGAGGAAAATAATCAAATAAACTATTAAATAAATGTATCCTAATTTTTGGGGTGAGGGTGGTAAACGATTTATGAAAAACCACCCTCATTACACTCAGTGGGGATTCAAAATATGACCTCCCCATCAATGTTGAACCTGACTAAATGATTGTGACATTTAGTCCGTGTGCAAACCGGTACGGGTAAAATAAATAGGGATAAAAATCATGGGTTAAATAATATGCATTTTTGAACATATACTTTTATTTGACATTAATTACAAATCAAGCTTATAACCCGAACGGATAGAAAGACTCAGTGCTAAGAGAAAACAAATACAAACCAACTCAACCCATACTAGTGGGCAAGTGGACAAAGGTATCAGCCTCGTCTTGTCTGGTTTTCCAGTGATGGGGATGTTAGGTTTCACCCGGTTGGACGTACTGAGATGATTTTAATCCTATGGGGTTTCCCACTCACACCACACACAGATGTGGGTAAATATGCGGCCTGGCTGAATATTTAGAACAGTTTAAAGGAAGGATACCCGCATTTGTGAGTATAGAAAGGGGAATCAACATTTCACTCCATTGCACCGCATCAGGATTCGAACTCCTACCTCACCATCACCGACAGACTAATGTGATGGTGAAGTTATAGGAACTTACTTAGATGGTTGAATGTTCTAACGAAGGAATTACTATCGCAATATACCAAGCTGACAATTTTAGTAGGATGTACTTAAAAGGTTTTTCCTAAAATAATGGTTTCCCACTCCATGTAAGTGCTGGTATACATCCTCTAAATCGAACCTTCTTCATTCCTAGCACTATAACGTAATTAGAATATATACGTACAATCTGAATGGGTGTTGAGATGAAATGACACAAGAAAGTTAGAATATGTATAGAACGTTTACCCGTATTAGTACGATCAAGGGTTAGAAACGACATTGATAAATCACGGTTGGAAAACTACCTTACAGTGTACTCAGTCACGAATCGAACGTTGAACTTTCCATCATCGGCAATATAGTGAACTAGATTTTCTCGTTGGGGGCTACGCTCCCTAACACCCAGTTGGTTTTCTTTGAAATTGGATGCAAACTAATCTAATTACAAAGCCGTTAGTAGTGGGGTGGCCCCATCAGATCAGTCATTTATACATAAAACTGCCTATATGTGTGAGCGTTTATATCGAAAACGGTCTATATTTGGGTGGCCCCATCAGATCAGTCATTTATACATAAAACTGCCTATATGTGTGAGCGTTTATATCGAAAACGGTCTATATTTGGGGGGGGTCGTTTCGTAACAGTCATTTATACATAAAACTGCCTATATGTATTCAGAGCGTTTATATCGAAAACGGTCTATATTTGGGGTTTTTTATTCATCGTTTTGAACCTCTAGCTAGTGCTGTCTTATGTTGAATGAGCATTGGTTCCATCGTCACAAGGCCTGAACCTCTCCTGACGGCCTTTTAATTATTAATTAATTAATTTATGCTAATTAAGGATTGAGGTGTTGGAGTTTTAGAGCGTTGTGGGAGCATGAGACAAGAGGTACTTTCTCCTCCGGATGCCGGATATTAAATGACACAAGCTGGCTCGCTGGCTTCTGCTGACCAACTCAGCCTTTCACTTTTCCCTCCCACCCCTCCCTCAGAGCCGGGGGGTTGTTCATCCTGGTTTTCCCCCCTCCCCGGTCATTACCTTCTGGGGGGGCGACGTACCGAGCAATAACCTCCATTCACCTTGAGGAGTCATTGTGTTTCTCAAAATAGACACCTGTAAGGCAGCTATGAAAAGTCCCGTTATACGGCAGATTCGCTTTTACATTCCGTGAAAGCGGCAGGCCCAAGTCAGCTCTCAACGGAGGAATAATATTGAATTTAATGTTCGCAACTATATCCCTATGAAAGTTTAAGCCCACACATCAATGCACTCAACATTTGCGAGAGTACCTTCAGATGCACTGAGGGAGGGTAGATTTTAGCGACGCCCGTTTTGCACGGTGAATTTACTGTAGTTTGTAATTCGTGTGTCTAGATTGGATTCGAACCAGAGACCATCAAATTACTGAGCGCCTTACCGACGACCCGATTAGTTAGTTACCCCTTAATAGGCGATAACACCGCACAACTTCGACTCAATGTTAATAATTCTCTCGCCCTCTGCAAGAGCGGCCTAAGTACAGATAAATTAAATGGCTAATCCTCTGTAATTGTATCTGTATAACGAATATGAAAACGGGTATTTAGCTTATCATTGCACGTAACATAAAGAATGACCACATGGTTTAAGGCGCTACTATAGCAAAAGACTATACTACATAAGCACCGTGATTTTTTCCTAGATATTTTACTTATAAACTTATGTAAAAGTTATTATTTATGTTATCAAAATATATATATAGCCGCCATGATTTTTTTCCCCGAGGTATTTAACATAGGAACATGTGTAAAGGTTATACATTATTTAATATTTAATATTATTTAATTGCCGTACAGGGTTTTGTCGTGCTTGCTTATAGGCCCGCTAGATGGCATTGAAAGCCAGTTTAGTTAATGTGAGGTTTCTAGGAGAGTTTACAAATAATAAATAAGTCAATGTAAGGTTTTCTTTAACAATTTGCTGAGTATTTATCATACGCCCGGCCATGTGATATTTTAAACAGTCAGAACCCCGTATTCATACGTCAAGTCAGGTGATCTGCAGTACAAATAATTCTAGGGTAGAAAGCAAATAAAAGTTCTGTCTGAATACTCACTATTTAACAAATTCATACGTCTCAAGTCATGTGATATACAGCATATACTTTAAACAGGCAGAATCCCCTATTCATACGTCAAGTACTCACAGTCGGCAAAGACCTAAATAATATTGCGCTTGTAAATTAATTGTTGATTGTCAATAAAAAAAAAACTAGTAAGAATATGTTGTTAATATTTAAGGTAAGGTGACGAGTTCACACACGGTATATAATATCTTGGGATAGTGTACCCGCATTTGCCTCAGTGTTCGAAGTCAAACCAATGATGAACCCCGCTAAGTAGATAGGAGGACGGAAAATGTACCCGCATTTTCACGAAGGGTGCGGAAAAAACACCTTTGGTCTACGTTTACGGGAGGGCTGACACCTAGAATGGTCATGTACCAGAACGGGAATCAAACCCGCGACCTCCCAGGCATTGGCAGTGACGCCTTAGACTACGCTACCTGTGATGCAGGTGAATAACAAACGCATACCGAGCAAGTATGTTGATAGATACTGACCGCCGGTAAAGTAGCTATATGCTCTTCATACTATAGTTTTGGTCTTTCTACCAAACAAATTAAAATATTTAAGGTAAGGTTTCAAGTTCCAAACCCGTGACCTCTGGCTTAGTACGCCATTGCTCTGACCACTGAGCTATCCAGGATTCGTTCCGTGCTCAGGGTCATTCTTCACTCATATTTAAGGCAGTGGAACAGAGCATCGAGCAGGCACCTCCGTCCACTTCGCTGGGTCGATGCCGACTACTGAAATAACGGGATTTACAAAGGGACTTATGGACAGGTCTGTGTTGCGCATGCGCAGAGACACATTAGAGTATTAGGTCATTACAGACGGCAGGCTCTTTGAAGAGGGTATAAATAGAACCCGCTCATTACATTTGGTCATTTCAATTTGTGATTGACGCCGCCGAACATCAAAAAATGAGTTTCGAGTCGCTAGAAAATTTTCTAAATTTAGGTAAGTTTTTTTCTGTATATTTTAACTGGTGTTTTTTTTTGTTGCCTAATACAGCTGGGGTGTACAATGGTGTTCTTCTTTTTTTGTTAGTTGAAGAGCCCCGATGATTGGAGGGGATATACAACCGGAGGATCCCAATAGCCTGGACCAGCTGCTACTGTTCGATGAAAACGGAATTTGCAACGCTGATGCTAACGCGTCAATGGGTAAGTAACAGACTAAAAACATATATATTGGAGTCTTGTTGGTGTTTTTTTTTCCTGTAAATGCTAATTAATTTGTATTTATTTAATTTCAGACTACTGGGATCCGTACGGTTTAGACGAAGGGCTTCGGGGGTGCATACCGTCAGTTGTAGAGACATCGACTCCCCCGGAGGCGCCCTTACGAATCGGTGCCACTCACGACGCCACTGATGTCGCCCCCAGGCCCTCTCCCTGTATCTTCGCGCCCCTACCACCGGTACCCCTCGTCGCCATGGGAAATGCACCTCCCGCTGTTTGGGCAGATTTGGACACCCTTGACCGGCTGCTATGTAAGTACCTTCTACATGTAGCCAGTAGGCAGTGTAGCTTTCTCTCTCTCGCACAAATCCTGTTATATCGCCCTCAGAGTCGAAAACAATTGCTAGCAGTGAGCTTGTACTACATCGTTTAGTGTATAAAAGAATGCGTGTGTTTACAGTTTAGAGCAAGGAAAACTATATTGCTACTTAAACGTTTATTAAAAATCCTACCTGTATGATTTATACTGAGCCATTGGGGGGGAGTCCTTGGTTCAATTCCCTCTTGGGATAAGCGAAAATACTGGTTTAGTCAACTATTTTGTTCAATAAAGGGTCCCGGGTTCAAAGACAGAAAATTATAATTGTCGTTTTACAATGTGATCGAGTATCATTTTAGTGTCTCCTGGTCACGGGTTCATTTCCTGTACAAAGTCAGAAAATTGTAATCAACACTTTAGACAGTCACGTTTCACTCTGCATAAACATAAGTCCATACACTTTAATTTATGATGTGTAATAGTAACCAATTTAAAAAACTATATGTATGCAGTGCCACGGGTTCGAATCCAAACAGGGGTTTAAAATGAGAGTTTATTCTTCTTGTACTAAATTTGTGTCTGGCTGACACTTTAGGGCGTACTTTTTTAATTCCAGTCTAAATGTTTACGTGTTCTTATGTATGTTTACACGTTGCAGGCTTAATATAGTAAAATGTATTTTTAGTTAAGGGCTGTACATTTCCTCTGTCAATTTATTACCGTCTTTTGTTTACCGCCAAACATAATCTTAAAAGTTGTGCTTATTTTATAAATAAAGTAATGCATGTTAAGGATACAGCTGCCTCTAGATACATATTTCAAATATAGGAGGCAGCTAGTAGCTTATGATAACTAAACAAATGTTTTTGAAAAGGGTTGAACATATTTTTTCCCCGATTTAAAGAAAGCTGTTATAAACTCAAATTTTACTACCCCTTTTAAGGTGTCTAACTTTCGTTGTGTTAAGTGCGGCGGGCTGTCTATCCACTCATTATGCAGGCGTTAGAAACAACATCTAGTATCATAGCTATCAATTCATTGTCTGGCTGACACTTTAGGGCGTACTTTTTTTAATTCCAGTCTAAATGTTTACGTGTTCTTATGTATGTTTACACGTTGCAGGCTTAATATAGTAAAATGTATTTTTAGTTAAGGGCTGTACATTTCCTCTGTCAATTTATTACCGTCTTTTGTTTACCGCCAAACATAATCTTAAAAGTTGTGCTTATTTTATAAATAAAGTAATGCATGTTAAGGATACAGCTGCCTCTAGATACATATTTCAAATATAGGAGGCAGCTAGTAGCTTATGATAACCAAACAAATGTTTTTGAAAAGGGTTGAACATATTTTTCCCCGATTTAAAGAAAGCTGTTATAAACTCAAATTTTACTACCCCTTTTAAGGTGTCTAACTTTCGTTGTGTTAAGTGCGGCGGGCTGTCTATCCACTCATTATGCAGGCGTTAGAAACAACATCTAGTATCATAGCTATCAATTCATTACGCGAGCATAATCTCAGGCGTTTTTTTTTTTCAATAAATTGACACATTCGTAGTTGAAAACAATTAAAGCGAAAAGTATCTTAAGACGTAATCTACGCTGCTAAAATGATATAATAATAATAATACAAAAAAGTATTAAAGAAATGAGTTTGAGTTTCAAATCTTACCAGGGTAAAATAGACGTGTTTTTTTTTTCACTCTCACTTCATACAAATGCTGACTCTGTAAGTTTTATGCTTAGAGAAAAAATTTAACATATATTAATATCGAAAATATTAAAGAGATGAGTTCGATGTTCAAATCTCACCAGGGTGTTTTTTTTTTTTTTTTTTTTCTTTTTTCACATTCCCTCCACACAAATGCGGCCTCTGTGGGTTTGAGCTAAAGCAATCATGTTTGTGACAATTCTTACTTTGACATGTATTATAGTTGAAATGGAGGCCGGAAATGGAGGGACGAACACAACACCCCCACCGCCAGCTATGGGGCCACTCCAACCCAACGCCGCCGCACCGTCCCAGCGCCAGGGAGACGGGGTTCGAGCCCCGGTGCCCTCGTCTGGCGTTACATCTTCACCCCTGCCTCTACGCCAGGGAGAGGGCGTTCGAGACCCGGTGGCGGCGGGGGAGATGTGGCCCATGGAGCCGGCGATAGCGGGACCGTCTTTTGCCCCTCAACACGGAATTAGTGGCCTTGTTAATCAAGTAGGTGGGGAATTGCAAAATGGCGTCCCTCTTCGCATCATCGAAGAGAGGATTAAACAATTGAGGCGTTTCTTTTATACTGGTAGAGAAATTACCGTACATCTTGGTGCACCAGCAAGCGATCGTGACGCAATAAGCTGGCTTGAAGAACAAATTACTAATTTGCTCCATCGGTTGCAGGACCATGGCGTTAGCGCCGATGACCACGTAGGCTTACTTTTGAGTAGCACTGACTCAACGTTAAGCCCTGTGTATGTCTCATTTAGGCGAGCAGACCAGCTAGACGCTAGAGCAGTGCTTGATAACGTAAGTCGCGTGCTGCAGAGTAATAGTTTGTTTTTGAGTACTGCACCATTGTACGTTAAACTCTCCCACTTTAAGGAGCCTCGCGGGAGGGGTAATCATAAATGTGATAAACTCTCTCCCGCTAGCACATATAGCCGTAAAAACCAAGGGATCATTACGATTCAAAATGGCGACACACTTTGTCTTGCCCGTGCATTGGTTGTCGCCAAAGCTATATGTGACAATAAAAGAGAACCAGGATGCATGGACATGAACACCTTTAGACAAATCAAATGGGGTCGACCTATTCAAAAACTCAAAGCAGAGGAACTATGCCGTGATGCCTGTGTGAATCTTTTGAAAGGTGGTGGGCTCACTGAGCTGAAACAATTTCAAGCATACCTTTCCGAATACAAAATCACCGTGTTCAGGGAACGTCGGGGGAGACAGGTCTTGTATGAGGGGCCTACTCCCTCCGAACATTCCTTTAAGGGGCACCTTGATTTGTATTTTCACGACGATAAGCAAAACCATTTTGACGTCATAACATCCTTGACAGCCGCATTTAAGTGCTCGTACTTTTGCCGCGAGTGTCGTGTACCGTTCAACACAAAGAACAAACACAAGTGTGAATCCGCGTGCAAAAAGTGCCACGCTAAAGCGGTTTGTAGCGGAGGCCGATCTGTGCTTTGTGAAAACTGTGGTCGTTGGTTCACAAACCAGACATGTTTTGATAACCATAAACGTCCCGGGTTTTTCAGCGGTCACAGATCGGTCTGTGATGTCAAAAAGGTTTGCGAGGTATGCGGGCAATTTTTCAGTTTGGAAAAATCAAATTATTCACATAGGTGTTATGAGACTTTTTGTAGAGTATGCGAAACCCATCGTCCTTTTGGTCATTTCTGTTATATGAAACAGGCCCCGTCAAAGCCGTCACTGGAAAAGAGTAGTTTCATGTTTGTATTCTACGATTTTGAATGCAGACAAGAAACGCTTCTTCAAGGTGCGGTCAGCACGTACTTACACGAACCAAACCTATGTGTCGTGCAAACGTGTTGTAAGGCTTGTGTTCATATAGATGCAAATGACTATCATTGCACCGACTGTGGGGGCGATAGGACTCGCATATTCAAGGGTGATACCACAATGGCCCAATTTTTCGAATTTATTGTTCAAATTAAAGCTTCAAAATTTAAGGATATCACCCTCCTCGGCCATAACGCAAAATCCTATGATGGAAATTTTATTTTAAAATATATGATGGAGGTTAAAAAATGGACTCCAGAACTTATAATGAACGGTGGGAAAATCATGTCCATGCGTTACGGCCCGCTCCACTTTATTGACTCACTGAACTTTCTCCCGATGTCTCTGTCCAAATTGCCCAAAACTTTCGGCTTGGACGAGTCTTTGGCCAAGGGACATTTCCCCCATTTTTTCAATAAAAAAGAAAACGCGGGGTATAGGGGTCCCTTGCCGCCAAAGGAGGACTACGGCATCGGCGAGATGTCAGTTGAGGGAAAGGAGCACTTTGAGAAGTGGTATGACGCGTTGGTCAAAGATAACTATGTCTTTGATTTTAAACGCGAGTTGGAACTGTATTGTGTGAAAGATGTAGAGATCCTACGGAAGGCCTGCCTGAAGTTTAGAGAGATGCTCATGGAGAAAGCAAAGGTGGATCCTTTCAGAGAGGCGTGTACGATAGCTGGAGCGGCCATGTTGGTTTACCGCCGAAGTCATCTTAAGGAGAATACTATCGGTATTATCCCTAACGGTGGCTATCGGTGCGCAGACCAACAGTCGCACGTCGCTGTACAATGGCTCTGCTGGGAGGCCCATCAACGCGGTGTCTCTATTCTTCATGCGGGTAACGGCCGTGAGGAATATGTGTTAGGGCGACGTGTAGACGGTGTTGTTAAAGCTGGAGATACCACCACCGTCTTCCAGTTTTGGGGCTGTTATTGGCACGGGTGCCCTCTCTGTTACCCTGACAGGACCACCCCGGTCAAAAATAGTCCCCACGAGACCATGGAGACGCGTTATGATGCGACCATGGCTTGTTTGGAAAAGTTTAAGAATGCCGGCTACACGGTCGTAGAGATGTGGGAGTGCATGTTTAATGCGATGAAACGCACAGACAAGGACTTGCAGCAATTTGTACTCCGGCACGAGGTGTATACCAAGGAACCTCTCAGTCCCAGGGATGCATTCTTTGGCGGGCGTACAAATTGTATCAAGCTCTTCCACGAAACAGACCTTTCTTGTGGGGAGAAGATCAAGTACTTGGATGTGTGTTCATTGTATCCATACGTTTGCAAGTACAAAAAATACCCAGTCGGCCACCCCAAAATTCACTTGGAACCAAATTGTCCGTCTATAGATCAAGTAGAAGGCATAGCCAAAGTTACAGTGACGCCTCCGCGAGATTTATTCCTGCCCGTATTGCCTACACGGATGCACGACAAGCTAATGTTCATCTTGTGCAGGAAATGCGGGGAGGAGAAAAACCAAGGCGCGTGTCAGCACAACGACAAAAAAGATCGCTGGTTGACAGGCGTCTGGGTGATTGACGAGATCCGGAAAGCCGTTGAGAAAGGCTACACCGTTGAAGCAGTGCACGAAGTGTGGGAGTACAATGTATCTGTTTATGACCGTCAGACGCGTTCTGGAGGGTTGTTTCACGGGTACATTGATACTTTTTTGAAAATTAAACAAGAAGCCAGCGGATGGCCAGAGTGGTGTACCTCACAAGAGGAAAAGTTAGCTTACATTCAAAATTATGAGGAAAGGGAAGGGGTAAAACTAGATTTCGGCTCTGTTTGTAAAAACCCTGGTCTCCGCACTCTGGCTAAACTTTTTTTAAATTCACTATGGGGAAAGTTTGGGCAAAGACCCGATTTACCACACGTAGCCGTTGTCAACGACTATCAGGGCGTCCACAAGTACCTGACGGATCCGTACATCACCGTGGACAGCGTCATTGATGTAAATGATGAGGTTATGTTCCTCAATTACAAGGATGCGCGTGACGCGTTGCGCCCTAACCCTAACACGAGTGTGGCGGTGGCGTGCTACACGACTGCTATGGCTAGGTTGCACTTATACAGCATCCTTGAACAATTGGGGGACCGCGTTTTATATCATGATACAGATAGCGTTCTATTCACTGAACGCCCCGGCGATTGGAGTCCACCGACCGGAGACTTTTTAGGTGACCTCACTGATGAACTTCAGGATTACGGTCCGGAAAGCTACATTAGCGCCTTTGTATCTGGCGGTCCCAAAAATTACGCTTACCGAGTTTGCGTTGGCGGTGATTCTGCCAAAACAAAAACGGTGTGCAAGGTTCGCGGGATCACCATAAACTATGGCAACCGGAACGATGTTAATTTTGAAGTTTTGAAAGCGATGGTCACCGAACAGGCTGCGGAAAGATACATACAGATACCGCACAAAATTGTAAGAAAAGGTCTTGCGACTGTATGTACCGTTTCGCAGACTAAAGTCTACCGGCCCGTGTACACCAAACGCCGGATAACAGATGATTTTAATACGTTGCCGTTTGGGTATCAGAGTCCTTGTAAACGCGCTCGCCACGAATAAAAGGTGATCATTTAGACGGGCTGAATAATCATCTTTTTTTTTTCACTCTAGACAGTTCCACTGACATACCATTTTTCAAAGATTTGAGATTTTTTTCATATTTTTTTCTGCATGAAAACAAGCATATTTTTTTATATTTTTTTATGCACCCGGGTTACTTTTTTTATATTTTTTTTATTTGCCAGTACAGTCCTCTGCCTACCTGATTTTTTTCTAGTCAATTAGTTACTTGTATATATTTTAATTCTAGCCAAATGTTTGTATATATATTTATTTTAAATCTAATACATTGTTTGTATATATATTTTTTCTGATAAACTGATTGTATATATTTTTATTTTAAATCTAATACATTGTTTGTATATATTTTTTTCAGTCAAATATGATAGACTGATTGTATATATTTTTATTTTATTCTATTCACATATATATTTATTTTCTTTTAGTACCGAGGCCACTATTCCCCCTATATTGTAAATATTCACAGTATACTTTTCACTGTGTGTAAACAAAACCAGCTATGTTTATACTAACAATTATATATTGTAAATATTCACAGTATACTTTACACTGTGTGTATACTTTTTTCCTGATTGTAAATAAATATTGTAAAAATTGTTATGTATGTGTTTTAACGTCTACACCCGCACCTCCCTCCTATCCTATAAATACAAGCTCATATAGCTTATAAGCTCAGTCTCAAACATTATGGACAAGTTGAAACATCCATTTTCGGCCATCATAAGCGGCCCGTCCGGCTGTGGAAAGTCACATTTTGTAGCAGACTTTATCCGTCACTTGGACACAATGTGTGACGTTAAATTTGATAAAATCACATGGTATTATGCTTTATGGCAACCGGGATTCGAACAAGACGGGACAAGTCCCCACGTCATATTCTGTAAGGGTTTGCCGGAAATGGATGACGTCTGTAATGACTCTCCACAGCTGATTATCTTGGACGACCTGATGCGTGAAGCCAACGAAGTGGTCGTCGATCTTTTCACCAAAGGATGCCACCATCAAAATATTAGCGTCATGTACCTTACACAAAATATATTCCATCAGGGCAAGGGCCAAAGAGACATTTCCTTAAACGCACATTATATCGTGCTTTTTAAAAATCCCAGGGATAAAGCTCAGATTCAACACTTTGCACGACAAGTCTGTCCTGAAAATCCCCGTGTTTTACAAGAGGCTTACACCGATGCTACAAGTACGCCTCACGGCTATATATTGCTAGATTTCAAACAAGGTACACCAGAATGGTTCAGATATAGAACCCGCACAAATGTCGGCTGCTGCGTGTATCTACCGCGCAAAAGCTATAAAAACACCGACACTTCCCGCTTACAGATCATTTCATAACCATGAGTCCCAAAGTGCTGAAGCAGGCACCTCTGCTACGTGCGATGTATCGCATGAACCCGCAGCAACGAGTCGCGTTGATGAAAACAGCCGACAAGAAACTGGTTGACTCTGTTTGCGAGTGTGCCTACAACACTTTAAAAGGACGGGTACCGCTGAAAAATGCGCAGAAGACAAAGTTACGTGCTCACAAGCAGGTGTTGCGCAAGCTGGTCAAACGAGGAGAGTGCTGGAAGAAGAAGAGACGACTACTCGTTCAGAAAGGAGGAGCGTTCTTGCCCTTACTTTTAGCCCCTTTAATCAGCGGGGTCCTCGGTTCCTTATTCAACAAGTAAATAATGGAACACACGAAAAAGATGATATTGGTGTCCCCGGAAACATTACACCGTTACGAGCAACACCACCAACAAACGGCTTCGGCAACAAATCTAGTGGTCTCCGAGTTGGACAAGGAAATGGAAAAAATCCTCGCTTCAAAACTTGACGACAAGTCTAAATGGACTTTATACCAACAAGTGCTACAGCGCTATCTACACTTTAGTCAACACCCACCGCCATCTGAAACCGCCACCACTACCACCCCTGAAGTGTCTGTACTTCCCATCCCAACTGTACTTAATACTGTACCAGCACAGGCACGTAAAAAAGCTGAACTTTTACTAGAACATATTAAGGCCCGAGGCGGCATCTCTTGGGACTCAAACGGAGAAGTGAGTATTCAAGATACGCCTCTTCGTGGATCCAATATTGTGGATTTAGTCAACGATCTGGTCAGAGCAAGAAGACACAGCGAACCGTCAGGGTGGCGAGAGTTTCTCACGGCGCTGCAAAATATAAACGTTCCAAAAGAATTTATTGTGAACCCGAAACGTTTGGCGCCCATTAGAGATCCGACGCCCGTACCACAACCACTTACACCGTCGCAACGCCCAAAGAAGAAGAAACTGAAGAGAGTGGACGAAAACCGGTGGCTGCCATTCAGAGCTTAATGGAACGTCTAGCCGGCATCTACTACGACCCTTCTCATCCTGCAGGGTTTGCAGGGGCGGCGTCGCTCATAAAGGCGTCCAAAAAAGATCCCGAAAAAGTACGAGAATGGCTTCGTGCGCAGGACACTTATACCTTACACAAACCTGTGCTAAAAAAATTTCCACGCAACAAGTACGTGGTGTCAAACATTGACGATCTCTGGCAAGCCGATCTCAACGATATGAGAAGTCTCAGAAAATACAACGACGGTGCAGTGTACTTGCTCACCGTCATCGACGTGTTTAGTAAGATGGCCTGGGCGAGGACGCTTCCATCCAAGACGGGGAGCGTCGTGAGAGACGCCTTTCGGGACATTTTTAAGCAAAGCGGTCGTAAACCTCTAAGTATACAGACGGACAAGGGGGACAGAGTTCACGGCACGGCTAGTCCGGAAATTTCTCAAGCAAGAAGGCGTGCATTACTACACCACTCATAATCCAGACGTGAAGGCAAGCATCGTGGAACGGTTCAATAGAACTCTGAAAGGACGCATGTGGCGTTACTTTACCAAAAATAACACGTATCGGTATGTGGACGTCCTCCAAGCCCTAGTCGACGCTTACAACGAGTCCAAGCATTCCAGCATCAAGATGGCGCCCGCCGCCGTTTCAGAAACTAACGTGCTTCAAGTCAGAGATAATCTGTACGGCAAAAGGCGTCCAAGCTCGAAACCTAAAATAAAAGTCGGTGACACGGTGCGTATTAGCAAATCCAAAATGCTGTTTGAAAAGGGCTACGAAAGCAATTGGAGCGAAGAGATTTTCAAAGTCAGTAGTGTCGTGTTGCGACAACCTGTCGTCTACAGACTCACCGATCTTGACGGCGAAGAAGTGGAGGGGACGTTTTACGAACCTGAATTGCAACGCGTACGTCTCCCTGAAACTTTTAAAGTTGATAAAATACTACGTGTCAAGGGTAAAGGCGCCAGAAAGAAAGTGTACGTGCAGTGGAAAGGTTACCCCGCCAAGTTTAATTCCTGGATTCCCGCCAGTTACGTCAGCACACTACCATGAAGGACCAATTTTACATCACTTTGCCGAGCGACAGCTCTATGGGATATTTCCCGAAAAATACCCTCACGAATTTCACCACGCAACTTCCTTACCGTCTTACACTCGAAGGGCGGTGGGAAGTCGCTCTGGCTGAATTTCAATATCCCTGTTCTTTCACCACCGTACCCGAGGGCCAAAATATTGTATGGTACAACTGGGTGGACGCTAACGGCGTGGAACAAATATTCAAGGATCATATCCCTGCTGGAAACTACAGCACTATCCACGAATTGATCAAAGCTCTAAACGAAGTAGAGGCTTTTAAAGGGGATTCCGGAGTTGTATTCAAGTACACAAACCCCAACAAAAAAGTGGAAGTTATCTCTTCTTCACCAAATATACAGCTGTTGAGTCTATCAACTCAACTAAGTCTGCAGCTCGGTTTCGATCCTAAGACTAATCTGATAAAAGTACCAAAGTCTCCGTACGCCGCCAACATTCTACTAGGCCTGCCCTCGCAAATGTACATATACACGGATATTGTCGAGCCTCAGCCCGTGGGTGACATTGTGGCACCGCTGTTACGTATCGTCGGCATCAACAACGTAAACTATCTCTACGGCATACATAAGACAGTTAGCTACGACCCGTTGCACTACATGCCGGTGCTGAGAAGGGAAATTGAAAGCTTGGAAATCAATATAAGAACCGACACGGGTGAACCTGTACCATTCGAGTTTGGAAAAGTGTGCGTGAAACTTCATTTTCGACGCTGCTCAACATGAACTGTCCCTACCAAAGATACTACATCAACCAGGCTGGAACAGGAATATCTTCGATCTACCACGGTGTTCCCTATCAAAGAGGGCATGGGATAGGAAGTTTTTTCAGTGGTCTTTTCAAAAGCGTCGTACCGTTGCTGAGAAGTGGCGCTAAAGCCATCGGAAAACAGGCGCTTCATACGGGAATCGACGTTCTCTCCGACGTTGCCAATCAAGGGCGTCCTTTCAAAGAGGCCCTACGGCAACGTGTCGGCGAGGCTGGAACAAACTTGAAACGCAAGGCTGAACAGAAGATCAACACGCTGATGACCGGCTCAGGCTATAAAGGGCGTCGTAAGAAGCAACGACGTCATTCTAAGGTCGTCACCCGACGTAAAAAGGTCAAGAAAGAAGCTAAAGATATTTTCAGCTAAAATGTCGTTTCTACACCCCCAGTCCTGCGAGTGTGCCAGCAGCGAACTCGATCTCTTTTCCGTGCCACCCACTCAAACCAGTCTTGAAAGTGGGCAATGGCTCCAGTACAAACCTGTCTCTTCCCTCACCGATGATTCACCCATCGAATTTACCGTTACCGGCCAGGGCGAGTTCTATATCGATCTTTCACAGACTATGCTCTATCTCCGTGCGGCCATCATGAAACCCGATGGTGGCGCTTTCACAGAGGTGGATCAGATCGCTCCCGTCAACAATTGGCTGCATTCTCTATTCACGCAGGTGGACGTGTTTTTAAACCAAAAACTAGTATCACCGCCCAGCAACACGTATGCCTATAGAGCGTACATTGAGACGCTGCTCAATTACAACAGCGAAGCCAAAAGAACACATTTGACTTGCGGTCTGTGGTTCGCAGACACCCCCGGAACCTTTGAGGAGGCTAACGCCAACAACAAGGGATTTGAGGCCCGTCGCAGTCTCACCACAAAAAGTAAGACGGTGGATCTTTTGGGGTATCTACACGGCGACGTGTTTAACCAAGAGAAATACCTTTTGAACGGCGCCGAACTCCGAGTCCGGTTGGTCCGTTCCAGAGACGGGTTTAGTCTTATGGCGGTCCCTGAACTCCCTCACTTTAAGGTTCACATCGTTGAAGCCGGCCTTCTAGTGAGGCGTGTCAAAGTAGCACCTTCTATACTGTTGGCACACGCCAAAGCATTAAATGTCAGTCCCGCAAAGTATCCCATCACCCGTGTGGAAGTAAAAACACTCACTATTCCTACGGGCGTGCAAGGGAAATCGCTGGACAACGTATTCACCGGCCAGTTACCCAAACGGTGCATCGTGGGATTTGTGTCAAACGCGGCGTTCAACGGAGACGCCACCAAGAACCCGTTCAACTTTCAAACCTATGGCATGAACCATTTCTCGCTGTACGTGGACGGGGAACAAGTACCGTCAAAACCGTTACAGCCCGATTTTTCAAACGGACACTATGTCATGTCCTACCACACGCTGTTTTCTGGAACGGGTATCCATTTCATGAACGAGGGTAGCGACATCACACGAGAAGCCTTCCCCAAGGGATATCATCTCATGGCTTTCGATCTCACACCTAATCTGTCCGCCCACATGACATCACATTGGAATTTGACGAGACACGGTTCTCTGAGCATCGAAGTGAGCTTCACCCGAGCTCTCACCGAAACCGTCAACTGTATCGTGTACGGGGAGTTTGCCAACATCATCACCATTGACAAGGACAGAAACGTTCTGACCGATTATGGAAGTTAATATAAACGGCTTCCCGCCCCTTACCCCCTTCATTTAAGCTATGGACGTCATTGTGGATTTCCAGAGCTTCATCGACGACAACAACGAGTTTATCGTCAAGGAACTGAGTGTTTTATCTGTATGCGGCACATTAATTCAACACTGGGTGTTAAAACCTCCATACGCTATCGAAGAACTTTCCACCGATGCCCGAAAGAAAGCCGACTATATAGTCAACAATCTGCACGGTATCACCTGGGATTACGGTGATGTGGATTACAGCCTGCTCGAATCCCTCATCTCCCGTGCCACAGCGCGTGCAGAAACCGTCTACGTCAAGGGGTCGGAAAAGAAAAAGTTTCTAGTCAAATACACGTCTACACCCATCGTAGATCTGTACGACAGAGGTTGTTCGTCACTGAAAACACTTAAATTGGGTCGCACCATGTGCATGGCACATAGTTCTGTATGGAATTTCTGCTCTGCCTCTATCGTCTGGGGACTTCGAGACTGGATGATTGAAGATGGACACGCACACCATAAGACGTGCGCTGAAAACAAGTCCGTGGTTCCGTTCTGTACGGTCGGGTGTTTTCCCTGCTGATCAACTACCCGCAAGAATAGCTCGACCTGCCGCTCTAGTCATCAACACCGATCCGCACACCAAACCTGGGACGCATTGGGTCGCCATCTTTATCGACAAGAACGGCGTGGGAGAATACTTTGACAGTTATGGTTTTCCACCGCGTATAAAGTCACATCTGGCATTTATACGCAAAAACACTTTTCGCACGTCCCATAGTAAGCTACAACTTCAAAGCATCGCATCAGACGTTTGCGGCCATTACTGTCTCATGTACCTTCTCTATCGCGCCCAGAACATTCCGCTGAAAACTTTCCAAAACCTATTCTCGCCCACCAATCATACAGCCAACGACGCTAAGGTGGTGAGATATTACAATAGATTTTTCAAGACTGTAGGGGCATGTCGCCCTTCAAGAGGCCGTGTCCAGACGGCGTGCGCCTATAAAAAGGGCGTCCCGGCGGCGTGCCGGCCATAACCACTGAGCATCATGGAAGGTCAAGACGTTTGCGGTAGCAAAGCAAAGCCTGCGAAACCACTCGCCGTCACCAGTATTTTCAACACATTGTTCCCGCTGGATGGAGTCGACGCCAAGCGAGTCATCGTCGGCATGAGTGTCAAGAACAACTTTACGCCCTATGTCCAACTAGAAAAATGTGGAGGGAACTGCGCCGTGTTTAACCGAACAGAATGGCAAGAACTGAGCACCTACAAGTCGGTCATATCAAAGTTTTTCACCAACACGCAACCTCCTCAGAAGATTAGCCTGACTAATCACGAAATCTCCCTGAGACGCATGTGCGGTGACCGTATGGTCGTCATCAACGAGAAACAAGACGCCGGAATCAAACGGGTCGCCTATCTAGCACCTAGCTGGGCGCGTCTTTGTGAGGTGTGGGACCTCATCGACGTCGCCGTCGACCGACGGGACATGTGGTCGACACCCGTCGCGCGCTATTGCAACAATTTGATCGACACACTCGTCGTGGATGTATGCGACACGCTAACAGAATCTACGGATGTCATCGACCTAGAACAACCTACGGTGGAAACGCACATTAAAAACCTGGATCTTATCAGTGCTACTTACTATACACGTCAAGTAATCGGTTTGGACTATTACATGTTGGATTGTGAACTAAAAACAATTTTACTAACGCATCTAAGAGACACTGTAGAAAAACGTATGAACGAATATATGCGTCATTCCTGTAAAAATGTATAATTGTGATGTTTAATAAATAAATATATATTTGTAACATCTGTGTTTTATTTACGAGTCCCAACTTGTCTTGGCTGCCCGACAACCCGATGCCCGGGTCAATATCTAATCTTGTCTCAACATGTCTTGTCTGCCCGCCAACCTGGCGCCAGGGAAAACCCACTGCCAGGGTCAATGACCTCAATATCTATTCTTGTCTCAACATGTCTTGTCTGCCCGCCAACCTGGCGCCAGGAAAAACCCGCTGCCCGAGTCAATATCTATTCTTGTCCAACTTGTCTTGTCTGCCCGCCAGCCCGGCGCCAGGGTTGCGACATAACACGCAATGATTACGTCATAGGGAAAAAACCCAAGTTGTCCGGTGCGATAGCTGCGGTAGGAGGAACATTTCCATGCATTTCGACAGACGCTACCAAACAAACAATTTTAGTAGACTTGTGACAGGGGTAGTGGCCCCTAACTGTGGATTCCGAGGCCCCTGATTGTGCATAATTAGAGTACAGGTGTCTATTTTGAGAAACACAATGACTCCTCAAGGTGAATGGAGGTTATTGCTCGGTACGTCGCCCCCCAGAAGGTAATGACCGGGGAAGGGGGAAAACCAGGATGAACAACCCCCCGGCTCTGAGGGAGGGGTGGGGAGGGAAAAGTGAAAGGCTGAGTTGGTCAGCAGAAGCCAGCGAGCCAGCTTGTGTCATTTAATATCCGGCATCCGGAGGAGAAAGTACCTCTTGTCTCATGCTCCCACAACGCTCTAAAACTCCAACACCTCAATCCTTAATTAGCATAAATTAATTAATTAATAATTAAAAGGCCGTCAGGAGAGGTTCAGGCCTTGTGACGATGGAACCAATGCTCATTCAACATAAGACAGCACTAGCTAGAGGTTCAAAACGATGAATAAAAAACCCCAAATATAGACCGTTTTCGATATAAACGCTCTGAATACATATAGGCAGTTTTATGTATAAATGACTGTTACGAAACGACCCCCCCAAATATAGACCGTTTTCGATATAAACGCTCACACATATAGGCAGTTTTATGTATAAATGACTGATCTGATGGGGCCACCCAAATATAGACCGTTTTCGATATAAACGCTCACACATATAGGCAGTTTTATGTATAAATGACTGATCTGATGGGGCCACCCCACTACTGCCGTTTATTGATAGGTCATACCGTTTAGCCACAAGGGACCTATGCGTCGACTTTAAAGTTGCTCCGTCATTTTGAATTGTTGTCGGGGATTGAATTTTGTTTTTAACTTTTGGGAATTTTCCCGTCGGTTACAGGCTATAAGCTATAAGCTATAAGTCTGCAAAATTTCAAGTTTCTAGCTCATCTGGAAGTGGGTAAATATTAATGTCAGTGAGTCAGCCATATGTGGTTTATAGTAGTAAAACGTGGACCTTATTCTTTGGTTCCTGCCATAAAATATGACTGATTTAAGGTTATTGAAATATATTTCTATCATTTAAAAATCTTGTCTGCTCCAAATAAAGCAAAACATTAACAGTTGTTGATTATATTTTATGAGCATATTGGCATTTAACCAGAAACCTTTTAAACTAAGAGCAAAAGTATTGGTAAAATTACGCAATTACATAACGAATATTTAAAAACTGTTGGGATTACAATTTGTAAAAATGAAATTAAATGTATCTACTAAAGATATATTTTATTTATTTTACCAAACAAATTTTGTCATAAAAACTTAAAAAAATTATTAATTCAATTCACGTTAACTTTCACCTCATGTTAAGATTCCAAGAATGGTTAAACCTAATTAAAATTGTCATATAGTCTTATAAATTAGGCCTACATTGCTTTAAAGGTCGTAATAAACACTTTCAACCATAGGAATACGTGATCCAACTCAGAGGAACAAAACGAGGTGTGTTTCTATTATCTTTGTAAAACAAAAGAACCAGTGTTACGATGTAAAGACCGGTACACAAGATGGTTTAAGAAGGAGTTGAGGAGTGGGGTGGGGATTCTAAGAGAAGTCGGTAAAAAAAAGGTGTTAACTATCTGCGGCGCTTCTTACAAACACTGCTCATTAATTCGCTTTCTCGAGAGGGTGAGAAGGAAACATTGGCCTTCAAAATGGATTTGTTTACCCTTCATATTTATATTATTATTTTAACTAATTGACTGCTTTTCATTTGCTCACTGAAGTGTATTTTATATTATTATTATTTTCACACACTACTACATGTCTGGACTCTGCCCATTTAATTATTCTAATCAGGTAGATAATAGTTTCAGCCGAAAACGGTAGAAAATATAGAGATAATATACCCGCTTTTGCGTGGTGGGTTGAGTAGGAAGTAGCTCTGAAAAAAGAAATCTCAGTATACTCCAAATATTTATTTATTTTCGGTTGATCAAATGAGTTAAAACTTTAAAAGTATTTTCGGCTAACTTATTAGGTTTGAATTTTTTTATAATTTTTAAAAAGTAAGAAAGTAAAACATCTTGCTAGTTTTTACTTCACCTTTAACTGTCTCCGCGATGCACCTGGCTATGAAAAATAATAATAATAATAATATTAATAATAATAGCACCGCGTCTTACTACCCGTTCGGGTTATACGCTTTAAGTACTAATTACGCTAATGGATTAGAAATTGGGAAGGTTGAATTAGAGGAAGTGAACCCGCATTTGCGTGAAAGGAGAGTGGAAAACCATTTAGGATAAACCACCCCCAGTTCACCCGACCGAGATTCTAACCTTGATCTCCCCGTCCTCAGCAGTCGAGCTCGACACGACAAGCGCGTTAGCCAACTACGCCACCGAGGCGGGTTCCTGGCTATGAGTTTAAGGGTTCCGAGTTTGATTAGCTGTTGGTAACTAGGTAGTTCTTCCGAGAGAGGAATTGCTCCACCCGTCACCAGGGTTTGGTTAATTAGGCTTGTGTTATGTTTAGGTTTTTCCACTTGTTCCACACCCTCATACTATCACCAACACCTTATATCACCAGGACACGAGAGAGCCTCCGTGGAGAGTATATACGATTATTGTTATTATTATTATTATTATTATTATTATTATTATTATTATTATTATTATTAGCACCGCGTCTTACTACCCATTCGTGTTATACGCACTTACGCTAATGTGTAATGGTAGGGTGATTGTGAGATGAAATGAAGGACCTACAGTTTAACGTGGAATCCGAACCACGGTGGAGGCCTGGCATTCCCCACATTCACAAGTTGTGACACGTCTTGTCCGAGGTGAAGGAAGGGTTTGGTAATCAGATAGATCCGTTCCTGTACCGATGATTGAGCACCGGACCTCCAGAACAGAAGTCTGATACCTTACTCCTAGACCACTAGGTCACCCTCACGATTAGTACTATATATACTTATACCGCACCGCTACCGTCAAGGGAATGTTTTATATCATATTTTGTTAAATAATTTGTTTGAGAAATTATATGAAATATTGAGCGACATGGACATATTACTTAACTACTTTTTCTAGTTGTCAAAATTCAGCGTTTCTATCAAAACATATTTAAGGCTTATTTAATAATTTCATTTTACTCTTTTCAACCATTTACTTGCTAAAAACGTCTTGACGAAAGGATAAAAGAGACCTTTTTTTTTCAAATTTGAATTGTAGTTATTTGATTAAAGTTTAAAAAAAATATAAAATGGTTTTATTTTAAAGGCTCTAGTTCATCCGAGACCATCTTACATTTTTTATGTTTATATATTTAAATGTATTCATATTTATAGCTAATCAAGCAAGTGAAGCAAATACAAACTTTTAAGGGTTTGCGATATCCTAATTATAATCAAACAATATCGAATTGAATTATATGAAATATACTCAAAACATAAACGAGTTTTGAGTACTATTTTATACTATTTATGTTGCAAAAAAAGTTTTACTGTTCCTATTTATAAAACATTAAATATAAACATCATTTACAAAAAAAATATTTAAAAGTTTGTCCTAACCTATGCTGAGATCAAGTAAATACTACAACATGCAATTAGATCAAGGGTGATTTTTTTTCTTGCAAACACTATTTTGTAATTTACAGAGCAACCAAAAACCCAACAATAATTTCAAACATAAATGTGTAACTCAGCATAAATGAGATTTTATTGGTGAAACTTAGTAATTGTCAAGGAAGAAAATAAAGTTGATGTTTAAAAGGCTTGAATACTCTTACGATCTATAAACATATATTAGTTTTAAGATTGAATAATATTATATTTTGTACACGCACACGTGGTCTCTATCTCTCTTTGTATCAAGAAAATAAATTGAAATATTTTTAGAACAAAGTGCTGAGAGTGATATTTGAGCCCAATGAATGAGCATGGGCAAATATGAGAATGGCAAAAATTACATAATGAAGAACTTCATGGCTTATATAAACCCTTAAATATTCTAAGGGTAATCAAGGCACATAGGCTGAGGTGGGTTAGTAATGCTGCGTATATCGGTGATCACAGGTGTGTTCAAAAATTTTATTCGGGAAACCTAAAGATAGAAGACACCTTGGCAGACCGAGGCATCGATGGGAGGGTAATGTTAAAATAAATTTGAAGGAGATTGAGTGTCAGCTTACGGATTCAATGGGTGTGTCTTAGGATAGAGTTGAATGTTAAGCGTAGGTTCTGGCAGCCATGTACTTTCTAGTCTCCTTTGGTCAAAGTTATTTCTCCAAGCACCAAACTTACAATCTAAATTGTCCGATTACAGCACACAGAGTCTTACTCATTTAACCCTTGCCTCAAAAATGTCAAAATAAATGTAATGTAATTTAGGCTCAAACAAGATTTATCGATGGCCGTAGTCAGCTTATATATATATATATATATATATATTCCCCCCTTACCCTCTCTAACTACGGAAACCAGCGTCCTAACAGCTTGTAGCCTTTAAAGGACTAGACTGATGTGTACACTCAATAATACCACCCTTTTAAAAGGTTTAAAACCCTCATTCAAGTTTCTAAGGATAGAGGATTGGGGGTCAGGATAATCAAACAGAAACAATGACTAGTCCCTTTTAACCCTTGTAATTGTATACAAAACGCTATCCAAACAAGTGGGAATGTATCCTTACTTGTTTGAAGAGACCCCTTAGCCGCCACTTTTTATTTTTGTATCTCCCTTCGCCTCAACCCTCCGGTTTTTCCACAAAATAACACACCCTCAGTAGCCGACACACACACACTGTTAGGGGTTAAGTGCTCTTCTAGTCAAGGAGTCACCCCTCTGTGGTGTGCGTGTGTGCTCAGGATAAAAAGAAAATGCCGAAAGAACCGTCAGACCACAAATGTTGGAATTTGACTTAGCAATTTGTAGCTTTTAGAGAAGAAAGCATAGTTTTCCTTTTATTTGCTAAAATAATATATACGTTTTATTTTATATACCGCACTGTAAAACAAATATTCAAAATAATATTGCATTTAATTCAACTATATCGAAGTTGGCATACACAAATTTACTTACGAATGGATATAGCTGATAACTAGATAAATTACTAAATCTATTTTTACATAGTTCATAATACGTCAAGTCATTATATCTACAGCTGTCGATTTTGATGGATATTATTATTTTTATTTAATTTTTTCGGGTATTAACGTTCATTTTATGATACGACTGACTATATCAAAAACACATAACTAGATATTATCAACAACTATTATCATTATAATTAGGAGCTATGTCTTCTGACAAGTCCATTATTTTGCAAATTAACGTAGACCGCCAAAACGCCATGTCCTCTGCCTCCTCCTTCAACTCCCAGATTGTTTCCCCCTTCAAGTCATCCAATATTTGAATCCTCCTTTTCCTTAAGCTCCACTTTCCCTCAACCTTTCCTTCTATGCAGAAGACAGTTCTTCCTAAGGATGAGTCAGATCTAGTTTGCCTTGTACCGAAGGATCACAACTAAAATGGTTCTATTCTCACCCACTCTTCTTAGAACTTATTCATTTGTCACCCTGTCTGTTCACCTGATCTTCTCAAGTCTTTTCCAGCACAATATTTCAAAATTTTCCAAGTATTTATTTTCCAGCTTCCTAAGGGTCCAAATTTTGATCTATACACAGTGATGCTACAAATGTAGCTCTACAAAAGTATACAATAACATTAATAACATATTAAAATGTTATCAATGTTGAACGCAAAACCTATATTTCTATTTTCTAAGAGGTGCTAAAAATGTCTATTTCTAATAAAATCAAAATATAGATACCATGTTTATACTAATTTAACGAGTAGAGTTTGCATTTTAATAGAATGAAACAAATAAACTTAAAAAATAATACCGTGCCTTCATATAACTCTTAAAAAGTAGGATTATTTAGAGGTTCCTAAAAAAATGCACATTTTTTCAGAATATTTCATTTGAAAATAGTCATTTTGAATAATTTTCTGCTGATTTATTCAAAAGAAAAACTATTTACGTATATTAAAATACATGCACGAATATATCATGTCCATAATAATACTAAATATATATATATATATATATATATTATTTATACATGTAAATTGTATGTAAAATAACTTTGTAATAAACTTTCTAATCCACAGTAGTTATTAGTTTGAATCAGATAAAAAATATAGTGATGGGGGCTGCATGAATTTATACTACATGCATCGGGGTACACGTGGACTAAATGTTAATCTCATATTCTAAAATGTTTATCTGGTAACGGCGTGGTTGGGGCTAAAATCCCAGCCATTTTGAGTGAGGTAGTTTTTACTAAATGGTTTCACAATATTCTTGCACTAAAATGTTGATACACTTCCTCTAAAGTCTATCTTACCCATCAGTGATATATATATATATATATATATATATATATATATATATATACGAATAAGAAACACGGACAATCAAGGTTTATCTATTTTAAGTGGCATATCGCACCATCCGTTGCGCCGATTAGTAACTATATATATATATATATATATATATATATATATATATATATATATATATATAAATAAATATTATTATATTGCATATGCACATCCTAAAGATACAAAATTTTGTACTTATTATCTAGGAGTGAGATTATATCCCACATTAAGGTTATATCAAAGCTGTTTATGAGAAAAAAGTGCGGTCTATTTTCGGATCATTACGGAATTATAATTTGAAACATGAAAAACATCATTTGGATAAGAAAATAAATGAAAAGAGATTAACTTTTTTTAACACTTAAGGTCAATCTATGGTAAAATTTTACTGCACAATTCTAGCAAGTGTGTAACTAAACTATAATCTGTAAATAGTGGTTCAATTATTGCAAATCATTACAGCTCTAGTTCACGAGCTATAAGGGGTAAAATTTGTTTTATATTTCTTTGTGTACCATTAAAGGTAAGGAATCTAATGGATGATTATGAAATTTGATACAACTGTAAATTAATTTTATTAAAGTTGTGCACAATGTAATATAGATAGTATTAACATAGCTGTTATTATTAATAATATTACTAATACTTTTCATTATGACAATAATTAATACTTTGAATAATATTTATAATATTAATATGATAAATACTTCGTTGTGTACACCTCATATGAATATCTAGTTATATCAAATTTCAGCCCCGAAGATTAATTACTTTACATTAACAATGGTACATAAAGACATTAAACAAGTTTGACACCTTATTAACACGTGAACAGTAGTGATTTGAAATAATTGAATCACTATTTAGAGCTTATAGCTATGCACTTGTTAAAAGTGGGAATTAAATTGGTATTGTCGACTGACTTACCCTGACTAAAGGTGTTCCTTCAATAATACCAAAGGCCCGAATTTGGCTGACATGTCATTTTTTTTATTGTTCATTCCATACAATGCTTAAGAGTACATAAACTCTGTTCATAATCTCCTTAATTTAGTAACATATATTTTATGAATAATTTTTTACCATTTTAGAATCTAAGGTCATATTTTCTTGGTTTGAGTAATTTTTTTAGTCATTTTCAGGCATTTTACAATATTTTTAGGCATTTCTGAGTCATTTGAGTCATTAACGTTGAATAAGTTTTTTTAATAGGTCTACTATTGATATTTTATAGATACGTGTATTTTAACTTTCTCTCGATACCAAGGAGATAAAGTATTTTGATAGCCAAAAAAATCTAAATGGAGATTTTGATGAATGTCGACGTTTCACGACCCCCTGAAACAGAAAAATTCGTCTACGCAATGCCGTCTGTCTATACCTAGGGCTAGAGCCGAAACTATTGTACCGATTGGGCTAAATCTTGTAATCTGGTGCTTTCATTGGTTCGCCGAAGGGTTTTTGGAATTAGATATCTAACCCTAAATTTAAAGGGTAGTTTACTGAAGAGCTAAAAGAGAAAAAAATCGATTTTCTCTAAATTAGATCAAACTATTTTAATTCAATTTTATAATTAGACATTATTTATCACTATAAACAAAATGGTATTTGGTGACCTGGCTGTCTAGGAATAAGGTGTCAGACTTTTGTTCTGGGGATCTAGGGTTCAATCTTTGGTCCTGGTACAGATTTATTTGATTACCAAACCCTTCCTTCACCTCTGACGATACGTGTATTAATCACAACTTGTAAATGTGAGGAATGCCAGGCCCCCACCGTGGTTCGAATTCCACGTTAAACTGTGGGTCCTCCATATCTTCTCACAATTACCCTACCATTACACATTAGCGCAAGTGCATACAACCCGAATGGGTAGTAAGACGCGGGGCTAATAATAATAATAATAATAATAATAATAATAATAATAATAATAATAATAATAATAATACAGATGGAAATTCTAATTTTCTCGTGAAAATGTCTTTGAGGGTACTTTACATTAGGGAAATTTTCCAATTTTAATCATTTCTACGGAACTATTTGAAATGCAAAATATATTATCACCTTAAAATTGTAGCACTGTTAAAGAATAAAATCTTTTATTTGAAATATATATTTTATAAAACCAATAATTTTTTATCTTTAAGCATATATATATATTTATATATATATATGTATGTATATATATTTATATATATGTATGTATATATATTTATATATGTATGTATATATATTTATATATATGTATGTATATATATTTATATATATGTATGTATATATACTTTTTAA
The DNA here is from genome assembly GCA_039000515.1 of Timema cristinae. Taxonomy (NCBI): domain Eukaryota; kingdom Metazoa; phylum Arthropoda; class Insecta; order Phasmatodea; family Timematidae; genus Timema; species Timema cristinae. Next base: position 57,444,887 of record JBCFYV010000003.1, on the reverse strand, counting down.
TTCAAGTCTATGAAAATGAATTTGATTCTTATGCTCTTTGGTGTATAAACTTAGTAAGACTTACTCCGTTTCATAAATCTCAAGAGTTTTTAATAAATGTCAATTTTAAGATAAAAGTAAGATAAAGTATGTGTGGTGCACCGTACCATTTATTTTAATCACACAGTTGTCTGAATAAGAAGATAAGATAGGAAATGATTAATTGTATCATATTTGCTTGTATGCTTGTAAAATACATATTCCTGTTGAAACATTAAAACTAAGCATCATTTTTAGGCCACCAAAATCAGGGCCCTGATTGTTAGATAGTTTTTACCGATTTTTCACTTAAGTCCGTGCCATCTTAATTGTGTTCTTCATAATGAACGAAAACTTGAATAAGTAACTTTCTTGCAAGCTTATTAACTTTTTACTGATAGATCTGGTAAAATAGTTTATGTTCCTAAATTTTACTAAGACGACAAAGATTTAGGTCAAATAGCGACTGAACTGGAAATTATTTTTACTTCACGCTTTCTTACATGTAGAGAAAGTATTGTGATCGTCCACAAAATTTAATGATCAACGTTTTATGACCCCCCCCCCCTCTCCCTAATCCGAAAAAGTTGTTTTTGAATTTTCGTGTCTCTGTCTGTACCACCGATTAGAGCCTAAACTATATTACCGATTGAGCTAAAACTTGGTATTTAGGGTTTTCAAAGGTTTACCCCAAGGAATTTTTAGAATTGGATATCCAACCCTAAAACTAAGTTCAGTAAAAGTAAAAATCGATTTTATCAAACTCCGCTTTAACGATTTTGAATAAATATAATTTTTAGGCTTTGATCAATATTACAAACCAAATGGCTACTCTCAACTTTTCATCAAAATGACTTTAAGGGTACCGGTCTGATGCGTACATTCTAATTTTTAATTTTATCTCTGTAAGTCTTTAAGATATGACATTACTTATCATTGCATACATGTGGAACTATTTTTAATAAACATATTTTACTTGAAATATATTTTTATAAGACCAAAAGTTTTCAAGCCATACACAAATATATATTTATATTAACTTTGCCAACACTTTAAGGTAAAGTATTACGACCGTCAAAAAATATATAGCCTGAGATCTTGTTGGATGTCGACGTTTCATGAACCCCCGAAACCTAAAATGTTGTTTTTGCAACGGCATTTGTTTAACCCTAAAGTTAATAGAAGTTTACTAAATAGTGTAAAGTGAAAAATTCATTTTCTCAAAATCAGCTATAACAATCCTCTATCTCTCATTTTAAACTCAATAGTCAATAATTACCTATTTAATTGGTAAAAATATATAAAAGAGAAATTTAATATCAATGCAATAATCATAATGCCGACAATTTTAACCGGAAGTAAAAATTTTAATACGAAGGGTTGATCCTTGGGGACCCATATTTTGTATTGATCCAAATATACAAATATAGACGTTAAGTCTTTAAAAAATAAAATTATGAAATTTAAAACACGAATAAAAATGTTTTACTTATGTCTAGCGCAATTTTTTCTCGGAATTGCTAGTGTATCTTATATTATATTATGAATTTAGAGTAAATATCTCCATTTCTAAAAAATAGAGTGAGAAAGTTCGTGCGGAGTTCCGTACCATTTATTTTAATTCTTAGTTTTACATAATACCCTTTGGAAATACCTGTGAAATAATTTTTTAACAAATCTCTAAACTATACCAACATTAAATCTACTCCATTAGTGTATGACAAAGTGCGTTAAAAAAAGTTTTATTTTAAATTATGTTGACCAAAAGGATCAGTTTTTGTTTGCTTGTATTATTTAATGTACTATGGTTAAAATACATTTGTTATGTAAAATTATAAACACTAGTATCAAAGTTTATTTTGGGGAGAAGAGGGATTGGTAGCGAAAGGAATATAAAATGTTGCTTGTTAATAATTTTTAGAGATATCACAAAATGTACTGTACATTTTCCGAAAATATTGGTTAGAAAAAGAAAAAAAATTCTGAGTGTAGAGATGAGGAGGAATTAAAATATAAATTAAAACACTTTTTTAAATAATGTTTGGATTACATATCTAATGAAATAACACTAATACTACACTCTATTCTCGCAAAGCTTGCCTTTACTGATGTCGGTAAATAAAATAATCCCAACAGTGGATATTTCTGTAGAAACCTACATACAATTTTATATTTCTACATATTTGATATCTACATACATACCAAATCTGGTATCGATTGAACTTATCTTGAAGTCAATCAACGTAAAATAAGTGTTTCCTGTGCAGTTGTCCGTTGGTCTGTGTGGTGGATACAAAGTCTTATTTTGTTAGGATAAACCATACTAGTAGTTAATAAAAACCATTTTAATAATATAATCATACATAAAGTCATGTTAATTGCAGCTGCCACTTTTGATGGTTACTTTTACTAACTATAAATAGGACAAATCTTATACCAGTCGTAAAGTGTTAAAAATTTTGGCCGGAAAGAAATATATTTAAATGTTCTAAGCTGTTCTTCCAACCAAAATCAGGAATGCATACAGAGTCACTTAAAAGGTCACAAATTGCTATAATTGAGCCAAATATACTTGTATTAGCTATGATCAGAACATAACCTTATTAAATTAGTCCAAATTAAATCATTAAAAGTAGGATTTTTCATCGAAAATATGGGAAACAAGGGCTAATGTTCTAGATCTGGCTATTCGGCCTTATCTCACTTCTACTCTTCCGGTATATGGAGGAATTTATTTCTGAGGTGGGGACACCATTAAGACGAATTCAATTATCACCAGAGGGTTGGAAAATAGATGGGACCTACAGTTTAACGTGGGTTCCGAACCACGGTGGAGGCCTGACATTCCACACATTCACAAAGCGTGAAAGCACATACTTTGCCAGAGGGGGAGGAAGGATTTGGTAATCAGATAAATATGTGCCGGAACTGGGATTTGAACCACGGACCAGTAAAACAGTGATCTGAAACCTTACCCTTAGACCACCAGCACCCACCTCTTATCGAAAATATAGTTCAATATTGTTTTTTATGGTTTAGTTTTTATAAGTATAGCTAGATTATTTTTACAGCAAATTATGATTTGTAAATGAAAATCTATTATACTTATATTTAAATGTCAAGAGAAAAATTACAAAAAAAAAATGTTTTTAGGTAAGCTAAGATGTCTCCTTTTGTAAGAATATTATTTATATACCAAAAATATCATCAATTATAAAATTTGCCAACACATTTAACACATACAAACTCAAATATGGTGTAACAAAATATAGCTCAGCTATTCCATTAGTCTAATTGCTGCAGTAAGTTATTTGAACCAACCACTTTAAAAACAATTCTCGACTCTCAAGTCACCTGACTTAAAAGCGTCCTCAAGGTGACATTTGAATAAGTGATAACTCTTTTTTAAAGGTGGAGAAAGGGACTTAAAATATAAAACCTGATAAGTAAGTGACATAATAGCACTCACGTCAGTTGGTCATCACAAACGTAAAAAATATTTTCTAAGGTTTCATAATAATATTATAGTTTTTATAAGCAGTGGCATTTTACTACGGTCCAATTTTCATAGGGAGTGTCATATTTAACAGCTATAAAACATATTAGGTTCATTTTTAAATATTAATACGTCAAACTTGGTAGAAGATGTCACTTTTGAAATAAAATATATTAATACAAATTAAAACACCAAGGGAATATGAACTAAGGAGTCAATCTATCGTATTCGTTAGTTATAGTTATAGCCGCATCTCAATATCAAATTCTGAAAATTGAAAAATTACACTTGGACCAGGGGATCGAACTTGAGACTTTTGACTTAGTATGCCGATGTTCTTACCACTGAGCTATACAGGAATAGTCTTTGCCTAGGTTCGTTCTTCTCTCATATTTTATGGCAGATGGCTGCGTTACCGTATAGGTCGGGATCGTAATTGATCACTCATATGCAGCCGACCATTTTCACACGCCCATTACAGACTCTGCCTTAAAATATGAGTGAGGAATGACCCTGTGCATGGAACGACTCCTAGACAGCTCAGTGGTATGAGCATTGGCATACTAAGCAAGAGGTCCCGGGTTTGATTCCCATGTTCGAGTGTCATTTTACAATTTAAAGGATACTTTTGGAATAGCAAAATATTATCAATTTCGGCCACACCAAACATTATTGTGATTTCTAAAAAGTCCTTTCCAATGAAAATTGAACTGCAAAATTTAAAAATTGTGGGAAGATCAAATATTTGATAACATAATGAAGTTGGGTGAAGGGGGGTGGGAGATATGGTCACGTATGAAAGTTAAAGCTGAAACCATTTCAAGTAGCACCGAGCACACAACGTTGATTTTGAAATCTTTAGTTCGACTGAGGGTTCACTCACCATGTGGTCGCAGTTTTCCGACAGACCTGTGAATCCATAGTAATTCCTTGGCAGTTATGTCCGTGGACAAGACATTCTTGTTTTATTCTAGTTACCGATGAGTTAACAAATCACCTCTTCACAACCCCCAAATAGTTAAATATTGTTTTTTAAAGAAACGTGGTATCGGGGTGGGGAGGGGAGTTGGAGGAATTTGCGTCCTATAGACCCTCCTACCACCCAAAAGCATTCATGTCTAGGCTAATGTTGATGAAATCTGCTTCTTTGCGGCTAATGGTTCCTAATGGAAAGTAATCTTAAAGGACAGGAAGTATTTTGAAAGGGTGATAGTTTTGTTTTTCCCCCTTGACTATGTTTTGGATTTGTGAATGGAGTTAACCATTAGTGTTAAATATTACCCGGATGCTTCTAGATCACAACAACGTAAATATATATATAGTTTTTCTTGTCTAGTTATTTCAGTGGCAGAGAGGATTATTGCTGGTAAGTTGAAGATTTCCGAGTCAAACCTAGTCGTCCCTTATATATAATTGTCTGTTCCTATAGAGGTTTATCTTATCATGCCAGTGTTAGAACGTTTAGTCCCAGTTTTAATAGTATTTATTTAACGTGAATGAGTTAACCTAGGTTAGATATCCTAAATTACTAAACATTGAACTGAAATAACCTTTTGTTTAAAAATTAACTTTTAATACCTAAGCTTATCCTATTTTTAATCACTGTGCAGAAACAATGAGATTCATAAAAGGAAGTGAAAGGCGATCGTGTAGACCTAATTTGTTTTATTTTAAATTTATCTACCCGCCTCGGTGGTGTAGTTGGCTAACGCGCTTGTCGTGTTGAGTTCGACTGCTGAGGACGGGGAGATCAAGGTTCAAATCTTGGTTGGGTGAACTGGGGGTGGTTTTTCCTAAATGGTTTTCCACTCTCCCTCCACGCAAATGCAGGTTCACTTCCTCTAATTCCTAATCCATTAGCGTAATTAGTACTTAAAGCGTATAACCCGAACGAGTTGTAAGACGCGGTGCTAAATATTAAAATATATTAAATTCATTTGAGTATTTGCGTATAAGTAGGTTTTCTGTATTACTGCATCTTACTACTCTTTCGGTTTATAAGATTATGTACTAATTTTTCTAATGGGCTCAGGGATGATGGAGGATATATTTATAGGAAGTGTATCAGCATTTTCGTGGAGGGATACAATTTTGGAAAAAAATACCCTCAGTACACCCGACAAAGATTCGAACCTTGGTCTCCTCATCAACTGCAGTCTAATTTACTGCGAAAGTAGAGTTTTAAATCACGCAATAGGTAGTTTTTTTTCTATCATGTGGCCTATTTGACCTGAAAGGACATAGCGTCCAGATTCGAAGGTCTTGTGCGTTGACTATTAGTATCTCTGGTGTCACAGAACGTTACCCAGGGTACACCATAGGAGGTTTCTACACTCGTACATACAATAAGATAATGTGATGATAGTTATTATGAAGTTGTGGACCCGTGTAAGCCAGTTTGAGTCTTAAAATAAACTTAAACCTAATTTGCCAACACCTGGTTACCACTGGGATCATTCTCCTTAAGAGAAAGATACCCAAAATACCAGCTGGATATCGAACCAAGGACCCTTAAGCTCCTAGCCAGGTGCATTAACCTCTACACAACGGGGCCAGTTACAAGAGTTAATAAGACGCGATGGTTAGAAAAAAATTGAAGATTAAGACTTTGCTTCTTAAAAAAATGTGTCAACATACGATTTACAAACTAGCTTAATACATGTACCCGCATGGGTGGTCACATGTTCTGAGGTGTCACTTATCAATTAAATGAATTGACAATGAATAAGAGAGCTGGGTTCACATTCTGGTCAAGTGTACCAAGTTTTTAATTTTATCTATAATTTTTTTCCATTCTCACTCTATGCAAATTAGGGTACAATTCTCTCAGTTCTACCTTCCTCATATCTGTCTCATAAATGTGGGATTATGCATAGCCTAAGCGGATAGCGAAAATTGGAGCACAGTTAAAAAAATGCAAGAATGCCTTATACTAAATTTTCAAAGCCTCTCTCTTAAGGATAAACCCAAAAACAAATATTATTTGTACAAGACAATGATAGAGATTAAACTTAGCACTACAGATACACTTCTTTCATTACATGAACGAAATTAGTGGTTATGATATGCAGAAAAATAACATGATGGATCGTCATTAACGGCGAATTTTTATTTTATCGTGAATCATTGAAAACCTTATATATAGTCCAGCCACCAATTTAAGAGCCTAATACAAATTTCATGAATATTTAAAACAGTTTTTATATATGTATACACTAAGCGAATTGTTTTCACAGCTGTCTATTTTTACAGGTGGTATAATTTTTTACTATTGTGAGATAATCACATTAACATTTTGTCAATGTTGGCTAATTTACATTTATTTTAATGTCAAATGAAATTGATATTCCAATGGCGATCAAATATATATTAATATGGTTGCAAAGATGTTTAGTTTGAGCAACTTTCTTGAAGCGATTTAAATTTTTGGAACTATAAATAGAATTCCGAGGGTCACTGTAATGACCTTCTATAAACTTTAATTACAATTTATACACCGTTTTTGTTGCAATAAAGCCAACACATCGAGATTAATTTTTACCACCTGAACTTTTTAAATCATTAAAACGCTCCAGAAAATTTTATCCTGAGGGGAGTATTAAATAGAATGCTTCAATGGTCACGTGAGCTGACACGTCAAGCTAATATAGTCTAGTTTATCAGTGATTAGGAAGTCGGAGTAGAAATTTCTGCCGGATGCACTAAGAGAGTTTTGTTCTAAATAGATTCTCAGTCTCTCTCCACGATGTATTTCTTCTTGAATTTTTCATTCTCATACCTACCCCATTAGTGTAAGGGTAGTAAGCGTTGTAAAAAATATATTATATTTTGGTTTTTAATTAATATCTTGCCATATAATCGTTAAATACATTTGACTCTATATTTTTACATTCTAGCTATCTTACAGATAGAAAAAGTATTGTGATCGTAAAAAATCAAACTTGAGATTTTGATAAATTTTGACGTTTAATGACTCCCCCTCAACCCCGAATCCGCAAAAGTGGTTTTTTAATTTCCATCTGTTTGTTTGTCTGTACCTCGAACTAGAGCCTAATCTATTTTACTGATCGGGTAAAACTTAGTATCTAAGATCTTTCATAGGGTTGCCCCAAGGGCTTATGGAATTGGATATCAAACCTTAAAATTAAGGGTAATTTACTAAAGGGCTAAAAGAGAAAAAATCGATTTCCTCAAAATCGACTCTAACGATTTTGATTTAAATTCGTATCTAGACGTTGATTAAGGTTATAAACAAAATGGTTGTTTTCATTTTCCTATGAAAATGACTTTTAGGGTACTTTTCAGAAGCGGAAATGTCCTTATCTCCACAAATATTTGAGATACTACATAACCTATCATTGAAAAATTGTAGTACTATTAAAAATTAAAAAACTTTTATTTGAAATATATTCTTATAAAATCAATAGTTTCAGAGCTATTGGAAAATAAATGAATACAATTTGTGTACTTTGGTTGTACAGAGATACTATTTAAGGTGGAGTGCTAGTGAGCGTTAGTTTAGTGCATTAATTTTGTAGTTTTTATAGCACAAACCTTTTTTGGCCAAAATAAATCAAATATTTCTTCTATAGAAACATAGAGTTTGTTTTCTGCACATGCTTTGTTCAACAGTTGTTGAATATCTGTCATGAGCATGGCGGCATTTGGTGACAAACTTTTCTCTTTATTTAAAAAGTTTGTCACAAATGCCGCCATGCTCATGACAGATATTCAGCAACTGTTGAGATAAGCATGTGCAGAAAACTAAACTCTATGATTCTATAGAAGAAATATTCGATTTATTTTGGCCAAAAGATGTTTGTGCTATAAAAACTGCAAAATTAATGCACTAAACTCGCGCTCACTTTCACCCCGCCTTAAGTTTTAACGCAATAATTCTCTAATTAAATAGAATAAGTAGATAATTAAGTCGCTCAAAAGGTTGGTGTTCTTTTTTCTTTAATCTATTAGAGGGGAAATGTTCGTAAAGCAATGATCTATCTTTATCATTATAGACTCAATATTCAATATTCCCCTTCTTTATTGGTCAAAATTTATAAATGAGGTATTAAATAATAATGCGATAACCATAAGATGTGCAAACCCTAATAAAATGTCAAAAATTTTAACCAAAAGTCGAAATTTTAATACCAAATATTTACCCTTGTGGACCAAATGTTGATATATTTTTGGTCCAAATATACTAGTGAGGACTTTAATTCTTTTAAAAGAAAATCATAAAATTTAAATCCGGGATTCAAAAAATGTTTTACTTAAGTATAACCTAATTTTTGCTCTTGTTTGTAGTGTAAATAATTTCGTTTAAGAATATTACGAGTTTTGAGTAAATATCTCTATTTTTAAATAGTGGAGTGAGAAAGTCGGGGCTATTTCCAAACCATTTATTTAATTTACCAGAAAGCATAGCTGTACTTTAGGTTATATTAATTAAAAACATAATTAAACTTTGAAATAGTATAAGATATCTTTAAATATTTAGTTCGAAAAATGTGGTCAGGTGAACTAAGGACCACAATAGATTGAATGTCCAGAGAATGGAGGTAAAGGTTCGAATCTTGATTGGTTACACTAGGGTTGTTTTCTTCATGTTTTTATGTATGATTGGTCAAATGAGCATAGTTGGGGATATATAATACATCAGACATAACATATTATATTGTTTTAATGACACAGCTTAATCTGACAACACTCCAAGCTACAACCCTGCCTACTTGGTAGGTCACTTGTTTCTTCAACTTTATACACCACTTTTGCAAACCATTGGAACCCAATTAGGTGGTCGAATGGTCTAAGACTCATTCTCGCAATAGGTTGGACCACCGATAATGGATAGCTCGGGGTTCAAATCCCGCTTGGGTTTACTGGGATGTTTTTCTCAAATGTAGTTTTCATATCCCCAACCTAGGATAATGCGAGTACACTTCCTCTCAAATTTAACCTACTCGTCATAGACATGGTAAATATGCATACAACCCAAAGGGGTAATACATAAGATGCAGTGAAAAAAATCTAACTAAAGTATCGTTTGGTGATAAAATGAGGTAATACGTCCCAACCATAATTACAGATAAGGTCAAAGTCTCCACATGTTTTTGTAATGACTGTACTCTAAAAACAAACGACCCGCAGACAATATATAAACTGGATTCATCAAGGTTTGATTGAGGAACCGGAGATAGCAGAGTCTAACTTCCAGCACCGACATAAAATATGGTTAATTTCACTCATTTGAATGGAATGGTGATGTAATCAATCTCTGAATAAACTTCCTAAAACGCCTACATACCAACCCAATTGAAGCGTTTATTCAGAAAGATTTTCGAATACATAGGCCCAAGAGAATAAACCCTTTTCATCTGACTGCGGCAAATGAACGAAGCCCCCGTCGATTTCAGCGTCCCTTTTTAGACAATGGAGTGGTACTAGGACCGAAACCCAGTTCGTCCATTCCCCAGGCCTCGTGGTATTATAGTCGTGTTAACCACACGGGCCCATTATTACGTGCAGGCCGACCCGGCTCCAGTCGATAATATGGTTATTAGGAGGGAAGATTCACTAGTAGCAACCGGCTATGTCACTCATTTGAGCGAGTCTGCAACCAATTTTAAATGCGAATACACTCAAGGGTGCCCATATAGATTTTCTAAATGGGGGGTGGATTGGAGTCGCCTATACTAGGAGTGTAGTACCTAAGAGAGAGAATTTCAAGAATTTAACCTTTGGGTAGTAATTTTAAGGCATCAAACATAATTCTGAGCTAAAATTATATGTTTCAAGAGTAAATGTTTGCAAAAAAAAGTTTCTGAAAAAAGATCAGTTGTAGTTAAACCCATTGAGATGGAACATTGGGATTTTTTTTATGTTTATTGAAAATAACTAAATTAAAAAGCTGTTGTAGAAGGAGTTGGAGCAAATATACATTTTATAATCTGTATCTCTTTTAGCTCGAATATTGATGATTAAAAATAATTATTAGTAGAAAATTACGGACAATTCTCAAATATACTATTCTATTTTTTTCATAAAAATTAACAACACAAATTAAATATGGAATAGTTATAAGGATGGCTGGTGCTCCCCTAATCACCCATTTAGGGGCACCCATTGTACACCTCCTCTAAATTATACCTTTCTCGTATCTCTTCTACTTAATATAAATATGTGGATGTATGTTGCACCCATAAACAAATAATCCAAAATTTTAGATTCTACCATTTGAGATAGTATTAGCACTATTCAAAATATTAATATTCCTGTAGAAAGGGGTAAAAGTTCTAGTATCCATTGTTATATACTAAATTAAGTACATTTTAATTAATTGTTTTTAAACCTACCGCCTAAAATAGCAAAACTAAAATATTTATTTAAATTATTATGAAATAAATAAATAATAATAATTAATGGAGGTTTATTTTGTTTGTTCTTTAGCATCGCTTATTACTAGCCTTTTGTGTTATACGCATATGTACTGATTTATCTATCGAGTTAGTAATGAGGAGGGTTGAATTTAGAGGAAGATCTAGAACATTTTCGTGGAGGGAGAGTGGTACATAATTTAAGAAAGAACACTCTCTGTATATATGACCAGGATTATAATCCCGATCTCCCTATCATCCGTAGTCCAGTCTATTGTGATGGTGGTCAACCTCTGTGGATTTGGGGTAAAATGCTCGCACTAGGACCCAATGTTCGTGAATTCAAACCCAACCGGAGTCAACGGATATTTCTTAAGTGATAAAATTCCTTAGCACAACTTCCTTTGAAGGGTAAGTAAATCCGTACGTCCCATGCAAATTGTGGCATGTAAAAGAACCCTGGAAGGTAAGTGTAAATACATTTCCTGGATTATTTGATAGGCCCATTTGTTCTCGCTCATAGAAATTCTCGTGTGCTAATATAATCAGCCAGTTCAGAAAGTGTACGTCAAATAGGCCTACCTATATATATATATATATATATATATATATATATATATTATATATATAATCTTTATATTGAATTCTTCGACCACTAAAGTGAGTTAATGTAAATTAATATATATTAATATATAACATGGCATTATAATACACGAGAAATAAAAGAGTAATTAAAAAATCAACTTACTGATCTGAGTTTCTCTGATTAGATTCCCGATGAGGGATGAAAATGGATCAGTGCTAAAATATCTTTATTCTCACTCTGCAAGTTGGGATTATTTTCAGCTTCTCGTTTTAATACCCGTCCGGATTATACGCTGATAGATTTAGGGATGAAGAAGGATATATTTTAGAGAAAGCTTACCCGCATTTGTGTGGAATGATAGTGGAAACCACTATGGAAAAACCCCTTAGTGTAACCGACCGAGATTCAGAGCCCAATATCTCCACCATAAGAAGAATAGTTTACTACAAGAGTTACTACTTAGATCACGCAAACACCTAATCATTCTGTGACTGTTTGGATTTTATTTTCCATCTTATGATTATTGTTCTGGTCCCGGGCGTCATTAGCATAGGGGAAGGGGTTAGGGTGAACATAACCCCACCCCCTCAATAATCTGTTTAAATGAGACACTCTAAGTATCGTAAAAGAAAACGATGATTATTTTATTCAGAAAACTGAGAATTCACCTTTGGACAATGTATAGATAATATGGTCTAGACAGAGGTCCCCAACCTTTTTGTACCTTAGAGCACATTCAATACTAACGGTAGTGCGGCGGGAACAAATAATTTTTCAAGGTAAATTTATAGCCGAACATAATTCATTATGCAAATAACAACCACACAAGTATATATTATTTAAAAAATTGTGAGTTTAAAATTTAAATAAATATTTTTCTAATTCGCATATAAAATTACGCAAATGGTACTAACGCAAAGTTAGTCCAAGCCCATTTTAAACAATTGAAACACATTTATCAAACCAAAAGTCATGTCAATATTTTTTTTTTTAAATACTGCTTTATTTACGATTTTAACAAGACCAAAATAAATACACTAGGAGATAATTTAACTACTCACCAACATTTTGGTGCTTAGGTACATTTTAAAAATATGTATTTATTCTGTGTTTATTCTGGTGGCAAAGCTGGGTAGACCCATGTCAAGATATTTATAAAATAAATAGGAAGTATTAGCATGATATTAGTGAGTATAATGATAGTTTTGAGTAATAAAGCACACTTTGAAAATGAGCCAGCAAAGAAAGATGAATGATTGGGAGGTATCGGAAAGAGGGGGGCTTTCAATCACTAACCTCTTGAGAACAGCATAGCTGGAGACAAGAACAAACTTAATTTATGTCAGAAAAGTGACCAATTAAAATTATTAGTCAAGAACTTTCTAGCTCTGGTCAAAAAGTGGCGGGCAGGCGCAAAAGGCTCGGCAGGCACCATGGCGCCCGCAGGCATAGGGTTGGGGACGCCTGGTCTAGAGGATAGGTCAAACTATTGTGCATATTTTGATACAAGTGCCAAACTTTTTATACATAGTATGTGATCCTTAAGCAACAGTTTCAGGTGTGGAAACATTCAAAATGGGCGTTATAGATGTTATGGCAGACATTTTGAAATGGGCTCTTGAAAACGTATGCTTTGTTAAAAGAAATACTTTTTTCACAAGCTTTAACTTTATTTTTCAAACTGAATTCACTTAAAATGAATAGGGGAACACAAAATATGTACATTTACATGTTTTCAAAATTAATTTATTGGTTTTATCAATAATAATCAATAAATCCAATAAAATATTTCTACAATATGGACAATTTTTTGTAAGCGTCATAGCTGTACATTGATGAGTGTCAAAACTATGTTTTGGCTGATACTGATTTCAAATATATGTCAACAAAACGTTTTAGTATTGGGTTAAGGACGATTGTTCACCATGTGGCTGCTTTAAGAAATATTATTTCTGTTTGAGGTTTCACAAATACGAGTTTTATTCAAAGATGATTTTATATAAAAGGGTTTTTACTTACTGTTGAAAATAGTATTCAGTTAAATAATAAATTTACAAAATAAATAATAGTTACTCCAATGTATATGATGCTCAACTAAGGAAACGAAAATGAAAATTTTCAAATTAATGGAGATCAGAATAGTTTGTCGAATTAATTTACTAGATATTCAGCGCTCAAAACAAATCCTTCACACTTGCAAAGAGCAGTGCAGGGTAGGTCTGCTTTGAAACACTTACACTTTCTAGAGCACATCTTAGAGCAGTTCCGTTTCAGTATATTTCTTGAGGTCTCACTTACTGGTGGAATTGTTATCCATTGAGGTATCCATTTTCCTTCATCATTTTGCGTCTAACTATAATCACTTGTAGATGGAATCTCAGGCTGCGTTTCAAGGGATCTTCCCCAAATGTAACCTGCTTGGTAAGATGTTCAAAGGACATGTTGCATCAAAGCATCTTGAGTTGAAGGAATATGCTCAAACTCACGATTTTTCTCTGCAAACATCCTTGGCCTTACAATATGTATGTCATCTTCTGTATCGCAACGCTCATATAATGATATGACACACTTTTCCCATCTTGGAAGAATTTGCTTTACAGCTATAATTATGGAGTGCATGACAAGACTTGAAAAGCTGAGGTAACATCACTATAAGGTTTACAGGCAGCCCATGATACCACTTTACATTTACCCACAAATTTAGATGTTGTGTCACTTCCAGTAAAAGCATCAAACGCAAGCATTGCAGAGATTTTTTTTATTTCCAAGTGAATCTGATATTGCTGTAGCATTGATGTAGCACATATGTTACCCGGAGTCATACATTACCCAAAAACAATCACATCCCAAATTTTTTTTTTTGCATGACTGACAGCCAGCACAACTACATTTGAATCAACAGTAAAAACTTGTATATTTTTAAAGCCATCTACTGCATGCAAAAATATTCTTGTAGTCGGCCTCCTCTTGATATCATAGTGCTATTCGATTCAAATTTGCAGGTTGTGAGCAAACAGCACTGTCTCCCTGGGTGATGACAGCCTTCCCTGTATACTCAGTTCTACACACCAAGTGGCTCAACTAAAGGAATATTCTGTCTTGTTCTCGTTAACTTTGAGGAAATCACGCTAGTTTTTGGCACTATTTTCTCTACTTCAACTTTCTTCTAATATATTTTCCCTATTTTAACGGACACATTCCTTCAACTATCTGCTTTATAGATGTCAAACACGATGTCAACACGTTTCACCAGTTTCTTAAATTATTTTTATTAATTTCTTGGCATAGTCAGCAAATGAATCTGTAATTTCCAACTTAAGGATGTGAATAATGATTGCACCATCAAGAATAATAATATTTTTTATCAGGTTCTGATCAATGTTACCCATCATCATCATTATCACCTTCAATACAGGAAATAAGTTTTTCTAGACAGGGTATTATGTCTGATTTTCCTCCATACCTAATACTCCCAATGGACTCTTCTAATGCTGGAGGAAATGGTTAATGTTCATGACTGAAAAATTGGTAGAGGTCACAATCTCGTACTTGACAGACTATGTATATTCTCAGGAAAAGACTGCGTTCTTGTCTGATTGTTAAAACCTTCTGGTTGGTTTTACATTTTGACTTCATTGGTGAACTGAAAAGCAGTAGTCTATTCTTTGTCAGTGTCTGATCCACGTTAACCTCACAGTTCACTAGACGAACTGTACATAATTTCTTGCTTTTATCCCTGCCAAGTACCTCCTTTATTCTGTACAACTCTATCACAATTTTATCAGCAACCACACGTTAATGAACCGTAAATAATTCTTGTTTCCTGTCCATAAAAGTGTTACCCATTTCTTGAATAGTTTCTACTAGACTTCAAACATTATTTAGAAATCTGGTCTGATTTGATGGCACTTTATCATGACTAGATTTTAAGAATCTGATAGGCGTGTCTGATGAAAGAATTTCACCACTATCCTTGACAATTCTGTCCCCGAGACCATCCACCTACTAAGTGCCTCAGCATTCTCAGTCAATCCTATAGCCTCCATCATCCTTTACAAGAGCATTATTTTGTTCATGTGCTCCATCAAGAGGGATATAATAAAAGTGCTTTCAGTTTTATTGACAGTGAACTTTCCTTTTGATAACCCCTGAAAAACACTAGTGTGGTTATCTCTACATCTAATCATGTATCTAAGGTGAAATGAAACAGCTCTGACATAGTATGATTGAGAGCAAAGAACAACAACAAAAAGTTTGATAATGAATTCACATAGGATTTAAAATTCCCTTCAAGGAAAAATCAATCCCATGCAAATACATTAAACACAAATTTCATTGCAATCTTTCAGAAGAAGAACTGCATTGTACTAGATTCCTCCCCTAGCTGTTCAATTCTATGACGATCAATAGAAAACAAATAATATGATCTAAATTCATTCTTTAAATGTATTAATTTGCAATATATGGTGACGCTGACCACTGCCAGATACATACAAATTAAAAAAGACACAAATTTTGAGAAAAAGAGCAGTTGAATAATTGTAAATCCGAGTAATAGTTGTTTTCTATGTGTTTGGTGGCCATTTTTTAAAATATCTTCCATCGCAGTCGTGTCAACTGATTTTGATATCTCCACCACTGAAATATTTCTTTGCGATCTATTTAACTTGTGTAGCAAATTTGCCGCTTGTATCATACAATGCACGATTATTTGAGGTTTCATTACGGATCCTCTGTATTAACAAGGGTATTTTTTTATAAATAGCTTGTTGAATTAGTTCCGTTATTATAACATTCGTGTTATTCATTTTGCGGGCATAAAAAATGAATTTTATTTTATAGTTTTAGAGGAAAAACGAGTTAATTTTGAATTATCCTAGATTTTCGGGGCCATTTAAAAATAATAGTCAAATTTTCTAAAATTTATCAAATTAAATTAAATTAATTTTAGAAAAATAAAGATACACTATTATTTATCAAGTAAAATAGTCCTCAGATATTATTTCTACCGACACACTTTTTGTAACACAAAACACACATCGTATTTATTTATGACATAAACCTGCGTCTTTAGATTCTCATTCAATATAATGTTCTCGTTTGGCCACTTTTAGTAATGCCATCTATCAGATTATCTCTCAACTTCTTTTACTCCTTCATTTAATTGGATGCCATATATTTTGAGCAAATCAAACAAAGGAGAAAACTAATAAGGCTAAGAGTTGTACTCAATTTTAAATCATTTAATTATTTAATTTTATTTTTACTCATTAGAACATATTTAAAAATTTGCAACAAATTAAAAAACTTAGTTATTATCAAGTATTATTCTCATATTTCTCTATAGTTATGATCTTCAAAATACAACATCATCTTTACCTCTTAAATCGATTTTATTTATATTTTTATACTAACTAAAAATGATATTTTTAATTGAATTAAACAATACGAAATATCCAATAACTTCTATAATGTTTTATACAAGGTGTTAGTTACAAGTTATACACTCAAATGTGTGTTATTTTACCTTAGTTTATTATATTTTAATGTGTCTATTTTAAGTAACAAGGGTTGTTTGCTTTTATTATGTTCAATACTTTTAAATATAATATTTGCACTCATAATTTTTACTTTCTCGCCACCATTACAGGTATAGAAAGTATTGTGATCATCAAAAAAATAGAACTCAAGATTTTGATTAATTTCGACATTTCATCACCTCCCAAATCCGAAGAAGAGGTTTTTGAATTTCCGTCTGTCTGTCTGTCCGTCCATCTGAATGTCTGTCTGAACCTCGGAGTATAGCCTAAACTACTTGACCGATTGGGCTAGACTTGGTATCTAGTGTTTTCATAGGATTTCCCGAGGGATTTTTGGAATTAGATATCTAACTCTAAATTTAAGAGTAGTTTACTAAAGTGCGAAAAGAGAAAAAATCTATTTGATCAAAATCGGCTAAAACTATTTTGATTAAATTTCATTTCTAACTAATAAATATTAAAAACAAAATGGCTACTCTCAATTTTTCTTCAAACTGACTTTAAGGGTTCCGAACTGATGCATAAACTCTAAGTTTTTATCATATCTCTGTAACTCTTTGAGTTATGAAATTACTTATCACGGCAAAAATGTAGGTCTATTTATAATAAACATATATTATTTGGAACATATTTAATAAGACTAATAATTATCAAGCTATACGCAAATATTTATATTTTTTAACTTTTCGAACAATTTCGGTAAAGTATTGCGACCGTTAAAAAAATCTAACTGAAATGTTGATGGATGTCGACGTTTCATGACCCCCCTACCCCCCCCCGAAACCTAAACGTGATTTTGCAATCCATCTCTCTGTGTGTCTGTTTAACCCTAAAATTAAGAGTAGTTTAGTAAATGACAAAAAGAGAAAAAAAAAGTTTTTTTTTTTCAAAATTGGCTTTAACAATTTTAATTAAAATTCGTATATAGGCTTTGATTAAGATTATAAACAAAATTTCTATTTTCATTTTACCATGAAAATGACTTTTAGGGTAATTTACAGAAGCGAAAATGTCCGTAACTCCGCAACTATTTGGGATACAAAATAACTTATAATTGCAAAAGTGTGGTACTACTAAAAATAAAAGCTTTTATTTGAAATATATCTTTATAAAGCCAATAGTTTTTAAGATATTACAAATATATAATTAAATTTTCTGAGCTTTAGTTGTACAGAGAAATTACTTAAGTTTTAACGCAATAAATTTCTAATTCCATAGAGTAAGTAAATAAGTAAATCTAAAAAAAATTATGTTCATAGTCCTTTAACCTCTTTGGGGAAATGTTTGTACAACAATGATCTATTTGTATCATTTTAGACTCAATAGTCAATATTTAAATTTTTTATAGGTAAAAATTTATAAATGAGGAATTAAATAGCGATGTGATAACCATAAGATGCGCAACCTTAATAAAATGTCGAAAATTTTAGCCGGAAGTTGAAATTTTAATACTTGTTGACCCTTGTAGATCCAATATCTATCTTTTTTTCCCAAATATACTAGTGAGGACTTTAATGCTTTGAAAATAAAATTTTAAGATTCAAAACTGGAAATAAAAAATGTTTAACGTATGTAGGCTCTAATGCAATTTTTGTATGGGTTTGTTAACTTATATTATTTGGTTTCACATATATTACAAGTTTTGAGTAAATTTCTCCATTTTTATACAATGGAGTGAGAAAGTCCCCATGTAGCTCAGTACCATGATCAACTATATAAACTCACCAATACTTCTTTTTAGCATCGCGTATTGATAACCAATTCAGGCCATACACATTGTGCTAGTGAGTTAGGGATGAGGAGGATTAACAAGAGGAAATGTACCAGCATCTTCAAGGAAAAAGAATGTAAATCATTTAGGAAAATCCAAACTTGGTAGATCTAAAGGGATATGAAACCAATCTCCCCCTGTCAAAAGCAGTCTAGTCTAACACAAGAGTAACTCCTTGGACCATGCGGTCACAAACGCAGGTTAGTGAACCTTTATTCAATGTACTTTTCCTATCCCTAACTTATTTATCACAACATTATATTTTTAATCTCTCCTTATTAAAATTAAATATGTTTAAAAATATTTAAAATATAATTCACTGTAACATTGAAATTATAAAGGTGTTTGGATTTAAATAAATGTATTTTAAATATTTATATCAACGGATCACTAAAAAACGAAATAACCACTTAAAGGTGGTTTTTCAGCCTGTATTGTGTGATAGTGCGAGAGCTATTAATTCGTAAAAACTTCATTTTTCTATTACTGGTGTAGAAACATTTACACAAAGTAGAGTCATATGCCCATATTTAAAGTGAAAAAATAAATTCTAATCTTTTTTATAAAAATAAGACAATTTTCATTTTTTTTAAGATGAGATATGAAATTTACTTAGTTTTGCACACAAGCCGATCTACTTGCATGGATGATATTTAAATATAACTGTATAAAGTATAAAAAATATACTATTTATTTGTCACAAGTTCACTAAATACTTAATGTTTATTATTAATTTATCTTATTAAACATCAACAATAATACGCTTCATATCATGTTAGCTTATAAGCAAATTATTCAACTAAAATTATTTCTCATTATTAAGTCACCCTTGCGACTTTTGTTGCAGTAGTTGTATAACTACACCAAAATTCCAATGATAGGAGTACCAGGATGATGGATCACAGTCATCCAAAAAATGGTTCATTATGAACAATTCTTTACGGGAGAACCGGCAGGCCGCCATTGACATATACCATGATTGTATTTCAAAGCCCGTTCTGGAAGGTCTTACTTCGTACCAGAATACTAGTATAGGTAGGATTCTGGTAAGAAATAAGGTCTTCCAGAACGAGCATCCTACTACAATTAGGGTATATCAGTGTTTTGTAAAAAGGAGACTCGGTTATACCGGGAGAAAAGAACAGTTGTTCAGCCAGTTGTTGTCTACAAGGAAACAAGTTTATCATTGTACAATACATCACTAGGGTATGCAGAACATATAAGAAGTGAACTGACGGGGATAGTAAGATGAGATACATTAGTCAGTCTGGCGTGATCTATGAAGAACCAGTCGTCTCCCCAAAACGCACCGCGCTTCCCACATCATGCAAGAAAACAACTAACTGGCATAGTAAAGAAAGATTGGCAATTCCATCAGATGCTGTTCTCGAGGAACCAGACGTCCTGGTAGTTCAGTCACCTGCTGTGTTTATAGGAGTGTCTTCTTCCCTTTTGGTAATGAGATGTTTCATCCATCAAGACGAAACACACATACATCGTAAGAAGAGATGGGTAAATAAGTCTCCTGGGGACCAATCTCCTTCCTATAAGCTACAGAGATTCATAATAACAATTAAATAGAAAAATATGGATTACAACTTGAATAAATGTTTTAGAAAAAAATTAAATGAAGTCACCATTAGAAATTTGGACACAAACATATTTGTATAGACAATTCATAAATTTTCTTCAAAAACCCTCATTTGAAATAGCGAGTGATGCCTCTTTGGTATCAACCCTTGCTACCAGGCACCTTGATTTCTGCAAGAATATAATTCATCAGCTAATTTTGTCGCGAGATCAGTTCATAGATACCGTGAATTCAGTTTATTCTCTCAGTTCTTTGTTAACGGATACTGGCCCCCTTTCATGTGCTACGAATCTTTTCAAACCTACCTGAAGACAGTTCACTGATAATAATAATCAATCATATCTCTATTAACAGCGTGGTAATAGTTGCCACTATAATTAAACAATCTTCATCTAATCTACACTAATTTATTAACTTGTCACAGGGTAAGTACGGAAAATTTTAAGAACATGTAAAAACATCTAATAAAAAGGTTTTTGAGGAAAATATAGTTTAGGTAAGCCAACCAAATATGATATAGTTCTGGTTAAATGGCAGGTTGGTTAATCCTCAAGTAAGGAACAAGTTGGACAACATTCAAACCCTGGCCTTACTAGTTAAAGTCAAGCATGCTTGCACTGAGTTAATTATGTCAGAGTTAACGTTGCTAAGTTCCAATTAAAATCAGGTTGCTGAAGGAAACTACACATACACATGTAAACTCTCTCACACACACTTGCACATATGTACGGGTGCACGCACACAAACACACAATACTAACTATGGCCTTGTACTGTATGTATAAGTTTGAAGATGTTGAAAACGGTCTTTATGTTGTACATGCACCAAATAGTTCTGCTAGAGGCCAAGGGAAGGCGTGCGCATCACCCTGCGATTATTGCGCTCCTCACCCCCTTATACCCGCTCTGTGAAATATCCCTAGGGCCCATTGTCGGTTGCTGAATGCATAATTTGTCGCATTACACACACAAATACTGAGCCCAATATGATTGATCCCACGCTAACACCCACTCTCCCCCCCTTCCACTATTCTTGTCTTGACGAGAGGAGATTTACTCAAATTATCCGCGGAGTTAGCTCAGAGCTATAGTGATTGACTCTGACCCGAAAGAACAGGATTCAAGTCTTGACCAGGGGTGTTTGTTTTTTACATAAATTGATTTCTATCGTTTCTCCAGGGATAAAATAGATGTATCTCCACTATCCCCACCTTGTGTCTTTAGAATAATTAATGCAACTAGTGAGGTAGTCCCCTCCATTGTATCAGTAGCACCTTCCTACTAGTCTAAAGGTCCATTGTTTGATTCCATGCATGACACGAGTTTATTATCATTGGGTGACCTGATGGTCTAGGGGTAAGGTGTCGGACTTCTGTGCTGGGGGTCCGAGGTTCAATCCCCTGTCCCGGCACAAATTGATCTGATTACCAAACCCTTCCTTCACCTCTGACAAGACGTGTATTAATCACAACTTATGAATGTGTGGAATGCAGGGCCTCCACCTGGTTCGGATCCCACGTTAAACTGTAGGCCCTTCATTTCATCTCACAATCATCCTAACATTACACATTAGCGTAAGTGCGTATAAACTAAACGGGTAGTAAGACGCGATGCTAATAATAACAATAATAATAATAATAATAATAATAATAATAATATCATTGGTAAGATTTGGGTTTGCCCTTTATCAGTGATGAATTGACGGCCGGGAGACTAGGTTTGTTCTAGTATTGAAATAATTTAATTGGTCACTAAGTATATGTCAAGCTCACTAATAAATAAAAGCTCACCACGGATGGGCAGTATCAAGCTAAGCAATAAAAATAAAATCATTCATACAGAGAGATTAATCTTTATAAAAAAATTATAATACATAAATACATTTGCACCACAGTGCTTACACTAATATACAACAATTCTTATGTAAAATATTATTTTCAGATATTATAGAAAAAATATTTTTAGTCGAACTTGATTTAATTTTTCAAAAATTAGTGTATTGTGGCAGATTAGGAATAAATCAATTAATTATCATTTTTAAAGAATCTTACTCAAAGGTTTAAACCTTAGATAGAAAATATATATGAAAAAATAATAATTTGCAACTAACGACTGCTGCAGAACATGTGGCTTAGCGTGTAAATGTATGAATTCATATATATGTTAACTGTTGTATAGCTAATCTACCACTTTGTGGCAATGAATTGTATGATTGCAGATTGAAGAAAATGTTTACTATTATTTTATATTTATTATCTACTTACATAATAGTCACTAAAGTTTATGTAATGTAAGATAGCAGAACTATATCCTTAAATGCTAATTTTATTAAACTCAAAAACTATTATATTTGATCAATTCATATTTAATACATCTGAAAATAAAATATACTACAATACAATATTTAATGAAACTTTTTTCTCCCACAGACATAATTTTATTCCATTTTTTAAATAAAATGTATAATACTCACTCAATAATGTCCTTTAAATTAAAAAATGACATCTTGACATGGGAATTGAACCCAGGACCTTTGGCTTAGTATGCTCTAATCCAGTAGTTTCCAATCTTTTTTGGAGTGTTACCCCTATTTTTCCTCTAAGATCGTTGCGACTCCTCACATTTAAATCCTATAATTTTAATTAATATATAATGATGATTTAACTATTTTCAAACGTTTCACTCACTTATAATAAACAATTTAAAAATAAAGTGTGTGGATAGCATAAACAATGTCAAAAGAAACTAAACACAAGCTGCACAGTAACTGAGATTTCTGATCCTGGATTGATGCACATTGTTTATTAAACCTTGGCACTAGTGAAGAAATAACCAATCTGAGATCCAGTTCTACGTTAAGCCGATTCCTATATTTAATTTTAATGGCAGTTACATCAGAAAATCCGGTTTCGCAGAGACAGGACGTGGAAAGCGTCAAGAAAGCTGCTTCAGCTTTTGCACTACTCACTTTAAGCCTGAAGCCTAAGCTGTATGAGCTCACTTGTTTTAAAATTGTGTTCCATTGTGTGATCAGAGGATAAGTCTATCAGTTTTTCTTGTTCACTAATTGGCAGCCTCTTTATTTCTTCCACAGAAACAGGATTTTGCAACCACTTATTTTGACTGACATCATCAACGGATTCCTTAAAATATTTGTTGAATCCTAATTTGAGCAAGTTGAGATAGCTAGTGTTAATAATATGTTAAGATCATGCTGCACATTGTCATGTTCCTCAAGAGTTTTGTTCAGTCTTTGGAATATGTAAAGAAAACTTTCTTCAACTTTAGCCAGCCATACACCCAGTTTAAAAATAAAAATGCTCATCTTGTCACTTGAAGTGAAATTCGATCCAGACCCCTACAATGATGTGTTTAAAATATTAAATATTTCAAATATATCACCAAGATACGCTAGTTTGCACAATAAACTGTCCTTATTTTTATTTCTTGGATAATTATTGCCTTTGAGGTAGAGACTAATGTCATCCTTCGGTTCAAACACTCTTGCAAGTACTTTCCCACATGATAACCAGCGTGCATTAGAGTAATATAAGAGACCACTGTATTCAGCCACTCTACCCTTGTATATAGCAGCAACCAAACATAATTTAGTTGGTCTTGTTTTGATGTAGTTCACAATTTTAGTGGTGGAACTAAAGACAACATTTAGTTCTGTATTCATGTTTGTTTTTATGCAAGTGACTTCTTGTGGATCATACAGTAAGTCCAGATGCCATTGGTAGCCTTCCCTTTCTTAAGAGATTGTAAGCCACCCCTTTCTCCAGACATGGCAGGAGCACAATTACTGCACATCCCAAAACAATATTCCCCCTTCTTCTCACTTTCTGTCAAAAAATCATCTAGTATCTTGAAAAGTCCCTCATTGGCTCTTCCTGGAATTGGCTTGCAGAACAGTAGGTCCTCGTTGACAGATATGTTATTGATGTACTGAACATAAGCTATAAGGTGGGCATCCTTCACTGAACCAGTCAAATTGTATTGCAAATTTTGACAGTTTCAAGGTTTCGGTAAACTGTTCTTGTTTCTTTTGCACCATGTCGGATATCGGTCTTCTCACTGTGCTATCTGCAGGAGGGATCTTTCGGACTAGATCTGCAGATGCTGTTTCAAACATTATTTCAGTGATATTGACAGCAGCAGGCAAAACGAGTCTCTCTCCAACAGAATGAGGCTTCTTATATTTTTCAATCATATTCGAAGCTTTGTATGATGCCATAAGTCCCTTGGTAGGAATACGTGTCTTCTTTTTTATCATTAATATGGTCTGCACAGAATATTCTTCCAATTTTTTCTTTAAAAAATCACACGGTTTTCCTGCATGCTGGCTGTTTTTTCATTCCAGGTGTCACTTCAGCTTGTTTAATTTCATACTCTTTAGAGATAAAACAGAAAACACATCAAGTACAAGGGTTTCTCCTCACCATTCATTTCAACACTAGTGAACCTGAATGACCAAAAATGTTCAATATGCTTTCTTACTTTTATTTTTTTTATCGGGTTCTCCCTTGCTGCAACTAGCAGAACTTATTTTTAGAAATTTATACATGTCAGTATTAATTATGCTGTAATTTGCATGAACTATTGTGAACAAAGGAAGGAAATTAAATTACAATACAATGCCACAAGCTTGCCAAATAAGCACACACTACGCACGATCAGTGGTTGATCACTCAAGCAAGCAGGCTTAATAAGATTTGCTAACGGGTGACCTGGTGGTCTAGGAGTAAGGTGTCAGACTTCAATGCTGGCGGCCGGGGTTCAATCCCAGGTCCCGGCAAAGATTTATCTGATTACTAAACCCTTCCTTCACCTCTGACAAGACATCTTGTGAATGTGGGAAATGCCAGGCCTCCACCGTGGTTCGGATTCCACGTTAAACTGTAGGTCCTTCATTTCATCTCACTATCACCCTAGCATTACACATTAGCGTAAGTGCGTATAACCCGAATGGGTAGTAAGACGCGGTGCTAATAATAATAATAATAATAATAAAGATTCGCTAACACTCGACTTTTATACTAAAGTGAACGAGAACTCACAGAAGAGAATGAAGTATGAAGGATATTCTACAAAGCAAGAGCTTACAGTGTTACTCACCCTAGTATGATGCTGCTGCTGTTAACTCTTGTCAGTAAACATGCAGTCGGGGTAACATAACCAAAATATTCTGTTTCTATTTAGATTCTTAACTTTATTACAATCGTAAAATTCTCGTAAAAGAATAAATACAGTATTAGGTTATAGTCTTCACAAAACTTGGCGAAACCTTCGGATTAATACCGTGACCTCCAGATTAGAAATCACTGCTCTAACCACTGAGCTCATTCTTCAATCATATTTCAAGGCAGAGTTTGTGATGAACATGCAGAAATCGTCAGCTACATATGAGTAATCATTTAAGATCACAAGCTACCAGATAACTCAGCCATATTTGACTCTGGAGGGCTTTATGCTGTCAATAGTACAATTACAGTAGTTACAAATACACATATCAAGATGGATTAATAGCTAAGCTACTATATTTGTTAATTACGGCTATATATGCATCTAAATATCATATCCTTTAACAAATATAATAGCTTTTATATTTAATCCACCTTACTCAATAAGTTAAATAATGTAATAGGTCTCGGGTGGTGGTGGTGAGGGTGGGGGTGGGGTTATTATTCATACAAAAATTATAGTGTAGTGAGTTCATCAAAATTCAGAGCTCATTTCTCGTGGACTTATGTCTTTAAAAATGTAGAAGAGTTGTCTCAGTAAACGTTTTAGTAATAATTAGTTGACTGTAGAATCAGATCATCGCCAGTTCACTTTGAATTAGGAACTCCAAGCTCGAACATAGTTCAAACCTAACCTACTTATGCGGTTTTCCTTCAAATTTGTTTTAAAACTTCTCTTCATACAACTGTGTGTCCTATAAATCACCTTCCTCTTCCCTTAGAAAAAAAAAGTCGTTTTACCTTCTTCATAGTAGGTATTGAAATTGTGAAAATTTCCTAACATTGATATTGTGACAGGTCTGGAAGTTTTATTTGCCCCTAACTCAAAAAGGTGTGTCCTACAATTATATATGTCTGTATGTAAATCATCTGTGCCCGCCCTCCCTACATCCTCCATATAAGCATGTGTCTATGCCTGGCGCTAAAGTTGCAACTTTTGATAGATTTAATTTAAACTTGATATTTAGCTGTTATAAAAGTCACACCTTTATCCCAAAAAATAGTTTATATTCTAACACTAAAATTAAGGGTAGTCTACAAAATACTATTTATTTTAGTTATACATTTTTCTGAAATTTCTATCGTGATTTTGTTCAAAATGAATAATACTTGGAGAGTGTAAATAAAATTGTATCCTCTTTATTTAAATGTAATAATTGAATTGAGGGATAGTTTACTGATGACAGCTTTCTAATTATTCTTTTAATTGTTATAGCAAATTTATTCTAAGCTTTAAACTGAAATGTGTTTAAAATTATCATTAACATAATTTGTTTATTTTATGAGAAAGATAATCAAATATTAATTACTAGGTAAATTATTTTTGAAAATTGTCACAAATTATAATAGACTAATGATAAGAAAGTATATAGGGCTAAGGTCGTATCTTACCACTTTTGTGTCACACGTGGTCAAAATACGATTTGAGATTTATATGTATATTCAAAGACTTGGCGTAGTTAAATGAACTTCAATGTTTGAAATGTTGAATATTTTCTTCTCACACAACAATGCTGGTCACTTAGTTTCTAAGGTGTCAGGCTCGTAACAGACTGGTTTGCAGAGGGTGGGGAGGTTGAGTTTCGAATCTTGGCTGGGTACATTGGAGCTTTTTTCCCAATTGATTTATTATCCTATATGTGTTTTTTATCATTATCTATTTATACTTAAATGAGAGTTAATTTATTTTTAATCACCCAGTGCATTTCTATTCCATAAATTAAGCCATTATCCTCATCGGTAACCACGTGATATAAGGTGTTATACTTGAAATAGACGTAATTCTGGTGACAGGTGTTGTCAGCGTGTGTACTGAGGGATTTTTTTTCTTGGATGGCTTTCTCATCCTCTTCAAGCACAAAATTAAGTACACTTCCTCTAAATTGGTCGGTACCCTATTACTGTAAATATGCGGAGAGCCCAGGTGGTTAGTAAGACTCAGAGCATTCTGTTAAAGATGTTAAAAAGTATAAACTATTTTAAAGAACGCGTATTCCCGATTGAATAATATGACATGGGATGCGGTGTTATGATAAAAAATCTAAAAAATTAAAAGAGTAGTTTTTTAACAAAAAAAAAGAAGTAATAGCTTAGGAACACATCCCCCTCCCTGTGAAAGCTTCTGTATACACATCACCGCCGAATTCCCCTCTTTTTACCACACAATCCTAGTGTTTAAATAAGGGTGGTGGCTGGTTTTATCCCTTCAAACACTGTGCTCCCATTAAACAACCCCTTTAAGTTCAGCTTTTCAATGCCACTAAATGGAATGGTACCCACAAATCATTTGCCACATATGTAGTGAGTACGTCTATACATGTATGGGCCTACATAGGCCCTATGCCACGCGCGTGTGGGAGTAGCACCATCACAATAGCCGTATATAAGTTTTGGGGTTGATATTTTAGAAAGAATATGGTTGGTGATGATAGCCACTTACGTATGTTTGTTTAAACATTAGAAGAGGTAATCCTTCTATTCACACAGTAGCACAAGTGAATATTTTATTTTACAAATGTAATATATATATATATAACATATATATATTATATATATATATATTAATTACATTTGTAAAATTAAATATTTAGCCTTAGCGTGGAGGGAGAGTGTAAAACAGTTTTAGAAAAAGAACCCTAAGTACACCTGACCAAGATTTTAACCACGATCTCCCATCGTCATTATCATGACTGATAATATAATCAGCTTGTTTAAAAAGTGCATATTAGATATATCCTATTTTACAAATGTAATATATATATATATATATATATATTTATATTTACAAATGTAATATAAATATATATTAAAATATATATAATATATATATATATATAATAGGATGTATCTAATGTGCACTTTTTAAACATGCTGATTATATTATCAGTCATGATAATGACGATGGGAGATCGTGGTTAAAATCTTGGTCAGGTGTACTTAGGGTTCTTTTTCTAAAACTGTTTTACACTCTCCCTCCACGCTAATACTGAAATACTTCCTCTTAATATAACCTTCCTAATCTTTAAAACAACTAGCGTAATTAGTACGTAAGCGTTTAAACCGAACGAGTAGTGGGACGCAATACTAAAAAAAAAAAATATATCCTATGGCTTTCAATCTAGCTTGATTATAGAATAGATACAGTACTTCATTCCCCATCCGTTAGTTCATCACTGCGAAGGAGGAAATGACGTTTCTTCAAATGATTTTTTTTTCCCAAGCTGATATTCGAATTCAGTAGTAGTATCTCTGTAGACAAACATTCCAACGGCTTTGAAAGTGTGTCAGATTATGCTAGCTACAAATTATGTGATATATTTTATGAAAATTTGGAAGGTTCTCAGTTATGTCCCGTTTACATGTTTTGGTACCAAATAGTTTGTGTTGTCACTTGTTATTTGACTCCTCGAACCAAAGTAATAGAACCAGCCTCGGAACAAGAGTTGCTTAAATTTTAGTTATGAGCTGACATACTATGTAGTTAAACAGTTTTGATATCACGAGATCCTCACTATATTTAACCTATAGAAAATTATCAAATTTTCCAAGACTTCTTACTAATTATCAAAAATATAGCACAAATAATGAAGGCCTATTTTTACTAAATTTTACAGTACTCTTAAGACAAGGGTTATTAAGGGTGCTGACTACTGGAAGAAAAATATTCATATTTACTACAATATTTCATATGGGAAGAATAGGCTATGTAGCTTCAAAACCACTCAAACAATCCTCCATTATCGTTGAGTTTTATGTTGTTGTTACCCTGTTAAAATTACCTTTGTAGGAAGACCAGATTTATGTCTATATCCAGCTAATTTCATCTCTTCAATGTGACATTTTTCGGTAAAATGTGTTTGTAAAAGGAGATGAGTATTGTAAACATGTTAGACTAAAAGATTATGATGGATCTTAATCATTTATATGCCCTTGAACTCCTAATAGTGGGTCATACCATTCTGTTTGTCTGGCTGTACCTGGGAGTACAGCCGAAACAGTTTAATGGATTTCTTTCAAACTTCACATTTAGATGTTATATGTTCATAACTGAAAGATAAATTGCTATTTTGAATATTGCGGAAATCACTCTAACGATTTTGTTCAAATATAGGGAAATCTTACATTAGAAATAAAATTGTCTACTTGTTTTTAGGATAAAATAATTATTAAGGGTACTTTAATGAAACCTAATTTTTATTAGATTTTAACTTTATTTATGAAAAAGCTTTGTACTATTTATTTACTTTATTTTTATTACCATTAAATTTCGCATCTGAAAAAATACAACCAGATTTATAGTGCTATCAAAATATGTTGAGATGGCAATGCTATTTAAAAGATATATATTAACTAGGATTATAACTTATATTTACTGTATTATTTTTATGACAAATTGTATAACTAAAAATATAGAATAATTTATCAAGGGTGCGTTCAGTAATCACTTCAACACCCAATGCAACCCTCCCTTAACATAGTACACGATCAGGGAGCTCACTAAGCCTAGGGTGTTTTAATGCTCTGTACCTCCTTTTAAAGGGGAAGACCTAGTTTATGTTGCTATTGGATACTTTATTTGTTTTAGTAACGATCTTTTTATCAATACATAGCCATAATTTATTTTTATGATACTGTTATTAAAGTTCAGAGGGGTAATTCACGTTGTAATTGTGGTACATTGCAACAAAAATCTATTATTGAAATTAATAACATTTCATTGTATGTTACAGATGAATAAGTGAGAGCTTTTTATTGTTTGTTTTTCCCCCGGTCCCACGGCGTGATGCACGTCAAAAAAGTTACATTTATTTATGGGGGGAGTTTAATCCAATAGTCAATGACACACGTTGTCTAAGCCTGTGGAAGCAGTAATGTTTTATTAATTGGTTTATATATAAGTACACACTCATGCTATACGCATAAATTAATTACGATAATAGAGGAGAGATAATGAAAGAATTTTAGAGGAAGTGTGGGCTTAACCAAATTATTATATTATTATTATTATTATTATTATTATTATTATTATTATTATTATTATTAATATTATTAGCACCGCGTATTACTACCCGTTCGGATTATACGCACTAACGCTAATGTGTAATGGTAGGGTGATTGTGAGATGAAATGGAGGACCTACAGCTTAACGTGGAATCCGAACCACGGTGGAGGCCTAGCATTCACACATTCACAAGTTGTGATTAATACACGTCTTGTCAGAGATGAAGGAAAGGTTTGGTGATCAGATAAATCTGTGCCGGAACCAGGGATTGAACCCTGGACCCCCATCACAGAAGTCCGATACTTTACCCCTAGATCACCAGGCCACCTCTTATCCGAATTGATATCGGGAGAGAATGGGGAGCTCTTTATGAAAAAAATACCCTCTTTATCCTCAACCGGGATTTTAACCACGAGCATTCCTTCACCATCCCTCCAGTATTACACAAGAGTGATGAGTTATACTAGTGTTTTTCCACAGAGAACCCTAGTTATCTTAGTAATTAAGATTGCCACTTTTCTTAAACTTCAAGTGAAGGACGCCTGGCAATGCCAATGAATTGCCTTTAAAAGAAAAATAACAGCTAATTGAAACTTAAACCAATTATATTTTTTTTTAAATCAAGAGGAATAAATTACAAAAATATAGATTGAAATGCCCATGAAATACCTTAAATAATAATTAAATTTAATATTTCTTATGCGTTTTGCAAAAACATGCATTAATGATCAAACTTATTCACTGTACATTGTTTCACAGGTACAAATACTCAATTTAGAAATAGACTAAATAGAGAAGATGAACTGCACTTAAGTTGCCAACCAATATTTCCAATATTGGAGCAATTTGTTATCAAAAGAAAGCTATTCCGAGCCAATAATGAATAAACTTAATGCATTTATTTAAAATTTGGATTTTGAAAATGAAACAATTGCACAAGTAGAGTGAAACATACTTTTTCTTTAAATATTTATTTAAATATTAAGATCAAAAGACTTTAAAAATTCAACTCTCACTATTAAATTTTAATTATACGAGTGTAAACAATTTAATGAGGCTCAAGATTTCTTTTTGGTGCATAGACTCCCTCTAAAATTTTGGTAGCTGCTGCGTTAGAACAAACGACCACCGATGCGGGTAAATTTACATTTATTTTATATATATTAAAAAAGTAGCTATTTTAATTTTAATATGTATTTTTTTTGCATTTCTCATGAATATTTTTGGATATACGCAACATCGCTAATTGTTTAGGCATGAAAAAGTTATAATCTATATGTAACACACCCGCATTGACGTGTAGGGAGTAGGAGAAACCATTTAGAAAAACCTTAGTAAAAATGACCGGGACTCAAACCGGGACTTACCCCTCACCAGCAAACATTTAGACTGTGTACCCACTAGTGAAAGTAGACCTACCTTAAAACCTATTAACTTCCAAGGTCAAATTTTCCACATAAACATAATAGTAGAATGGAATTAGGAACATAGTCCTCGTCTTAATTTTGTTTGTTGGTGACTGGCTCTTGCAGATAGAATACTCCCTGGTTCCATCGAGGTAAATTTTCAGCAAATGTTTTCCCATTATTCCTACTAGTGGAACCCAGTTAGATTCCTTTTAATCTCTACCATCCTCAATCACATCCTATGGGGTAGATATATGAATGGGTGGTAAGAAGCAGTGAACAAACAAGTTCATTAAAATATGACGTGTCCTTTCCTTCTATTGAAATATTTTAAGTGCAAACATTGAATATATTTTGTAAATATCTTCGGAAATTGTAAGGTATGTAAAGATAATGTTTTGATGTTCTGATATATTCAAAATGTCATTGATAAAGTGTATTTTTCTTTAAAAAACTTTATGTAAATTTTCCTTTTAATACCTCATCCATGGAGGAACAGGCGTTTTCAGAAGTAATTTCAGTATAATACGTTTTAAAACTTTCTTTCTTTTTTAAATAACTACCTTCGTTCTATTTGAAAATCAGACAATGTGGTGGCTGCCTTTACCCAATGGGAAGCTAGCCTTCACAACATCAGATTTCCAGGAGCTCTCCTATTATTAGTACCTGTTGACAAGGGGTCCAAGAAGCAAGGGTAGGTCATAATTAAGCAGCTTGTGCGTATAATGATCAAAAGAAAATCTCGGTCTGTAACAGCATTAGCTTGGCTCTCCACGTCATTTGTTAAACAAATAACAACTACATCTTTCTAATGTCAATTTTATTTAGTGAATGTGTAATCAAATGAATAAATCATGTACTAAAATAACTTTCTACTAATTTCAGTAAATCACCAATAAGTAATCCTAGAGTAAGAAATACATACAATCAAATCGTCATATCCATGTGATACCAAGAGCGCCGTGAGGCATGCACGCGTCGTAACCATCATCATCATCATCTATCATCATCATCATATAAATCCGATATCATTATTGGTATAATAATTAGAAATTTAAATGAAATAGCACATGGGGAATACAACATTATTAATTATTACTATGTTATGAACCTAAAAATGTTATTATTTTATCAATGTAACACCCTTTCCCTTTAATCTTTAAATGAAGAGAGAGTCTTAAATTATTTACATTTTGTATGATTTTGATATTTTCAAAAAAACAGAAAATTTGTTTCGTCAAATTCTGTTAAAAACTTTTACATACTAATTTTTTTGACTTCAATATTTTTGTTTTTAACGAGTTAAAATAGTTCTACCACTATCATATTTTATTTAGGTCATTTCCTTTATTATATTCAGCTCATGAATACATTGGGCATTGATGAATGATTAATAAAAAATAAAAATTTATCGATAATGATTCTTAGCTATTTTATTTAAAATATAGGCTTTATTTTAGAAATGTTTAGAATGAAAGATCAACATTTATATTTTTTTTCGTGAAATACTCATTTAAGAGTAGATAAATGAAAACAGATTTTTGAACATATCAAATATTTTTAAAATGGTTCTAACGTTCTGATAAAAATAGGTATCTGGGAATTTTTTAAATGATACAGGATTCTATAAATACTGTATATCTGTTTAAAAAAAGTTCATTTAAGGAGTTAACTAATAAATGAATTTTGAAAATTTGATTTTGTTTTAAAGTTTTGTAACAATTATGTTTAAAAGCCATAAATGAAGAATGTTTATTATTACTTACTGAAAACCCATTTTTGGAAATTGGCTCCAAGCTCTAATAGACATATGAAAATGTTTGTAAGGTTGTATTGTACCATTTATTTAATATGTTAAAATATTTATTGTTACAATATATTATTTTTTAAATTGTAATTATATTCTATATTTATAAAAGGAATTATCATATATAATATATATATATCAATATATATGTGCCCTTTTGATATTAAAAAAGCAGAGCTGAAAATTATTTACCTAATGCCACAAATATTAAAATATAGGTATACAAATTTATGAAAAAGTCTTATATTAAGCACAGTTATGTTTATCATTTCCTTGACATACTTTTTCAGTTAAAATACATGGCAAACAATTTGCGATGTTTTTTGCGGTGCTTTTTATTGTTTAAGGAATTTCCATTATTACTTTAAAAATAGCTCTTAATCAATTCATTCTTCGTTAGTTTTTCGCATTGATAATTTCCTCAAAAAAATGTTTGTATCTTGTTTCAAAGAATGTAATGATAAACCTTATAAAGCACAGTACACACTTTACTAGTATGTGTTTTTTTAATCTTTTAACTTAAAGTCTACTAATGACTGATAATAATTTTAGAGTGAATATAATAATGAAGAGTAAATGCATCCATATTTGCATGGAGATAGATAGAATAAGAATTCAACAGTTAAACCATTAGTAGAAAATCCGTCCTAAATTAAACTGGCTGAAGATAGAATCTTGGAGCAACTGGACGAGGTTGGAATTTTGGAACAACTGGCCAACGTTGGAATCTTGGAGCAACTTGCCAAAGTTGGAATCGTGAGCTTCACTTCAATACTTCTAAACGCAATGTGGGTCCAACGTTGTAGACCACTCAGATACAACTGCAGGTGATATTTAGACCTAGAGGTTTATTCCTAGTAGCTTTGTCTTCCACGCATTTGTCGACACTTAGGGATATGGTAGTTAATTCTAGCAATGTAGAACTATTGTTAACTACATATTGGTTTGCCTGTGTATTCATATGTCAGTGTGGCAACTAAATACGATTTACAGTATGATTAAATTTGGAATAATTTTTTTTTACAGTAACAAACAATAATAAAACATTGAATTGTACGTTTATATTAATGTTAAAAGTCATGACGTGATCTATAACTCACTTTTCATAGATAATACCAATACATAGGCAATATTACTAATAATAATTAATCAAAACATTACCAATTTTGACCGCAAGAAAAAAGTTTGTATTTTCTAAAACGTTCTTTTTACTAGAGTAATAGGACTATAGTTTAATTTTAGAACAGAAACAACAAAAGGCTTTTAAAACTACGATGTATTTAATCTAAATTAATATATGCATGTTAAGCCCACATTGAATTCGAAGAATGGATCCTATAAGATTTAGTTAAACATGCTGAGGTGTTCTATAGTTACAAGCTCTAGATTTTTAATTGAAAACAAAACTTTTTCTTATAATTTAATGCATAGGTATCACGAAAACGTTCGTTAATAAATATAATTATAATATATTTCATTTGCTTAGATAGTTAACCTCCATTTTATATTAATAGTATTGTGTCACCATACGACTTATAAACTAGCTTAACCTAGCACAAGATATCTTAGGTTAACGAGCAACACTAGCACCAGGGGCTATGTGATGTTGAAGGGACCAACATAAGTCAAATAAGAAGTTCAAGTAAATTTTATTAAAATCATAAAAGGTATCCCTTAACTTTACTGCCAAAGATCAACTATATTAATGTATATCTAGCCATCTCGTATTAAGAATAAACTTAAACGATAGTTGTATAAAACAACTGTATGTACTTTCATGTATCCATACACCAAACTACATACTTTGCATGTGTCTATTTTGACAACTACATAACAAATATAGAAACCTTTGGCCAATGATGACAATATAATTCCCATGGAAATACTACTACATTAATATATATGAGTGTCTGGGGTAAATTATTCGTAGCCAGGTTTTGTTGAAAGATTAGCCAGTACTAAAGTACCGTTGCCCAGAGGACGCACGAATGTACTAATCGTAGATAAATTCAACCTAATTAACCAAACCCTGGGGACCATTGGGATGGAGAGGTGGTATTCCTTCCATCTGAGGTACGTTTACCCCTGGGGGTACGTGAATACATCCTAGGGGGTATGTAAAATTTAAAAATTATATAAATTTCTCATTTAAAACTTATTATTTACTAAGTTATATTATTTTTGATGTAATTTATTTTAAATGTAAATTGCATTATGGAACAACAAATTTTGGGTGAAAAAATTTTAAAGATAAATTATATCTGTGTGTACAAGAACAAAAAGCTGTTGAATACTAATAATCCAAAGCAGTGGTCTCTAAAGTTGTCTATTAGATTCTCATTCACTGGGGCTTGCTTGTGCTGCGCTGGACATATTGTAAGGGTTGATAACCAAGAAAATATGATCAACAATGGCTGTAGCCAAGTCACAGTGCAAAGAGCGTTAGCTGGTGTCTGAAGATGAAGGTAGGTGTTAGTTAGCAGCTGTCAATCAATTATTATAGCCATAGGCGTTCGTGCCATGGGTACTATAGATGGCGTGGCACCGCTACTAGTCACAAAATAATGGGGGAACAAGGGCAGTTCCTAAAGAAAGAAGTACAGTATATACCTAGTTTTTTTTAGAAACCTTGTTGATAGATATTCCAGGGGTGGTGGTTAATGTAGGTTTGAGATCTTGATAAAACAGCGTATGTTCCTGTAGTGAAATAAAAATGTTTATATTATATAAATTAAGTTATAATTTACTCTGTGTCTAGTATCAGTGTCTTCTGAATCTTGTTTACATAAAACAGTTAGTATCAAGATGTATAAAATTGTGCTATTTGTTTGGCACCACTCCTAGGATCTAGGAGGAAAAAAATTATTAATAATAAAAAAAACCATTTACCTTGGCTAACTCAAACATTGGCATGACGACTCTCAATACTCGAGACCACTGGGGAATACTTAAAATAAAACATGAGCAATTGAAATAAAAATGGATTGTTTGAATAAAATTTAATTTAGACTACAATAAAAATAAATGTATAAAATAACAATTATTGAAACTTTTGTAGGTTTATTATTGTTTCCTTTTTTACCACATCCCAATCCTACCTATGGAATTCCGGATAGTTATAATTCTAATTTGACAAAATAAAATAGTATTGTTGAGACAAAAAGAAGAAGAGAACAAAAATAAATACAATTAATATTTAGACATAAAATAAAATATTAATTAATTCTCTGAATTAGATAGTCTTTCTGAAAGTTCTTACATGAATTCTGATATTTGATAAAAGAAAAAAAAAATACGCGTTTAAAGTTAAAAGTTGGCTTGACCTCACCCATGACTTAGTCATGCTGAAACAACACCAACTTCAGACATTTGTTTCACTTTATTAATGTTAACTCGTCCACAATTCTTGAAAAAGTAAACAGTCTAGCTCTTGCATAAACACTTATCTTTCTATTTGTTACTCGCACTATACTTTAGAACCATTAATTACTTTAAAAATAAATTAAATTAAGATCTCCACAGATTCAGCTCCATGTTAACCAACACCGAGGAAGAAGACCCGTCTCCTACCAAAAGTCTTCCAAAATCAAATTTAAAAATATTATATTCTTTACTTCCAAGCCCAACGAAAAAACTAATATATTAAACCAAATGATAAAATGATGGCTATGGAATAGGGATAAAAATCAAATACAATGCAGGTTTAATATAAATATTGAAATATATCCAATGAATGTGAACAATGTTTTCTTAAAGAATTAAATGTTTATTTCTATCTGTCAGAATGGAAAAGCGCGCTAGTTTGGAGTTATTTACATCTTGCCTTGTTTACTCTTTTACAATCACGAGATTCGTTACTCACTTGTTTGACAGATCTGCGCATGCGTTGAAATCAATCATGGTCAACATTTAAAATAATAAAAGAAGCGTCAAAAAACTTCTTAGAAGGATAATTAATATGTTTAATAAAAGGTAAGTGTTCTTCCTTAAGACAAAATTCCTTATTTAAATTATTTAAAACAATGTTATACGTTGTTCCTTCAGTCCTTTTACTTTATTGAATGGTTGTAAATTGTATTATTTTATAGGCCGGCAATACAGCGGCCGATCTTTGAAGTGCTTAATTTCAAACGAAAATAAATTGGAAAACTCTTCACAAAAATTAGAAAAATATAGAGAAATACATGGTAGGGTGGCAAATAACGTCACAGTCCCAATCATCAAACAAAGGTTGGCTGTGGCTACCGAATTAGAGGATATTATTGACAAGTATTATTTCTTATTTTTTATTTATTGTAATTATTAAAACAAAATGCAAACACATTCTTAGGAGGAAAGGGCGTTTATCTCAAACCCTTAATAGAACAACTAGCACCCCATCAGGCCGCAACACTCAGCAAAATAATAAAGTGGTCACTGAGCTCTTGTTTTTGAAATAAATTGGAACATTTTGCTTGGTGTTGCAGACAAGCGGGCTGGTACGTAATGTCTCGCGGGATGAATGCGGGCCGCAACCGAGAATTTTTGAGCTCTGGTCTAAAGAGAGCTTTTTTTTCATGTTTTTTTATGACATTCATATTAAAACACTGATGGGAGCCGAAGAAGAGAGTCAACATTTAAATGGCATTTAGCGAAACTTATAGATCTTTTTTATATAAATGGGTCTGTAAAATGTGTGTGTGTGTTCTTAAGTCACTGGGAATTTTCTGTTGGGGTCATAAAAACAAATGACTGACATTTTTTAAGGAAGTTTGGATCAAATTTTAATTAATTAATTAAAGTGTAGTGCATGGTACATAAAGGTAACCTTCTCACAGTTAAGCAAAAAATATGATAAAAATGTGAGAAATTCTGGTCTCTGGCTATGATAAAATGATTGATGCCAAAGTTTACATTGAAACCTTTCAGCAACTGACTTGACACAGATGAGAGGAAAACATTTAAATGAACCTGAAATATAAAGGTGGGCTGGATAGAACTAGCTCCAGATAGGGATTGGTGCCGTACATTTGTGAATGTGGCATTTAATTTCTGAGTTCCCGTTGCCATAGAGTAAGTAAGGAAATAACAAACTGACCTGATTTAAAACATTTAATCAACTCCATATAGATCTCCAATTGAAGGAACTTGGTCAACAAATTTTGGGACCAAATAGGGGGTACACCATTCCGTGACCTAATCACATATCGGGGAAGAATGACCTCCTTATTGGAAATCTTTCTATTCTAATTCCGAATATAGCTCACTCTTCTTCTTTCAGGCTCGATCGAAACATATCTAAAAGGTCCAGGAGGTGGGGGCTGGGTGAGGGTGATTAATAAATTATTATCTCAGGTTCCCGTCTTGAGGTCTTATTAATACGGTTGGTAGTAATAATAATATTAAGGAGAAGAAGAAGCAGTGGTGGAACACTACAGTGTTGACGTCTAGCGGCCAATGGACTAATTAACCAAACGTGCCGCTGATGTTATCATATAGAGGAAGAGTGGAGGGATAGGTGGGAAAGGAGGTGTAACCATGGCAACTGTGGCAAGAATGGCGCAGAGGAAATGGGATAATTTCAGGGAGAGGTCGCAAGGAAAGGTGTTAGTGAAGAAGAAAGAAAGAGAGAGCGAGAGATGAGATAATGGTGGGGCGGAGCGAGAAGAGAAAGGGTGGGGAAGAGATACTCCACGAAATCTCGCCTCACTTACAGGAAGTTTGAATAAAGCCGTAATCAAGAGTGAGGTATGGAGGTGGTTGATATCCTTGATAGGGGTAAGAGGAGGGAGCCAGGAGACGTTTTAGGAATTAGGAGAAAATTTGGAGTACGGTTGAAAGAACACGTAATTGAGAATGTAATCTAGAAGTTGATATTATATATGTTGAAACTCCTATGTCGTTAGAGGGAAACCAATTTGGGGTTTATTGGACGCGTACACTCCCCGGATATCATATAGTCTTTCATCGCTGTAAATTAACAAATGATTTAATATCAGGAGTCTTAGGATTTAAAGTAAAAACCAATAGCCATATTCATTTAAGTGAGTACTTATTAAAATAGGATAGTAAATTTATAGCTATTTTAGAGTTTATAGATGTAATTTAATTGCCAGATATATATATATATATCTTTTCATGTCTGTAAACTATTACTATTAGCACCGCGTCTTACTACCCGTTCGGGTTATACGCACATGTCTGTAAAGCCAGGCTTAAGCCCACAACAGAATGGTTCCCTCAAGGCCCAAAGATTATTTTAAACGATTTAAAATTAAAAAACAAAATTTTAATATTAAATTATATAATAATAAATAAAAACAAAACAACATTCTTTACTATAACTACTAATTTTAAGCTAGTAAAATATGAATATAATAAATTTATCACTACACAAAAGATAAGCTTGTTGTATTTAATAAACGCAGTATATTTTGAAAAACATGATGAAATTGTAGTTAGGAAGCCAAATGATTTATATTAATAGAATTCAATATGAAAATTATTGGTATATTTGAATATAAAGTAAAAAAAAAATGTATGTGAAGTTGAAGACTTTTTGATATAGTGAGTATGTGTAGATTAGTTAACAATTAGAATTTAATTAATAATTTTAAAATTACACATAAGTTATAAGATATCAGAAAATTATTAAAATGACACGTTAAAAATGCGAGTCAAGGTCTCATAAATGACTACCATTTAAAAATACACACGAAAAGGCACAACACTTTAAATAACATTAATTAAACTATTTAGCTAGAAAATTAACAATTGACTAGAGGTCTAATGCTTGGCTGTATGATATTAGAAAGAAATATTGAAACAAATTGATTTTTTTAGCATTATATAATATTAATTTGTTGGTGAAGAAATGTTGAATTATATAAATTGATAATTAATTCTATTTCTTATCTGGATAATTCCCTTGCTCCTTTGTAAGCTGCGTAGAGACAGCCTTGAAAAACATTTTACGTGTTTCGGCACATCAACGGCGCCATCCTCAGGATGAATAAAAGAAATATATGCAATAAGTTATGGTGCAAGTAGCCATGTGTTAGCCAAGTAATAGAACCAGAATATAAAGTATTAATATATAAATAAATAAATATAAATACCAATATAAATATAAAAATCATATTTACCATGTTAATGTTCCTTTATGAGTTTCTCCAGTAAATACCAGAAACAAACTGATTAAAAATGTGAACAGTTGTGTAAATGAAAACTGAGGTTATGATAGTCTAGAACATTTGGATAGTCACAGATAACGAAAAACTGCAAGGAGGTGTGAAACCAAGGTATATAAGAGTTTAAATTTTTGATAGATAGATGTAGTTAAATATGAGTAGTAAAAGAGAATTAGAAAGAGTAATGAGAACAAGGAAAAACGGAAGGTACAAATCTTCTCGACACTGTCCCAAACAGGTCATTAACTACTGGAAGGAGGGGCAGGAATACAGGTTATTTTTTAATTGGTGTGTTGGGGGAGATTCCTTAAAGTGTTTATTATTATTAGCACCACGTCTTACTACCCGTTCGGGTTATACGCACTTACGCTAATGTGTAATGGTAGGGTGATTGTGAGATGAAATGAAGGACCTACAGTTTAACGTGGAATCCGAACCACAGTGGTGGCCTGGCATTCCCCACATTCACAAGATGTCTTGTCAGAGGTGAAGGAAGGGTTTGGTAATCAGATAAATCTTTGCCGGGACCGAGGATTGAACCCCGGCCGCCAGCATAGAAGTCTGACACCTTACCCCTAGACCACTTAAAGTGTTGATAAGGGTTTGGTTTTCGAAATTTATTTGTTAGTGAGGACACTTTTGTTATTGAGTAGTGCAGTTTGAATGAACATATTTTCCGCAGTGTTCATGACTGTCCCTTTAGAAGATTATAAATTAATTTCATGCATTTTTCCATGGGGCTGGGTTGATGACCGGAAATTTTAAGATGTTCGGAGAATTTGGATTTATTCCTGTCATATTTGAAGTCACTTAAGTGTTCATAAAACCTGGTTGATATTCGGCGACTACTTTTGACAATGTACACACTATTGCATTTACAGGTGAGTTTGTAGATACAATTTTTTTTATACTGATTGGCTTCATTAAGATTGGAATTATTGATATAATTTTTTATATTGTTATTAGTGCTAAATGCTATGTTAAGTTTGTGTTTTTTGAAGCTGTTGGTGATGTTATGGATTTCTTTTCCGGTGTAATTGAATGTAACCCATTTGGTTTTACTACTTGACGTGGTATTGAGATGAACAAGAGTAGTTTTGTGTTTTAACTGAGCTTTTTGTTTTTGAAGGATTCGGTATACAAATGAATGAGAATATCCATTAGAGAAGGTAAGCTGTTTGATGATATTAAGTTCTAGTTTATAATTCTTTTTGTTTAAAGTTATGTGAAGTAATCTGTATATAAGACTATTGAAAACAGCTCTTTTAAAGCTCTGTTAAAATTCTCGTACATAGTTTTTTTTTTTACGTTTGATGACATACTACGCAGCAGGAACTAATTGAGGAGTACTCGGAAAGGATCTTTCCTTATAACGTTTATTTTCAATAAGATTACAAAAAGTTACAGTGTTGCTAAAACACAACAACGCCAGTATTAGAAGGTTAACTCAGATAAAACCTTTGAAAGAGACACCTTCAGGGCTGTGGAAATACCAATCATTGACTTCAAAAAAGTTATATTACGTCAGGAAGAGTTTTATTTGATGTTTATTTTTTAAATGCTGACGGGTCACGCAAATCATGTTCGCATGCCATAGTTTTTCCTATCCCTGCCTTAAGAGAGTGCGACCACAAATGTGGGTGCTAGTTAGTTAAATGATGTTTAAAGACAATTTAATTTTTTTACATCCTCCACTTTCTTAATAAGATTACAGACCTACCTCATTTTTCCATAATAGATGAAAAATATAAATTAAAGGAAATATACCTATATTTGCGAGGAAGAAATTTAAGAAACAATTAAGGAAAAACCACCTCAGTACAGCCAACTGGGAGATGAGCCCAGCCTAAGTGTTAATTAAAAACTAAATATTCACAATAAATTCACGTCCCTTCTAGTTTCTTCATATTGTGGGTAACATTTTTAGTAAGTTTAAATCACTTAGGATTATATAATTTACACTTAAAAAAGCATGCAAATATTCGTCAAGTTCTTGCAAACATTTATTTTGATTTAATAATATCTTACCAACATATTCTATATTAAATAAATACGAAATATATCAGTTAAATTTTACTCTATCAAATCACAAAAAATTTTTATCTAACTATAAATAGTAACAAGTAATAAAATAAATATACAACTTCTATTAATTAATTTATATTTGTATTTTTTATTTCATTAATCATTTAAAACATTGTTTACTTTTCACTGTATTAAATGAAGACATTATTTAAATCCATAAGATATGTTTACATGTGTTGTATTTAGATTTTAAAAAATAACGGGTAAACTACCCACACTACCCAAAATTAGAATAATTTTGATCTTTTCTCCGTAAGTATTTTTAGATACTTAGCACTACCTATAAAACGAAGTATTCTCGAAAAGACGTTATCGAGGATTTGGAAAGCAGTGGGAAATCTATCTGGTCGATCTTTTCTGCACCCCTACCCCCCCCCCCCCCCCCTTCAACCATGGTAATAGTTTTCTTATTAGCATAGAAATGGACTGGCTTGGATTTTCTGAAACAGCTTTAAATTTAAGGATAAGAAATAAAAAGAATGATACTGGATCTGTTCAAAATCTTCCCTTGGAAGAAAAAGTACTTATAACAACAGTTATAACGATTTTCCCATTTCGTGACACTGCTATATATTTAAAAAAATAATTCAAATAAAAATATGCCTATTTTAAAATTATATAAACCATTTTACAAATAGGTCCATCCTATTTAACACATTAAATAATATCAATGAAATTATTAAAGGTTTATATAATCAGAATCAAGAATATCTGACCAGCTATTTTTCCCGAGAATACGTTGAAACCTTTACAAACATCAACAATACACCATTTGAGAAATATTCTTGTATCACTCTAGCACGAAACATATGTCAATTTTATGTTAACGTAATGTTTCCCACCTGTATGAAAACAGCGAGGGAAAATACCCCGCTGAACATCGACTTT
The DNA here is from genome assembly GCA_039000515.1 of Timema cristinae. Classification (NCBI taxonomy): domain Eukaryota; kingdom Metazoa; phylum Arthropoda; class Insecta; order Phasmatodea; family Timematidae; genus Timema; species Timema cristinae. The sequence continues at coordinate 57,400,910 of JBCFYV010000003.1, read as the reverse complement.
TCAACACTATCTGACTTGGGCTCAACGAGGAAATCATTTCTAGTCTATCTGTTACGTTCGTGGACATTGATGACGTCATCGGACACAAAGGAATAAACATGGTTAAGGCAACACACAAAAAAATGTAGTAAAATAAATCCATTCAATGATAGATTTTCTGAAAGAGGAAATAAGTGTAGCGAATGATAAAATGTGTCATAGTGGACAGAGGGTTGGGGAAGGGGGAGGGAGTAGCTGGCAGTATTTTTTTAAATGGAAATTGATTTTCAAATGCTATAGTTATTCATTTTACATATGGACGAAATATTTCCTGATGCGCAGGCGAATTGCCATGTATACATACGTGCATTATTTGATTGTGAATGATGGATGTATACAAAAAATATGTATTGTTTGTTATTTACATTATGGTGAGAATTTACGATTTTATAAGATGAAATAAACGCATGTTAATATTTCAAATATTAAATTTCAGTTTTTTTATACTGATATCAAAATATTTTAAGTGCCAGCAACAAAATTAAGAACCTAAATATGAAGTTTGATAAAAAAAACAATGTATGGTATTAAAATAATTCATATGAATAAAAATGTCGTTCACATTTTTTAATATCAGATATACATCTATTGAAAATTCAAACTAAATATATGCAGTGGATGTATAGATACATATTCGCAAAACCGTTTAAGCTGTTTAAATTTTAATATTTTCATCCAACATATAGAGACAAAAATAAAAATAAAATTAGAAAAAACAGATTAACTTTACGAGTTATTAATATTAGTATTACTTTTATTTAGAACACGTCTGACTACCTGTTCGGGTTATACACTTTTATGAATTATTACTACAGTTTAAATGTAAAGTTACATTTTGAACTTAAATTTAAGAAGATAATTAAATAATATGAATATATTGAAAAACAAAAACAATTAATACTTTGTATTTATGATAAATTCAATCGATAAATTTTAATATCTCCACTGTTTGTATTTATTTATTGTAATTTGTACTTTGTACTGAAATTTATAATTCCTAAAATAATGTAGCAAGACCATACTTTTTTTTTTGTACCATGACTTCCTGCCCGTTCGGGCACAAATTACTCTAATTGTTTTATGGATTAGGAAATTTGTATTTGTAGGAAGTGCAAGTACATTTGCGTGTAAGTAACGTATAAAACCATTTTGGAAAAACCACCCTCAGTACCTCAATTTCACCGTCATGGGCATTCTAGTCTACTGTAAGAGTAGCGCCCTAGACCACGCGGCCACCAAAGTGGGTACCATCCATGTAATTTATTATGATTTTCATTATTACTGAGCATTTAAGACCACACTTATAGTTAACTTCAAATTACTCGTTTTCTCCATGCTTTCTCTCCACTGGAAGACTAAAATTCATCTTAACTTGGTTTCGAACTGGAGTCTCTAAAACATGTCAAGTAACAGTCTGAGACTCAACACTCTCTACAATGGTACAGGGCGAGACATTTATTATTTCGTGATTTACATGCTATTTTCAAGTATAATATGGTTTTATTATCTTCGATGCGTTCAACATAAAATCTTATTAACTACTATTTTTAAGTAAAGGTGATTGGGAAAGTAACAAAGAATCAATGGATTCGTATTAACGTGGTTAGACTATGTAAAATCACAATTACTAATCGCACATAAAAACATCACACCTTAGTACACACCGTCAAGATTCTAACGTCCTCGTCACCAGCAATCGAGTATATTGCGAGACTGACGCAATGGACAGTGTAATTACTGGTACGGGTAGCGTTTTATTAAATAATGCTATGCGGAGAATATTATGAGAGCGTATATATGAATTCACTGGGGGAGACGTTGGTAAATCCCCCTGTGAATAGTGAGAGTTGATGGTAAGACTTTCTCCACTACGGATTCAGTCGAAAGTAGAATCCCGGCCTAATGGGTCAAAAGTAAAGGAAGCTATAAAATTAGCACACACCTAATCCTGTCAGTTCACTAAAGTATTATAAAAGTCAATCCAATATAATTATGAAAGATGAAACCGTTAAAATATAAAAGTCCCTAAAACCGATTACCCTCTTGTTAATGAAGACATAACGAGAGGATCGCGTGCTGCCGGGTGGCGCCGCCAAGCAATTAACAAAACAACGTGATCATGTTGGGATGGATGGAGCCGCAGCGTTAAAACAATTTAAGACAAAATGTGTTTTTATTCTCTCTCTCTCTCTCTCTCCCTCTCTCTCTCTCTTCCTCTTTCCTCAACCCATTCCCAATTTAGTGTCCATACCCATCTTTTTGTTCGACTATTATACTCATTCGGACGGGTAAACAAAATTCAAGGTCAGTTCTTAAAGTATACCTAATGTTGTTCTATAAAACATGTTTAGCGAATTTATTTTATGTGTTAGGAAAGCGTTGGTAGATAATACTTAATTTATAAAATAGTTGTTTTTTTTTGTTACAATAATTAGAATTATTTATACCTGGACTGGCGAGCATAGGAGTCAATATAGTATTGTCTGATTTTACTATCATGGAAAGTACGTGATTTGATTCTCAACCTGGAGTGTTGAGATGTTTCTAATTGGTTCCCCACTATCCCTACACGCAAATGCGAGGAAACATATTCTTATATCTACCTTCCTCATCACTAGCCAATTAGTGTTGAGATGTAGATTTCTCATGAGAGGAGGAATATGCGGTAAATGGGTACAAGGGGCATATAATTAAATATATATTCACTAATCGTCTTGATCATCTGTCATCGGGGTAGTTAATAATAATAATAATAATAATAATAATAATAATAATAATAATAATAATAATAATAATAATAATAATAATACTTAGCACCACGTCGTACTACCTGTCCGGGTTATATGCTTAAATACTAATTACGCTAATGGGTTAAAAATCGGGAAGGTTGCATATAGAGGAAGTGAATCCTCCTTTGCGTGGAGTAAGAGTGGAAAACCATTTAGGAAAACCACCCGAGCAAGATTCTAACTTGACCTCCCCGTCCTCGACAGTCTAGCTCAATGCGAAACTAGCGCGTTAACTAGCTACGCCACCGAGGCGGGTTATTGGGGTAGTTGCAGCATGACAATGTTCCCACATGTCTATATAGAATCTTTGTCTTAAAACATGAGTATAAAGTGACTGTACGCAAGCATGATTAAATGACGGTGGTGAAGGCATTGTGTTTCTATGTCAAATGTTATGGTCTAAATTACCTTCTCTAATACTTTTATTTCTATACAATTTAATTAAATGGCCATTTTTTGTAAAATACATATTTGTTTTAAAAGGGTAAAAAATTATAAATGAAAGTCCATTTATAATATATCCTTAAGATCATTCGACAATTAGAACTTTATTGCACACTTTTAGCAAGTGTATAATTACTGGGGACCGCATTCTTAGGCACCAAAAATGTTTAAAATAGGCAGGCAAATAGGTATTTAAAATATGGGATTCAGGCACCAAAATAGGCACTTAAGAAATGATAGGCACACAGTAAGTAATGTAAAATTTATTTTACTACAAGTTTGTTACCTGCAGCTTATAAGCAATTTACATTGCTGTGAATAACTAGATACTTTCCTTGGGTTTCAATTTTTAAATTTGGTTCTATTTTATGAAAGAATGATTTTATAGCTAAAAAAGCTTCGTTCTACTTCACAGTATTTAATGGCCAATATTTTGGCAGTTCTTATAACAAACACATTTTTGAACACAATAAATAATATATATTCTCAGTAGTTGCGTTTAGTTTGGTTTTCTAAACATAATAATTTAGACAGTTCCTAAAAATTTGTCATAGCCATTCTGAAATTTATGATAGCTCTTCCTCTTTATTTTAAATATTTATCATCACATGCAACTTAATTCTGGAATATATTCAAAAACTTTAATTACTGTGTATAAAATTAAAATAAATCTCTCTACTGAAGAACTCTTTAATTTTATCTGTAAATAATGTATTTTTTTATAAGAAAACTTGAAAATTAATTGCCTTAACTAACTAACCATCCCATCCTGAGATGTTTGAATTTTTTGATTTGATACAACAAGAACAAAAAATATGACAATACAAAATGTATTTTGGTATCAAAGGTAAAGTCAATAGTCAATGTTTAAGATTTTTGCATGCTTCACTCACTATCCACATACAAGTTTATGATAGTCTAGTGCTTGAAATGAATAACGTAACAGCATAATGAAGATGGAATCCCAAGAATATAAATCTCATCATTACCTTTCACGTTTCAGTTCTTAAGTCCATAAGCGTGGAACCTTGATGCTAGCCTCTCCATAAACAATAGCTTTATTGTATAAATGTACTGGTGAGGCACACAGCGAGAATGAGGGCGGGATAGGGGTAGGACCACCTACAATTACAACTTGTTAGCTAATTCACACCTCCTAATAATGTGAGCCAGTGAGAGATTCCAAAGAAGCACATGACCAATTGTTTTTCTGTTCATTAGTACCGTTTAGTTACTGTCTAGACTCGTTACAGAACAATCACTCAACTGATACTTCTTCAGCTTGGGAAACAATTAACATATTTCACAAAGTGCTCTTTGCATTCCATTTGGGTATAGGCGCGGACCTTACCCGAACTGACGGGTCCGTTAAGTGTATATACTCGAAATAACAAAATGGACTAAAGTTATTAGATTATTGAAATTTATAAAAGTAGATTTGTGTCTCATCGCTATAAAGCACTTGTAATATGGTATGAGTGATGGAAGAGGGGGTAAAAATATAATTAATTTATTCTTTGATTCAATATCGCCCTTTGGCTCGTACAAAAAAGGAGAAAAGGAAAAATGAAAGCTTGTAGTTTATTACACCGGTCTTTAGTCGTTACCACTGTTTGATCGCAGGGAAACATTTACTTGGTTTGGGGAAGAAAAAAAACTAGACATTCTTGTGGAAAGATGTTTGTCATTAATTAAAAACCTTCAGATCTATTCTCTGGATTGACGACTTATTGGTGAATATGTGGGCAAACCTGTCAATATTGTCTCATCTGGTTTGCTGGTAACGGAATGGTTGAGGTTAAAGTTTATCCGGGTAAGCCAGATAGATTTTTAGACGATTTTTCATCCTCCCGCCACTAAAATTCAGATACATTCCCACTAAATTTTACCTTACCTTCATCCACCCATCAGCGTAAATATGAGAATATACAGGACGAAGCAGAATAACTCAACGGGGATTAATATTTGGCTCCCGTCAGAAATTTACAAATAAAGGATCTTTCTACAGTCCAATTTTCATCTGATAGTTATAAAACAAAAATATATTCATACGTCAAGTCATGTTATTTACAGTTGTCATATTTTATAAATAATAATCAATAACTATTACAATATTACTACTGATCATAATGCTAATAATAATATGTTATCAATGGTGACCCAAAAAAAAAGTATGGATTTTCTATTAAAATTGAACTATAAGTGAATTACTCTCCCAGTTTCCACCACATTGATGACTCATTGTAAAACGAAAGCTATAAATATCAAACAATTGATCCGATTGATTTAAAGAGAAGATTTCAAATTAAGGACAGTTGGACCAATGGGATAGCTCTAGGGAACATATTGTTTACTGATTACGGTCACTCCTTTCAGCTAAAATATACTACCTGCAGAAAATTTTTCTTGTTTTAGTTGTTTGTTGTTGTATTAATAGTTCTTTACCAAAAACACCTTGGAACAATCAACTATGAAGACTGAAAGCGTCCCTTGTTAAGGTATCAACAGTAAAACACAAAGTAGAAACATCACTTAGCGTTTTCAAAGACAAGTTATACTATGGTTACTATGAATGTAATAGTTTTGCAAATCACTCTGCAACTGAAATTATTCTGCCCTTCCAACCACTCTTGTTATACCTCTCTCTCACTCACTCCATTTCCCCAACCTCTTTTTCTAACACTTAACTATTTACAGCTCTCTCTTTTTATATTTCAAAACCGTACATCTACTATTTCTTTTAATAGCACTTTTTTGAACCCTTGCTCTATATATTTTTGTCAAAGTAATCACACTAACATTTAATCTTTTTAACCTCTCCTTTATGCATCTATATTTATCTTTTTCTTCAAACTTTTCTTTATCTCGCTTATTATCCACCACTTTATGGCATTCTTTATTAATAAACTCATTGCCTCTCCCTTATATTTCACTTTTTCTCCACCCTTTTATATAACTATCTCTTCCTCATCTTCTGTTCCATCAACTTTTCCAGATGAAAATGCAATAGGCGGATAAACATGTTTCATGTTCAACACATTTTATACTCATAAGGCGTTCCTGAAATATATATTTTTTATTAAAAAAAGTATTTAAAAAAAAATTACTTCAACGATGTTGTTTTAATAATTTGAAACAAAGAAGCTTTCTTTGTTTATTATCGAATATTAAAATTAACTTTAAAAATAACGCTAATTCCTGGTAGGGTAATCATTTTATTTTTGGGAGTGGCTGGGGTTATTAAAAAAAATATTACCACAAACTAGAACTACCTGAAAAAGGTAGGCCCTAATGTATGTATTATAACATAGGAGCCAAGATATCCTTGTGAAGTATTTAAAAAAATGCCAAGTAACAATTTTACACCATACAACTTTAATAATGTTTTGAAACCTCATTCATTCACTTATATACTATTTAGAATAACTGAGGTGCATTTGAAGAAAAGTACACTCTTTTTAAAAATTAAATATATCCCACTCTTCTTGAAAACAGCTGCACTAAAATTAATGGTCTTTTTTATTAGCACCACATCATACTAAACTTTTAGGCTTTACGCATATCTACTAGCTAAGATAAAGTATTATAAACGAGTAAGGTTGAATTTAGAGGAAGTGTGCCCACATTTGCGTAAAAGCCACCCTCTGTACACTCTACTGGTGTAGAGCCCTGATCTACCCGTCATAGGCAGTCCAGTCTAAAGCGATAACATCTTAAAATATGTGGCTACCAAAACGGGTCTAATGTGCTTTGGAGTCAGTCCTTTCTTAATTTAAGAGTGCTAATCTGGGCTAGAACATTTGTAGATCATCCCTGTTGAATGTATTACCTCTTCTTAGCAACACCTCTTACTAACCAATGGGTTATACAATTATGTAAAAATTACGCTTCTGGGTTAAAGATGATGACAGTAGAGTTGAGATAAAGTGTACCCACAATTGCGTGGAAAGAAGAGAGAGTGAGGAACCATTTAGGAAAACCCCCCTCAGTATATCTGACCAGGATTGAGCCACGAACTCCCCGTCATTGGTAGTCGAATCCATTGTTAAATTAGTGTCTTAGACCATGCGGCACCAAACCATTATTAGGAATTAATGATTTTATGGAAATAATGAATAGGCATGCATACTTAATTCAGAGAATAGAGTGTATATAAGTACAATTAGGTTTGTTTTTATCTATACGACCACACACACTGGTTTCTTTCCAGCGGTCGGACGCAACGTTTCTTAATTAACGTGACTTACTCTTCAACTTTTTCAACACAGAAGAATTTGAAAGTTAAATATTAGACAAGTTATCGTAAGCACTGACTAAAGCGACCCAACATGGCCAGCTGAGAATCTTCGCACCTTCCTTCAAAACTACCAATTACATCCTAGTAGTTAAAAACAACTCATTTCTAGAGAAGAAGAAAACAGACAGAAAAAACAACAAAAAGAAGGTATCACAAGAAAATAAGTAGCGGTGGTGTTTCTTTAAAATAAATTAAGTTTTTGAGCATGTTTTGTTTTTTTTTCTCTTTACCTTAACTGGCTAATTGGCTTACTAACATAAATCTGCCCTTTACTATGAAGTGAGTCTACACATCGCATGGTCAAACTTTATGACACGGTCTTCTTTAAAAGAGAGAGAGAGAAAATGATGGTCTTGTAAAATTAAAATTCATCACCAAATATATTTTTCTTTTTTTAAATTTCATTTTGTTTTCTGGTATTATTTAGGGGTGTGTTTTAAAATATGAATTTAAAAAACTAATTTTAAAGTCAAGTTATGGAAATTAGTTTTAATCATTTGCAATGAATTTTATCTTAAATTTACAGCCTATTTTTCATAGGTGACAGCTAGAATAAATACTAGATCTACTTTCACGCGTCAATACTTCAGCTCCTGTGGTTTACAACTGTCATATAAATACCTATAAAATGAAACTAATAATTGTATCAAATGTTAATTGAAAAAAAATTGTTTGTATTTTCTAAATGGCCCTTGCTATGAAAATAGGACTGTATATAAAATGACATAACTCAAAGTCAACATTTAAATTTGGATTTATATAAAAAGTGGATTTTATGCTTATCGCCAAATGTTTTATTTATTATATGTAGCTATCTGATTTGTTGTAAATGACATAATAAATTTAAAAACTTGTTATAAACAAAATAACTCATATTTATTTAATCAATTGATTTACTGATGAGTGGGGAAGATAAATAATTATACAATTCTAAAAATTAATTATTTAACACATATTTCATATTTTAAAATCTTACCAACATATATTTTGAAGAAATTTTGAGTTGTGTCGAGTTGCGTCCCAAATCACACCCTTAGAGGGAGCTGCGTCCAGAAGAAGGGGCAAATAAAATATTACTAACATCAAACTGCATCTGAAGGAGTAAAGTCTAATAAATAAAATAATATAGGGAAGATACAGTAGCCCCATGACTTCTTTGGTGCTGACTGACAGCTCACAGCTGAGAGCTGACGGCTTTGAAAAGTTACTAGATCAAATTATGTATCCCTACGTCGAACCATATGAACTGCAAAACAGTGTTTAGCAGCTATCACTACTGACAGCCAAAATTTAGATGTTGACTGTCAGAAGTCAACTGTGAGCTGTCGGTAAGCACCAAAGAAGCCATGAGGCTATTGTATACAAGAGTATATTCATAATAATATATAAAAGTATAATTCACTCGATTTTATGTCAAATGTTACATACATCAATATAATTTGGTCCAATCTAACCTAGCCCAACTTAACCTAAGCTACCGTGCAAAGAACAGACATAATTAAAATTGAAATTGAAAGGTTGCCATACAGGTTGTCTCAAGTAAAACTGGCCAAACACAATATTTCCAAGTCTGTGTTCTTAATGTGCGCTACCAACCGCTATGCTGCCCTATGCATAGTTCTACCTGTCGACTTTAAATTATGCATACCGACTTTTGGCGTACATTTCGAATACGAACATTTAAATATTTTCTTTTGAGGCCGGTTTTATTTGGGTTACCATTATTTTAGCTCTCTGTCTGACTTAATGGTGTTAGTAAAGGTGGGTTCCCACCAAAATAGCGAGCAAGAGTAAATATTTGCTCGTGGTCTCCAATGTCTGCTCGTGTTCTCTTGGAACAATCACCTTGCCTCCATACTAGAGCGAATATGTTCTTGTTCACAGCTGATCCATCGTTTTCAAGAGATCACTCTAGTCTAACGGATTATGAATTGAATATGGCTTATACAAACAACTAGCCCCCCTCTCGTAAAAAAATATTGTTAAGAATCCTGTAAAACAAAGCTTCAAATCATCCATCATGTCAATATAAAAACAAAACTTTTTTTTACTCATTTTATTTGAAAATACAGTCCTACCATCACTGTATAGCCCCCTCCCTCTTTTTATCCTCCCTCCTATTTCCCTCTCTTTCCTTTTCCTCACCCCTACCCCCACCCCTGCCCCCTTCCAATCCCACTTTCCCTTCAAAAACTTTTTTCCAACGACAATATAATATACTATCGACATTTTTATGAGGAACTAATTAAATTTTCTAAATAAAATATAACCTATGCTACTCGCTGATAATGTAGCTTTATATTGGTGATAGAATTTTTAAAATCGGTCCAGTAGGTTTTGAGTTTATCCATTACAAACAAAAAACAAAAAAAATCAAATCTTTCCTCTATATAATATTATTAGTATTAGTATTATTATATATAAATTAAATTGTCAAAATAAAATATAGCCTATGTTACTCGCTGATAATGTAGCTTTATATTGGTGAAAGAATTTTTAAAATCGGTCCATTAGTTTTTGAGTTTATCATTACAAACAACAAAACAAAAAAATCAAATCTTTCCTCTTTATAATATTAGTATAGATAAGATAATTTTGGCAGGCACTTACTTGCCCCACCTTCTTTAGCCTTTGTTTACGTCAGATTATTTGTATCTTTTAAGAAGAATGAACTTTCAAGGGCAAATAATTTTGTGTAAGAAATTTCTTCTGGTCCATTCCTAAAGTAGATTTGAGCTTCAGCGTTCCTTCTAAATAAAACAAGCAGTGATTTAATCTTCTTTTTAATTCATAACTTTAAATATCAAAAATATTTGCTAACTCCGTCCAAGTCTCTTCTTTCTTATTCTTATTTTTATAGTATGGAACAGCAGAGTTATATAAAACGGGATGGTTTCTATCATTTTTAAGAGTTTATCATATGATCATTCCATTGTGAAAATATATCAGTACAACTGTAAATAAATAACGTAAGTGGTACTTTATGTGAATAAATAAATAAATATGTAAATGTAAGTATATATACTAGGAAGAAAATCTAAAATCCACAAGTATTTAAACAAATATTTCTTAACTTCACTGCACCACAATATTTCAACCCTGAACTATATTTTAAAAAAAAGTCTAATGGTGTCTGTATATATGTGTGTATATCTGTCTAGAGCATTTTTAGTAATTTTCAATTAAAGTAAAGCTGAAATTTGGCGAAATTCAAGATGACCCACCCGCTGGAATTCTGACGTAATCATTGGACACGCTGGCCCAATCTCGGGCACGTTATCCCATTCTCGGACATGCCAGTATACTCAATTGACTAGGCTTCACTTGGACTGTGAATCCATCGCTGACCGCTGACCGTTTATAAATAGGGACTGCCGTCGGAGTATGGAATCCTCTATTTCTAGAATAATGGGTTAGAATAAAACGGTCACCTCCTTCTCAATTACTCTCCCTCTCTGCCCCCTCTAAGCCCCTTGGCAGTGAGGCTGGATGGATAACTGATAAACAAGAATGGGGAAAGAGAGAGCGTGCGTGAAGGGGGCCAAACAAATGAAAAGGCTAGCCTGAATTCAAACGCATATCTCGTTACAATACTTATATATAGCTTTAGATTCTTGAGGTATTAAATCTGAGTATCACTCTAGTGTCACAAAAGATTCCCTATTAATTAATGCAAGTCACTCTTGATAGGAAAAGTTGCGTCAGAGCTAGAATAAATGTCTGTCTACATGCTGCTACATGGGAGGAGGAGGGTCGAAAAAGGTAAGAAAATTGCGTTACTAAGTTTATGTATGATCCCTTAAGCAAAATTTGATCTCAAACTATATTTATATACGTTACGTGAGCTTTAAATAAACGTTATATTACTTTAAAGTTGCATTGTTCGTGAACTGGGTATATGAGTTAGTTTTAGATTTAGAGATTCTTCCAAAATTAAAAAAAGAGAGCATTTTTGTTTCTTTTCACAAAAAGATTCAAATGTGATAATATTTTTAAATAAAACAACCTTTTAATCAATACAGTACGAAGCGTGAACTTAAATAATAAATATAGTATTTGTGTTATACTTTAATAACAACCATAAATATTCGGCAAATGAATAATATGTATCTCAATAATTTCCAACATTTCGCAGATTTTTAATCCAAATTCTGTCTCTCAGACAATCGCAAAACCTTGATAGCCGTCAAGAGTTTAAATCTTAGTTTTTTATTAAGATTTTCACTGAATCCTACTACCCGTTCATATTATCTGTATTTTAATGATACTAAAGAGGTATAACATTTGTTTGCATGGCTGTAGAGGAACAAACAGTTTAAAAAATCACTCCTAGTATATCTAGTCAGAATTTGAAGCTTGACCCTCATCACTGATAAATCAAACTAGATGAGCGTGACGTTGAACCTACATGCCCATTGATGCGTGATTTAACTATATTAATACATTATTCTATTACAACTTAGTTTCGCAAAATAAAATCAATTAACCCAGCGGTTATTTTGGATATTATGTTAGCAATGCCACATAACCAAACACGATAATGTTATAGTAGGCTTTTGGATAACCATAAGGAACTTAAGCAGAAATTAGCGGGTTTTATTGTTTTACCCGCTTATATTTCTAGTTTAATTTCTAACTTTATAATTGGTTATCCATTATAATCACTTGAAAAAGAAAGTAAATATAAAGCTATAGCTCCAATGAGAATCGCGACCACGTTTCCTCCTAAGCCACATCGATCAAAACGGATTGCATAATTTAGGTTGTAAATTACTGATAATATTGATATATCGTATATAAATCATATGTTCCATATTATTAAGAAATGTTGGCTTATGCACTAAGCCATAGTACGATTTGATATTTTATTATGGTACATAAGCGTGTTTGTGATATAGCTGTTTTAAACAAAAAAAAAAAATTTATAATATGTTTAGTAAATTTTTACTTATGCTAAGCCCTAATTTAAACATTCAATTAAATCTATAGTCAAAGGTTTTCTCATTATTTAGTTACGATGATTATTATAAGTCTTTCGAATATATGTGTAATAATAATAATAATATAATTAATAATATACTAAGAGCTAGATAACAAGGATAAAAAGTAAACACACACGAATTCAAAATAATGTTTTTTCTACGATTATTTAATTTCTTTTAAAACAATATTAAAAGGTAAAACTCAATTCTTCCTGAGAAATAAAATTTAGATAAAAATATCACAAAGGATGTTTTCCATTACTGGTGATAATTCTGACAAAAACAAAAACAAAACTAAAAACAAACCTAAAGTCAGATGACGTTTTAATTGACAATGAAAAATGGTTATATAAAATATTTTTTTTAATACAAACAAGGTAATAATGTTTTAAAAAACAAAGAGACAAAAGTAGAAAAATATTAAATACAAAGACTTGAATTTAGAATGTTAATAAGACAACTCTCTTATTAGTGTTTACAAATAATGAAGATAGTGGAATAGGCCAGGATAGAGATGCCGGGTGGAGGGGAGGGGGAGGAGACTATACACAATTTATAAATAGAAGAATACCCAAATTAAAATTAAATTAAATGTAATGGTGGTTTTCTTGTAAACAATAACTAAAACTGTTTGAAATAATGGTCATTCGAACAAATATAGAAATGTTAAATTGTGGATACTATAGTCAAACTCGAAATAAAGCTTGTTAGTTCTAAAAAAAATCCACCTCATTACACTCCATATAGTTTAAAAAAAAATTGTAACACTTGTGTTTTGTAAATAATAAATATTTGCATTGGATATTGTAAAAAAGTTTACCTTTGATAAATACATTTTTAAATTGGTTCTATTAAAATACAATAAATATTTGAATAGTATCAAAGTTTCAAATTATCGTGAATAATATATATCCCTTGGAATTTTGTCAAATTGTTAAACAAAAAGTCATACTTTGATTGATATATTATGTTAATTTAGAATGGAGATAATGAGATCTCTTCTAAATGTTTCAATCTCTTTCTAATATGTTTATTATTATTATTATTATTATTATTATTATTATTATTATTATTATTATTATTATTATTATTAGTTTAAAGTATTTAACGAGCATTATCTGAACAGACCGTCAAGACCTATAAACAAGATTAAATCTAGAAGATACAAAACCAACACCTAGTCCCCTGGTCGTTAATTCATCACTGAAAAAGAAGTCGCAATTCCATCAATTATAAATTTTCCGATCAAACTGTATATTGAACCCAGTGCCTTAGTTGAGAAAACCTAAATTTATCGACTGTTTCAAGGGGTTGGAAGTTTTGGTGAGAGGCTTTGAGTTGTGGTTAAATATAATATCTTTTTTTTATTTTCTTGAATGTATCAATATTAATCGCTTTTGAACGAAAATTATATCTAAGATAGTATTAACACCTAATAAGTGAATAATGGGAGATGCTTCAAATTTGAATAAAACGAAGACTATAGTAGAAATTTGCCAATAGTATTTATTTATTATAATGTCAAGGCTCTCTAACACAGATGGTCGCAAACCTGGGGTCCACGATGAGTCCTGTAATGAACCGCTAATCATCTATGAAGAAAACCAACCTATTAAATCATCTTGATTTGACTATGAAGATGCTGTTAGTAGATAGAGTGGCATTTCAGGGTAATTTTACCTTTTACCTTTTACCCCGATGCTGATTAGCTTAAAAGCCGTCACGTGACCACGCCTTCTCACTCTGATTGGCTGTTGGTTTCCCCTCCGCTACCCACATTACCCATCCCTCTGACCGCTATTTGACGGTTTGTATGTGTGGGACGTATGGAAAAGCGCTGTGATTGGCTGTTATTTATATCACTGGCTGAGTACAGTGCTTCCCCCCCCTCCAAGTATTGCTCCCCTTCCCCACTGGTTATTTTCATGGCAACATGGGGTTAGTGACCTTTTGTCCTCTTTCAATGTCAAAAAAGTATATTTCTGGTCTTTTATGTGGCAATGGGTTTTCCCTGATTACTGGCACCAGTTTTACAGCTCAACAAGACGAGTCAAGACAGGAAAAGATCGTGACCTTGAAACCATGAGTTAGTATATGAGATCTTTGACACTGGCAACCCTCCCCCGGCAATGGATTTTCCCGATTATGTCATCGCACTGTCACAATCCTGATGACTAATACCTGGCGCCAGTTTGGCGGCTTGACAAGACGAATCAAATCTGAATAGATCGTGACCTTGAAACATTGAGCTAGTACTTGAGGTCATTGACCTTGGTAACCCTCCCCCAGCAATGGGTTTTCCTTTTGACGTCATCGCACTGTCACAAAACTGATGACTCATAACTGGCACCAGTTTGGCAGCTAGACAAGAGAAGTAGAGACAGGAATAGATCATGACCTTGAATGAAGTCGCAACCCCTACCCTTCTATGTGACAAAGGGTTTCCCTGATGCCTGGTGCCAGTTTGGCACTTGACAAGACAATTCGAGACCGGTATGGATTTGGACCATGAGGTCATTAACCCTGTACATGTTTGTGCCAGTTTGCTCACTGACAAGTCAAGAACCGTATCTGGTTAACCTCCATGTAAAACAGAAAGGTTTTGCGTGAATAAAACATGTTATTACAAAACATATATATAAACATATATTTTAGGTTTAAAGACATACATAATATTTATTATACACTTTTACAGGAATGCCGCATATATTCGTTCATACATTTTTTTACAGTGTCTTTAGATGCGTTAGTAAAATGGTTTTTAGTTCACAATCAAGCATGTAATAGTCCAACCCTACGACTTGACGTGTATAGTAGGTAGCACTGATAAGATCCAGGTTTCTGATGTGCGTTTCCAACGTAGATTGTTCGAGATTAATGACATCCGCTGATTCTGTTAGCGTGTCGCATATATCTAAGAGGAGTGTGCCGATAAAATCGTTGCAATAGCGTGCAACAGGTGTCTACCGCATATCCCGGTGGTCAACAGCAACTTCGATAAGGTCCCACACATCACAAAGACGTGCCCAGCTAGGTGATAGATAGGTGACCCGTTTGAGTCCGGCGTCTTGTTTCTCACTGATGACAACCATACGGTCACCGCACATACGTTTCAGAAAGATTTCATATTAGTCAGACTAATCTTCTGAGGAGGTTGCGTGTTGATGAAAAACTTTTATATGACCGACTTGTAGTTGTCCATTCTTGCCCCTCTGTTCTCTTAAAGACTGCAAAGTACCCTCAGCATTTTTCTAGCTAAACATAGGGCGTAAAGTTGTTCTTGACGCTTGTGTCAACGATAACTCGCTTGGCGTTGACTTTGTCCAGGGGAATAAAGTATTGAAGATATTGGTGATGGCGAGTTGATTCACCGGTTTTGCTTTGCGGTTGCAAACGTCTTGACCTTCCATGATGTTTGATCGCTTCAACGACTGTCGTGGTTATGGCAGGCACGGCATTGGGACGCTACTTTTATAGACGTGCGCTCATTAGAAGCAATCTCTTGAGGAGTGGCAGGACACTACAATCTTGAAAAATGTGTTGTAATATCTCACCACCTTAGCGTAATTGCCTGTATGATTGGTGGGCAAGAATAGGATTAGGAAAGTTTCATCGGAACTTTCTGGGCGCGATAGAAAAGGTACACGAGACAGTAATGGCTGCAAACGTCTGAGGCGATGCTTTGAAGTTTTAAGCGTGCTATGAGACGTGCGAGAAGTGTTTCTTCTTATAAATGCCAGATGTGACTTTATACATGGTGGAAAACCATTACCGTCAAAATATTCTTCCACGCCGTTTTTACCAAAAATATCGTGACATAATGCATCACAGGCTTAGTGTGTGGATCAGTGTTGATGACGAGAGTGGCAGGTCGAGCTATTCTTGCGGTATTTGATCAGCAGGGAAAAAACCCGACCGTACAGAACGGAACAACGGGGTTGATTTCAGCACACGTTCTATGGTATGCGTGTCCATCTTCAATCATCCAATCTCGAAGTCCCCAAACGATGGAGGCCGAGCTGAAATTCTATAGAGAACTATGTAACATGCACATGGTGTGGCCCAATTTAAGTGTTTTCAAAGACGAACAACCACTGTCGTACATATCTACGACGGGTGTAGGCGTGTATTTGGCTAGAAACTTTGTATTTTCTGCCCCCTTGACATAGACGGTTTCTACACACGTTGTTGCACGGAAGATGAGAAATTCAAGTAATCTGTAATCCCCTACACCGCTATCCCAGGGAATACAGTGGAGTTTGTTGACGATATAGTCAGCATGCTTTTTAGTGGCGGCTGAAAGTTCCTCGATAGCATATGGGAGTTTAACACCAAATAATGAAGTAATGTACCGCATACAGATAAAACACTAAGTTCCTTGACGATAAACTCTTTGTTGTCGTTAATGAAGATCTGGAAATTCCACAATGGCGTCCATGATTTAAATGACGATTGTAAAGTCAGGAAGTCGCTTATATTAACTACCATAATCGGTCACGACGTTTCGGTCCTTATCCATTGTGAGTATGTTGGCAAATTTCCCGTATACGATACATTAAATGGTTTCGTTGAGAGCTCTGGTGAAGCTCAATTCGATTATCAGAGAGCCATGCCTCAACAAATTCCAATGCGATAGCATGTGGGTGGACAGATTAGGTGTGATATCGAAAGCCATGAGATGATATCCCTTAGGGAAGGCTTCCCATGTGATTTCGCTACCTTCATTCATGAAATGGATACTCGTTCCAGAAAACAGTGTGTGATAGGACATGACATAGTTGCCGTTTGAAAAATAGGGCTATAACAGTTTCGACGGCACCTGTTGCCCGTCCAGGTATGGTGAGAAATAGTTCATACCTTAAATTTGGAAGTTTAAAGTGTTCTTAGTGGCGTCTCCATTGAACGCAGCGTTTGATACAGATCCCACAATGCATCCTTTGGGTAACTATCCGGTGAATACGTTGTCCAGTGATTTCCCTTGCAAACCTGTAGGAATAGTGAGTGTTTTTACTTCCCCGTGGGTGATGGGATACTTTGCGGGATGACGTTTAATGCCTTTGTATGTGCCAAAAGTATAGAAGGTCTACTAGAAGGCCAGCTTCAGCGATGTGAACATTAATGTTAAGGATTTCAGAGATGGCAATAAGACTAAACCCGTCTATGGAACGAACCACCTTACTGATTTCGGTGCCGTTCAAAAGGTTATTCTCTTGGTAAAATAAGTCACCGTGTAAATACCAAAATATCCAACGTCTTACTTTTTGCAGTGAGACTCGACAGGCCTCAAATCCCTTGTTGCTAGCGTTAGCCTTCTCCAAGGTAGCGGGACTGTCTGCAAACCACAGACCGCAAGTCAAATGTGTTCTTTTGGCGTCACTATTGTAATTGAGTAACGTTTCCTTGTTCGATCTATAAGAATACGTGTTGCTAGGTGGTGAGACTAGTTACTGGTTTAAAAACACATCAACCTGTGTGAATGGCGAAAGCAACCAATTATGGATGGAGGCAATTTGATCCACCTCAGTGAACGCGTCACCGTCGGGTTTCATGATGGCCGCTCTGAGATAGAGTAGAATCTGTGAAAGATCGATTTAGAACTCATCATTTCCGATAACGGTAAATTCGATGGGCAAATCATCGGTGAGGGAAGATACAGGTTTGTACTAGAGCCATTGCCCAGTCTCAAGACTGGTTTGTGTGGGTGGGATGGAAAAGAGATCGAGTTCAATGCTGCCACACTCGCAGTAAAGGAGGTGTAGAAACGACATTTTAACTGAAAATATCTACCGCTTCTTTCTTGACCTTTTTACGTCGGGAAACGAAAGAAAACTGACGCCGGTGCTTCTCACGACGCCCTTTATAGCCTGAACCGGTCATCGGTGTGTCGATCTTCTGCTCCAGCTTGCGTTTCAGGTTTGTTCCAGCCACATCAACACGCTGCCATAGAGCTTATTTGAAAGGACGACGCTGATTGATGACGTTGGAGAGCACGTATATACCCGTATAAAGCCCTGTTTTCCCATGTCTTTTGCGCCACTTCAAAGTTCCAGTACGACGCTCTTCCCATACCGTGCCCGCGTTGATAGGAACAACGTGGAAGATCGATGATATTCCTGTTTTAGCCTGTTTGACGTAGTATCCTTGGTAGGGACAGTTCATGTTGAGCAGCATCAAAAATGAAGTTTCACGCACACTTTTCCAAACTCTAATGGTATAGGTTCACAAGTTTTTGTTCTTATATTGATTTCCAGGATTTCAATTTCCCTTCTAAGTACGGCCACGTAATGCAACGGATCATAGCTGTCTTATGTATGCCGTAAAGATAGTTTAAGTTGTTTATAGCGACGTTACGTAAAAGTGGTGCCACAATGTCACTCATGGGCTGAGGATCGACAATATCCGTGTAGATGAACATTTGTGAGGGCAAGCTTAGTAGAATGTTGGTGGCATACGGTGAGTTTGGAATTTGATCAGATTAGTCTGAGGATCGAAACTGAGATGAAGACTTAGTTGAATCAAAAGAATCTGCAGCTGTATATTTGATGAAGAATAAACAACGTTCAAATTATTTTTGGGGTTTGTGTACTTGAATGCGACTCTGGAATCCATTTTAAACGCCTTTACAATGTTTAAATCTTTGACCAATTTATGAATATCAATGAAATCTCCAGGAGGGATGTGAGCCTTTAATATTTGTTCCATGCCATTAACGTCCACCTGATTGTACCATACCATATTTCGTCCCTCGGGCATATGGTGCTAGAACACGGATGTTGGAATTCAGCGAGAGCGACTTTCCACTATCCATCGAGTGTAAGATGGTAGAGTAGTTGCGTGGTGAAATTCACGAGGTTTTTTCGGGAAATATCGCATAGCGCTGTCACTCGGCAAAGTTATGTAAAACTGGTTATTCATAGTAAGGCACTGACATAACTGGCAGGAGTCCAAGAATTAAACTTGGTAGGGTAACCTTTCCACTGCACGTACACTTTATTTTTGCCATCTTTACTTACTACACGTAGTATTTTATCAACTTTAAAAGTTTCGGGAAGACGTACGCATTAAAATTTGGTTTCGTAAAACGTTCCATCCACCTCTTCGACGTCAACCTGTAGACAACTAGTTGTCACACGTTTGATTTTAAACATTTCTTCGCTACAATTGCTTTCGTAGCCCTTTTCAAGCAGAAATTTGGATTTTCTAATACGCACCACGTCACCGAATTTCATTTTTGGCTTACTATTCAAGTTTGGACGTCGTTTTTGCCGTATAGATTATCTCTTACTTGAAGCACATTGGTTTCTCAAACGTTGGCAGGTACCTTCTTGATACTGGAATGTTTTGCGCCGTTACAAACATCGATGAAATCTTGGAGTATATCCACATAACGATACGTGTTATTTTTGTTAAAGTAGTGTCACATGCACCCTTTCAGAGTTCTATTGAATCGTTCCACTATGCTTGCCTTCACGTCCGGATTACGAGATGTGTAGTAATACACACCTTATTTCTTGAGAAATTTCTGGACTAGACGTGCCGTGAAATTTGTTCCTTTGTCCGTCTGTAAACTTGGAGATTTACAGCCGCTTTTCTTAAAATGTCCTGAAAGGCAACTCTCACGACGCTCCCCGTCTTGGATGGTAGCGTCCTTGCCCAGGCCATCTTGCTAAACACGTCGATGAAGGTGAGCAATTACACTGAACAGTCGTTGTATTTTGCGAGACTTCGCATATCGCTGAGATCGGCTTGCCAGAGATTGTCAATGTTTGACACCACTTACTTGTTGCGTGGATACTTTTTATCACCGGTTTGTGTAGGGTAAAAGCGCCCTGCGCACGATACCATTCTCGTACTTGTCGGGATATTTCTTGGACGCCTTTATGAGTGACACCACCCCTGCAAACCCTGCCGGATAAAATGGGTCGTAGTAGATGTCGGGCCATAAATATCGGAACGGAAGCCACCTGTTTTCGTCCACCCATTTCAGTTTCTTCTTCTAAGGGCGTTGCGACGTTATAAGTGCTAATGGTATGGGCGTTGGATCTCTAATGGGCTTGCTCTGACCATATCGTTGAGTAAATCTACAATATTGGATCCATGAAGAGGTGTATCATGAATACTCACTTCCTCGTTTTCGTCCCAAGAGATACCGCCTCGGAATTAATATGTTCTAGTGAAATTTCAGCTTATTTACATGCCTGTACTTGTACAGTATTGAGAACAGCAGAGATGGGAAGTACAGATATTCATGAGTGGTCGTGGTGGGTGTGGTATTTTAAGGTGGGGGAGGGTGTTGACTAAAGTGCAGATAGCACTTTAGCACTTGTTGGTATAAGGTCCATTTATACTTGTCAAGTTTTTAAGCAAGGATTTTTCCCATTTCCATGTCCAGCTTGGAGAAGACTAGATTTGTGGCCGATGCCAATTGTTGTTGGTGTTTCTTGTACGGTGTAATGTTTCCGTGGACACCATTATTACCTTTTTCGTTTGTTCCAATATCTACTTGTTGAATAAGGAACTAAGGACACCGCTGATTAAAAAGTCTAAAAGTTAGGGCAGTAACGCTTCTCATTTCTGAACGAGTAGTCGTCTCTTCTTCTTCCAGCACTCTCCTAATTTTATCATCTTGCGCAACACCTTTTTATGAGCATCTCAATTTGTCTTCTGCGCATTTTTCAATGGTACCCGCCATTTTAAAGTGCTTTAGGCACACTCGCAAACCGAGTCAATCAGTTTCTTGTTGGCCGTTTACAGCAAGGTGACACGTTGCTGTGGATTCATGCGATGCATCGCACGCAGCAGAAGGCTTGCTTCAGCACTTTGGGACTCATGGTTAAGAAATAGTCTCTAATCGGGAAGTGTCGGCGTTTTTATAGCTCTTGTGCGGTAGGTACACGATGCACCCAACATTTGTACGGGTTCTATATCTGAACCATTCAGGTGTACCTTGTTTGACATCTAACAATATATACCCGTGGGGAGTACTCGTAGCATCAGCGTAAGCATCTTGTAAAACACAGGGGTTTTCAGGACAGATTTTACGTGCAAATTGTTGACTCTGAGCTTTATCCTTGGGATTTTTAAAAAGTACGATAAATGAGCGTTTAAGGAAATGTCTCTTTGCTCTTGCCTTGTTGGAATATATTTTGTGTAAGTTACATGAAGCTAATATTTTGATGGTGGAATCCTTTGGTTAAATAATCGACGACCACGTCGTTGGCTTCACGCTTCAGATCATCCAGGATAATCAGCTGAAGAGAGTCATTATAGGTGTCATCCATTTCCAGCAAACCTTACAGAATATGAAGCGGGGACTTGACCCATATTGCTCGAATTCCGGTTGCCATAAAGCATAATACCAGGTGATTTTATCAAATTTAGAGCCACATTGTGTACAAGTGACGAATAAATTCGGCTACAAAATGTGACTCTCCACAGCCGGAGGGCCACTGATGATGGCCGAAAATGATGTTTCAGCTTGTCCATAATGTTTGAGACTGAGTTTATAAAAACTTGTATTTATAGGATATGAGGGAGGGTAGTGTGGACGTTAAAATACAAAACATAACAGTTTTTTTAATATTGTAATGAGTTTAATATTTAATAGCGGGACCGGCGCGCTCTTATTATTAACCATGGATGCACTCCTTGTTCTCTCTGTGTATCGTCTGTGGGACAATTATTGGCCTAAGTACATGGGTGAAGTAGACATTTATTGTTATTGTGGACTACTGTTTTATAAAAACATTTTGTGACTGATTTTAAATATTTGAATAGTTATTAGGTGTTTTACAGTTGTTAAATTGTTTATTTACTTTACTAATATTTCTATGTGTTCTATTATTTTATTAATTTACAGAATTGATTAAACCTCATTTTATTTTATTTAATAACTCGTTTAGTTAAAATTAATTTAGATGTATTGTTAATCAGTGTGTGTACGTGTGTTCTAGTTTGAATAGTCAAAACCATGAATATTCTTTGGGCATTTTCATTCGTGTTTAATCAGCAGCATACCCCAATATTCCTAAAAGAACTAGTTTTTACACGTTCACGAGTGAATGGACCATGACCATCCCAGTCTACGCATGCCCTACGTTACAATATTTATTCACACAAAAATAGCTCACAACATGCAAAGTATACATTGAGTATTTATTTACAATTATATCTCACACCGTGAAAAGTATACTTGGGATATTTATTTTCACAAATCAAAGTTTATACAATATGGCTCACACCGTGAAAAGTATACTTGGAATATTTATTTACACAAATCAAAGTTTTTACAATATGGCTCACGCCATGAAAAGTATACTTGGAATATTTATTTACACAAATCAAAGTTTTAAAAATATTGCTCACCTAATGAAAAGTATACTTGAAATATTTATTTACACAAAAAATTCTACAAATCTATCTCGCACCATGAAAAGTATACTTGGAATATTTATTTAAGCAAATCAAATTTATACAAATATATCTCACACCATAAAAAGTATAGTTGAATATTTATCTACACATAAATAAAAGTTTTTAGAAATTTGGCCCACGTCATGAAAAGTATATTTTAAATATTTATTTACAAAAAATGATAGCTATAGAATATATCTTACACTTTGAAGTAAATTATAAATTTTAGCTATAGATGAAACAACAATCAATTTCTTGAGCTCGTAGAGGGAATAGTGGATTTGGTATTAATTTACAAGTTCCATTTTAAAGAGTATTTGAATATATGTACACAAACGATGGTTTCAATTTAAAATATGTAAAAATAAAGATATTACTAGAATTAGATTATTTACAATCAACTAATTCTACTTGACTCGAAATAATCAGGTAGGTGAAGGATAGTACTGGCGGTAAAAAAATATATAAAAATAGTATCCTAGGTGCATAAAATATATAAATATAGATATATGTGTGTTTACATTCAGAAAAAAATAAGAAAATATCTAAAATCTTTGAAAAATGGAATGTCAGTGGAACTATATAGAGTTAAAGAAAAAAATCTGATTATTCAGCCCGTTCAAATGATCACCTTTTAGTCGTGACAAGTGCGTTTACAAAGACTCTGATAACCATGCAGTCGCAAGACCTTTTTTTACAATTTTGTGTGGTATCTGTATGTATCTTTCCGCAGCCTGTTCGGTGACCATCGTTTTCAAAACTTCAAAATTAACTTCGTTCTGTTTGCCGTAGCTTATGGTGATCCTGCTAACCTTACAAAACGTTTTTGTTTTGGCAGGATCGCCAGCAACAAAAACTCGTTACCCTTAATTCTTGCAACCGCCAGATACAAAAGCGCTAATGTAACTTCCCGGACCGTAATCTTGAAGATCGTCAGTGAGGTCACCTAAAAAGTCTCCAGTCAGTGGACACCAATCACTGGGGTGTTACGTGAATAGAACGCTATCTGTATCGTGATACAAAAAACGTGGTCCCCCAATTTTTCATGATGCTGTACAAGTGAAACCTAGCCATAGCAGTCGTGTAGAATGCCACCGCCACACTCATGTTAGGGCTCGGGTGCACCGCGTCACGCGCATACCTTGTAATTGAGGAACATAACCTCATCATTTACACAATGACGCTGTCCATAGTGATATACGGATCCGTCAGTGATGCGGATGCCTTGATAATATTCAAAATGTCTACTTGAGGTAAATCTGGTCTTTGCCAAAACTTTCCCCATAGCGAATTTAAAAAACGTTTAACCAGAGGGCAGTGACCAGGGTTTTTACAAACAGAACTGAAATCGAGTTTTACTCCTTCCCTTTCCTCATAATTTTGAATGTAAGCTAACTTCTCATATTGTAAGTTATACCACTACAGCCATCCACTTGATTCTTGTCTAATTTTCAAAAAAGTATCAGTGTACCCTTGAATCAATTCTCCCGAACGTGTCTGACAATCTTAAAGATTTACATTGTATTTTTACACTTCGTGTGCTGCTTCAAAGGTGTAGCCTTTCCCAACGGCTTTCAGGATCTCGTCAATCACCCAGACTCCTGTAACCAGCAATATTTTTTGTCGTTGTGCTGAAACGTGCCTTGGTTTTTCTCCTACCCGCATTTCCTGCACAAGATGAACATTAACTTGTCGTTCATCCGTGTAGGCAAAACAGGAATGAATAAATCCCGTGGAGTCTTCACGGTAACTTTGGCCATACCTTCTACTTGGTCTATAGACAGATAATTTGGCTTCAAGTTAATTTTTTAGTGGCCGATGGGATATGTTTAGTGCTTGCAAACGTAAGGATACAATAAACACATACCCAAGTACTTTATCTTCACTCCACAAGATAGGTATGCTTCGTGAAACAGTTTGATAAAATTTGTACGCCCGCCAAAGAATGCGTCCCTGGGACTGAGGGGCTCCTTGCTGTACACATTGTGCTGGTGTACAAATTGTTTCAAGTCCTGGTCTCTACGTTTAATTGCATTAACCGTACACCCCCACATCTCTATGACCGTATAACCGACATTCTTAAATTTTCCCAAGCAAGCCATGAACGCTTCATAGCGCGTCTCCATGGTCCCTTGGGGGCGGTTTTTAATAGGGGTGGTCCTGTCAGGATAAAAGAGAGGGCACCCATGACGTTAACAGCCCCAGAACTGAATACAGTGGGGTATCTCTAGCTTTAACAATGCCGTCTACACGTTTCCCTAACATATATTCCTCACGTCCGTTACCTACTTGAATGATAGAGACACAGCGTTGGTAGGCCTCCCAGCAGAGCCACTGTACAGCGATGTGCGACTGTTTGTCTGCACACCATTAGCCACCGTTAAGGATGATACCAATGTTATTCTCCTTAAAATTACTTAGGCGAAAAGCCAAAATGGCCGCTCTTGCAATCGTTGCCACCTCTCTTAAAGGATTCACCTTTGTTCTTTCCACAAGCATATCTCTAAACTGTAGGCAGGCCTTTCTTAGGATCTCCACATCTTTCACGCAATACAGTTCCAACTCACGGTTAAAATCAAATATATAATTTTCTTTGACCAATGCATCATGCCACTTCTCAAAGTACTCCTTTCCCTCAACCGACATACCACAGATGTTGTAGTCCTCCTTTGGTGGAAAAGAACCCATATACCCTGCGTTTTCTTTTTTATTGAAAAAATGGAGGAAATGTCCCTTGGCCAAAGACTCGTCCAAACCGAGTATCTTAGGCCTCTTGGACAACGACATTGGGAGAAAGTTCAGCGAGTCAATAAAGTGGAGCGGGCCGTTACGCATGAGCATGATTTTCCCACCATTCATTATGATCTCTGGAGTCCATTTTTTAACCTCCATCATATACTTTAAAAATAAAATTCCTATCATAGCCTTTTGCATTAAGGCCTGGAAGGGTGATGTCCTCAAATTTTGATATTTTAATTTGCTCTATAAATCCGATAATTTGGGTCATTATGATATCTCTCTAGAATATCCGAGTCCTATCGCCCCCACATTCAGGGCAATGATGGTAATTTACATTTATATAAATGCAGGCCATCCAACACTTCTGTACGACACAGAGGTTAGGCTCGTGCAAGTACGTGTTGACTCCCCTTGAATAAGAGTTTCTTGTCTGCATTTAAAATCATATAATACAAACATGAAATTACTTTTTTCCAGTGACGGCTTTGATAGGGCCTGCTTCATATAGCAGAAATGATCAAAAGGACGATGGGTATCGCATACTCTACAAAAATTCTCATAACACCTGTGTGAATAATTTGGGTTTCCCAGACCGAAACATTGCCCACAAACCTCACAAACCTTTTAACGTCACAGATCGACATGTGACCTCTGGAAAAACCATGACGTTTATGGTTATCAAAACAGGTTTTTTGCTTGTGAACCAACGCCCGCATTCTTTTCAGAACACAGTTTGACCTCCACTGCAAGCCACCTTAGCGTAGCACTTTTTGCACGTGGATTCATATTTGTGCGTATTCTTATGCTCAAATGGCGCATAACACTCCCGATAAATGTACGAGCACTTAACCTCTGCTATCAAGGATGTTATGACATTAAAATTGTTTTGCTTATCGTCGTGAAATTCAAATCAAGGTAGCCCTTAAAGGAATGTTCTCTGGGGTTAGGCCCTCATATAAGACCTGTGTCCCCCAACGTTCCTTAAACACGGTGATTTTTTATTCAGAGAAGTGTGTTTGAAATTATTTCAGTTTAGTGATCCCACCACATTCAAAAGATAGACATGGGCATCATGGCATTGTTCCTCTGTTTTGTATTTTTGAATAGTGTGGCCTTTCTTTATGTGGTTATAGGTGTTCATGTCCATACAACCTGGTTCTATTTTAACGTCACACACATCCTTGGCGACAACCAATGCATGGGCAAGACAAAGTGTATAATCGCAATTTTGAATCGTAATGATTCATTTACTTCTTCTACTGTATGTGCTGGCAGGTGAAAGCTTATAATAATGACGTGCACTCTCACGAGTCTCCTTAAAATGGATGAGTTCAACATACAGTCGTTCCGTACTTAAGAACAAGCTATTGCTTTGCAACGCGCGATTTACGTTATCAAGAACGGCTCGAGCGTCAAACTGATCCACCCTTCTAAAAGAGAAGAATACAGGATTCAACTTTGAGTCCGTGATATTCAAAAGTCAGCCGACATGATCATTGGCACTAGCACCATGGTCATGAAACCGATTGAGCAAATTATTAATCTGTTCTTCAGGCCAGATTAATGCATCACGAACGTTTGCTGGAATACCAAGATGTTGCGACAGAGAAATGACGTCACAAGGGAAAACCCATTGCTATATAGAAGGGGAGGGCTGCACCATCATGCATCTATTCCTGTCCCTACTTGTCTTGTCAAGCTGCCAAACTTGCGCCAGTCATCAGGGAAAACCTGTTATGAGTCATCAGGTTAGCGACAGTGCGATTACTTCATTGGGAAAACCCTTTGCCGGGGGGGAGGGTTGTTAGGGTCAATGACCTCATGCACTAGCTCATGGTTTCAAGGTCACGATCTGTTCCTGTCTCGACTCATCTATTCGAGTCACCAAACTGGCACCAGTAATCAGGGAAAATCTATTTTCACATAGATGGGGAGGGTTGCGACACCATTCATGGTCGTGTTCTATATATGTCTTGTCGAGCCACCAAACTGGAGCCTGTTATAAGTCATCAGGGTTGTGACAATGTGATGACGTCATGGGAAAACCCATTGCCAGGTGGAGGCTTGTCAGGGTCAATGACCTCATGTACTAGCTCACGGTTTCATTGTTACAACCTATTCCTGTACTGTAGAGCTGCCAAACTGGCACCAGTCATAAGGGAAAATCCATTTCCACATAGAAGACTAGAAATAAACCTTTGCGACATTGAAGGAGGACACCAGGTTCCTAACCCATGTCGTCATGAAAATAACCAGAGGTTAAAGGGGTCCAAACTTAGAGGGAAGAGGGGAAAGCACTGTACTCAGCCAATGATATAAATAACAGATAATCACAGTGCTGTTCTCATACATTCCACACATACAAACCGTCGAAAGGTAATCATGGGAGGGGGATGGTAATGGGTGAGGAGGGAAGCTACAGACAATCAGAGCGAGAGGGCGTGGTCACGTGACTAGCTCAAAGCCAATCAGCATCGAGGTCAAGATCAAAGGTCAAATTGCCCTGAAACGCCACTCCACCTACTGCTGTTTTCTTCAATAACGTTGCTGGACATTTGGTTTAATGCTACCTTATAGAACTCTGATGTTTACAAAAGGCCATTAGAGTACTTGATTGAATTTGCCAAAGCTTACCTTTGCGAAACAGCGTGCTCAGCTCTTGACCATATTTCGGCTGATTGCCGAAAAAAACAATAACCATCACATTAGGTAAGTGTTGAGTCAATCTCAGATAAAGATATACAAACTCCTTAAGACAACCATTTTTAATTACAATGCAATATCTGTCACTTATATTACTATTATAAAATAAATTACTTAGAATAATAGGAAGTTCGACCACTCTCTTGCTAGTGTCAGTGATATTAATACAAGAATATCGTTGCTCCCACCTATGACAAATTAATGTTAGTCTTCAAACAACGTGGTCGAGGGTAGCTTGATCCATGCGAGCAAGTTGTTGGAATCGTTTTAAAAGGAATATGAATTGAAGAGTACAAGGGAAATGGGGGAAAAACTCCAACCAGCTCAAATTGAGTTACTGCTGCAATTTATTTAACAATCATGATACCTTTCCATAGGACTTTAGATTATGATTAAAAGAAATCTCTGTCATATTTAAATTGATTTTTAAAAATATTTTCAGGGATCCCAATGGAGTTTAAGATAAAAAAAATTCTGTGACCTAGGAAGTCTGTGTACCATGTCTTACCCCTTTTAACCTTTACTATTAAAAACCTGTGATAATTAGAGATATTACTTTGAATAAACATTTTAAAAAGTGTTCCTGGAATAATTGAGTAACCTCAAAGGAAAAGCCCCTCGTGTATCCGACTGGAATTATAATCCAGTAATTAGAAAAACAAACAACATGAACCAGATTCAGTGGCCAAATGGTCTAACACGTCACTCTCGTGTTAGACTGGGCTGCTGAAGACGGAGAGATCATGGTTAGATTACGGTCGGGCTCATTGATATGGTATTACATAAATGGTTTTCCGCTCTCACTCCACACAACTTCGGTTGCACTTCCTCTTAATTTAACCTTCCCTATCCCTTAAACATTAGAGTAATTAGTATATAAGCGCATTACCCAAACGGTTTGTAAGACGTGGTACTAAAAAAAAAGGCAACATGTAAATGAGGCCTTTATTTCCTGAGAAAGAGAAATATTACGTTATTTATTTATCAGTGATATTGTTTTAGTTTTAAATATGTTGTCACACTTTTATTTTACTTAGCCTAACTATACAAGCTTTTGAAGAGGCATTTGGATTAATTTATATATGTTTTATCCCCACCATTTTACTACCTGTTCGGATATATGAATTATGATAATTACTCTATTATGGTAGGGATGATGAAGGAAGTAATTTAAAGGTAATATACCCACATTCGCTGGAATATGAATGGGAAACTATTTTGTAAAATTCATCCTCAGACCAGCGGGATCTGAGCCCCAGTCTCAACGTCATACACAGACCAGTCTAACACTATAGTGATGCTTTAGACCGTTCAGTAGACTAATTGAAGAGGATGTTTACTTGTGTTAATTAATATTTAATTAATTATCTTTGATTTAATTAGACAATACTACTACCATAAAACATAGACTTGTAATTAACAATCATAGCATGCTAATAGATATTTCATGAGTTTTTAGAAATAATATCCAACAAGTTCGATTTCAAATAGGTCTGAATATATTTTACCACTGATTCATACTACCGGTTAGTGCTTATATATATATAAAACTAATTGACATGTTAAAATTGATGACTATGTAGATATCCTATTTAAATTTTAGACAATGGCTATTTATTAAATGACACAGTGTTTGTTGCCCTTACCTAGTAAACAACTCCAAATACGCTATAGCCCATTGGGCCAGTTAATAAAAGGTTGTTTTTATGCTGCTATAAATAAATAATTCATTTATTTAGGTAACGCTTCTGCTGACAAAACAAACAAAATTAATTTTATTCAGCACGCACCGTTGAGTATAGGTATAAATATCAGGCTCATTTGGTTTGGTTTTCCGGTGTTAGGGGATTGGAGCTTGGCTTCCCAGATCGGTGTACTAATGTTGGGGTTACCTCAATGGTTTCCCACTCCAATTATATAAAATGTAGGTACATTTCCTCTTAAATATTCCTTTCCATATCTACTTCATAAGATTTATTGAATATTTATAGCCCAAAATATTTATAGAACTCTGTGCCTGTATTAATGGATTAATGGCATGACACCATAGGTATTAAAACCAAAAAAGTTATGCTTCACACGTTTGATTTTCAAAAATCAATATAATAATTTGAATTATAAATATACAAAAATAAATAACAATTAATGTTTGCACTAGTTATGCCAATGTATGTTGATGTTTGTGTAATACTCACAATAAAATGTGTTACTAAAGTCCAAGTTTGCACCCAAAAATCTTATGGGTTTCACCAAAATTGATTGGATCCCCTCATTATTAGATCCTAAATCTTACGTTTGGATTACTGCAGCGCTCTACTTTTGTCTATCCTGGGCTAAATATTTACATCTTTCTCCTTTCTTCTACTAACATCGTTCGCCATCTGATTCTGTGCTCCAGTATTGGACTGCCTCTTGAATTTATCCCTTCCACATATCTTCTATAATATCTTCGACAAACTATCATACCTCAGTGTATTGCCTACCCTGTAAACTCATCTTTGCTATAATACCTGTCCAAAGTTTCCTTTCTTCATTTGACTTTCTAAGTATTTCTGTATTTGATACCATCTCCATCCATGATATTTTCAACATTATTCTGTAGTACCACTTTTCAAATGCTTCTAATCGTTTTATTTCGGTTGTACAATGATCCATGTTTCACATTCATAAAGAGCAACGCTCCAAATATAATATGTATTTAGGAACCTTTTCCTGATTTCCAAATGTTTGCTAGTCGTGGTTGGTAATTTCTTCTTGTTAAGAAAGATATTTCTTCATCTGCACTTTTCTATTTATAATATATTTCTTGCTTTTTTTATATTCTATTACTTTATTTCCTAATTAGCAAATCTTCTGTTACTTTCTATAACCCTCTTCTTCTAGTTCTACATTAATATGATTGAGTCATCCTAAAGTACAAATTATGATTTGTTTTCCATTTGTTGATCCTCATATTATATCTAATATTTTTTTTTTAATATTTCCTCAATTCTATTCAGTAGTTCTTGAAGATTCTCTTTACTTTCAGCACATGCATTAATGTCATCAGCAAAATTAGGTGTGTTGATAATTTTACTCCTATTCTAATTTCATGTATGATTTATTCTTTAACTTCTGTTCTTCATCTGTATAAGTGTTAAATATCATAGGAGATAGGTTGCATCCTTGTATAAAACCTTTTATAATTCAGCTTCCTCTTCATGCTCAGTAAGTATTAACTATGATTATTGCCGTCTGACTTTTGTATTAGTTAAATATTATTCTTTGGTCTTGTTATAGTATCCCAAGTTTTCTGAAAATTTCAAAAATTATATTCCCTTCCATATTATCAAATGATTTTTCAATATTCTTATGCCCTTCCTTATTTGTTTTTCTAATAGCATCCTTAAAGATATTAAGGCATCTCTTGTACCCCTGTTTTTTTCTGAATCAATATCGATCCTTTCCAAGTAATGCTTCTATCTTCTGGAACATTATTTTATGTATTATTCACCTGGGTACGTTTGGATGCATGTGACGGGGGACTTAGTGTCTGATATTCTTAACATTTAACAACTCCAGGTTTATTTGTTAGTGAAACAACAATGTTCCTTTAAAATTACACAAGGATATTTCCTATTCAGAACATTTCCCTAAAAATTTAATACAGTTCTTCTTTTATTTCTTATCCAGCATTATTTGAGTAGTTCTACAGGAATTATGTATATTCCAAATGTTTTGTTATTGGTTTTTAACTGATTTAAGACTATTTCCAATTCCGATCTGGTTATGTGGTCACCTCTTTCATCTATGTTAGTTTTCCAAATCACCTTCCCTTATTACTCCTATGCAAAAATGTTGTATTCTCCATCTACGGTTGTAGGTGACAGCTAGTAAAATCTATCACATCTACTCTCATTCATCTATTCGCCAAACCCTATGATCTACAAGATAATATGTTGATTTGTTGTCACTTTGAGCAGTGAAAACATTCACACAAAAAAGTTTTTAATGGTGTTTTTCCTTTAACCGTTTCTACATTTCGCTAGCTGCCATTTAACACCTCTCCTATAGCGAGTGGGTATTATTTCCTTTAATTTTTCTTACTGTCACGTCTTACTACCAGTTTGCCTAATTAGGATACGCTTATGTGTAAGCTATGAGGAAGGTTTAACTACAATTGCTTTGGAGTATAATGGTAAACCATTTATCAAAAAACTCAGTACCCCCGACTCTAACTCAGATCTCGATCTCCCTGTCAACATCAGTATATTCTAATGTGAGAATGACAGATTAGACCATGCGGCCATCGAACTGGTTAGGGGTTCTTAATGAATTACAAATAAAACTCATTTAGCATCATTAGTAGGAATAGGGCTTCTAAATTTAAAATAATGTAGCTGTTGGTTTTTCTATATATAGTTAGTTAACATGTATATGTAATTTTCATAAGCATAGTAATTTATTCATAATTTTTATTGAGTAATAATTGAATCTAGCTTAATATTTTCAATAGTTTAACTTGAAGAATATATAGGCCCACACAAGAGCTGTATATTGAAATTATAATATGTGTCCAGAGGTAGGTGGACATAATTGCACTAATTAAATTAGTTGAATAATGATGCTTTGACATAGGAATAAAGCTCATACCAGTGAGGTGCTAGGGCAAGTGTCCTGGGTTCGACTACCATGTTCAAAGGCCATTTTTAGCCCAAATGTAATGAATAAAGTTAAAGCTCAACATAATTTAATTTTTTATAATGTTTTGTAAATAATATGTTCTTCACTATATGAGATATATAAGGGCTATAATTACTAAACCAATTAAGAAGGCTGAGCTTTGAACATACAAAAATACCTTATGCATAAAAAAAATAGGACATTAAGGTTCATGAAGATAAGTAAGCTAATCACCAAGAGCATTCCATTCGCTTTCTTAAGTAAAGCCTCAAACAATATGATGCCAATTAGCTGAGTTCGTTAGTTTATAATGATAAGACTTGCCCCTCATTTGTCTGCTCCTGTACTACTAGAATTAACAAGCCACTCTAATTAGTAACCGGTCAGCCCAAAGCAAATAGATTCGTGCTCGTTCCAACATTCCCAGGTTTACAGCATCCAACTTCCTGTCCGCAACCCGTGTCTCTCGCAACTATGCGGGATGGTAATGTTACAGAAACTCCTCTGGCAGAACGAGTTATTTATAATACCTTTTTTTATTTTTAGAATTGTACGCCCTTACATTCCGCTGGAATTTATTCTCTTTCGGGTTTTCAATGAAGTTTCTTTACAGGAAAATTCTGAAATGGAATTTGATTGTATTTTAACCATGACTTACTATCCTTTCAGGCTATCTTGATTTTACTATGTTAATGAGAAGGGTGAGTACGATATAATTTATGTAAAATTAGATGTGCCCGCATTTGATTTGTGGAAAAACGGGAAGATATTAAAAAAATTAGTACTCCCAGCCGGGAAATTAACTTTGACGCCCTTGTCAATAAACAGTAACACTGCATGAGCTTGATGTTTAGTCCGCATGCCCACTTATGTGCGTGGAAAGAGCTTTTAATTAGATTTTTAAGTAAATACTGTAATGGAATAGCTGTTTTATAAATACAAATTTCATCTAGCATATGATCAAATCTTTTGATTTGTAGAATAGACTCGCTAAAGGATGAGGAATTATAATACCCAAATACCCACAGTTAGCTCTTCTTCCTCATCTACTCATCTGGTTTACCTGTGATGAATAGATCAGAGTTTTAATCCTTTCCAAATGAGTTGAGATCATTTCCCCTAAATTGATTACCTCAGCTCCCCGCAAATGCGTGTGCTTTTCCTCTATATTCTAGCGCTCTAATATCTACCTCATTAGTGTAGATATGTGGAGAGCCTAGACCAATAGTAGGTTGCTAAGCACGGAAAACAGCAACTTGAAGATATCCCAATTATTTTAAATAAGTTTAGAAACTATTATTTCTGAAATATTAATGCATTAAGCTTGACCTATTATAATATACATTATTTTACTAATAAGATAACAATGTAGAGGGGATATATGAATACTGTATTTATGAAAAGTTTGCACAGTCAAATGTTCATAGGAATAACCTTATCTGTCGGCTTGAAAAGTTATTAAATATAATTTATTGTGTTCACCTTTCAAGTCATGAAATCTGTGGGTGTAACTTTCAATTGTAAATATCAATATCTGTTAGCGAAAACTAATAATACGATAAAATATTATCATTCTTTGAAAATAATATTTGAATTTTCTAAAAGTTTATTTATACTGAAATCCTACCATTTACATTAAAAAATTTGAACCCTAGTAGATTAGTTGTTTATTATTAAAATACAATACCCATAAAATACCCTGAATCCTTTATCATTTAATTCTTTTTATCTCCCCCAAATCCATTAAAAATCAAAACAACAGATACACCCATTGGAGCACACTTATCTGCATTTATATCTTGGACCTCTTGTCGGGATGTCACCCCACCTAACTTTTTTATTTTAAGAGTTTACGAAGGAAAGAGGGGTTAGGCACCGCTGACCTTTCTACCACCCCCTCCCCTTACTCCAAGAAACCTACCCCAGTTAGCCTTGGCAATAAAGTCGGGTGATGACAAATAGTCCTTCTGTGAGTCTGACAAGTCAGGTAGCTTCATCTAGAAAGATGTTTCACTTCTTGATATTAAACTAGGAGTTTCATGATATAAGATAATATGACACATCAGAATCTCATTCATTTAAATTTGATAAAACAAGGTCCAATCTGGATTACTGAAATTCCAGATAATCCACAATGTTCTTTATTTTTTTACTGCTAGGAATGTATATTATTTTTAGCAGCACGTCTTACTACCCGTTCGGGCTGTAAGAACTTACGCTAATGTGTAATGGTAGGGTGATTGTGAGATGAAATTGAGGACTTATAATTATAACTTAATGTGGAATCCGAACCACGGTGGAGTCCTGGCACTCCCCACATTCACATGTTGTGATTAATAAACGTCTTGTCAGAGGTGAAGGAAGGGTTTGGTAATCAGATAAATCTGTGCCGGGACCGAGGCTTGAATCCCTAACCCCCAGCATAGAAGTCTGACAGCTTACCCAACTAGTAATGGAAAAAAAAATCGGACATACACAACATGTCATGCCAATAATATATATATAGAAGGTTTGGAAACTCAACGACATAACTGTACTTATAAGTTGTTTGAAACAAAAGTAATTCAAAATCCCTATACACTTACATCCGTAAAACTATGACGATACCGTCAAATTGTGTTAAAAATGTCGGCGTACAGCGCTGAGAGAGCAAAGCAACGCAAGCACGCGTGTACAACAGGTTGCATATGAGTTGGGCACGTGGCCCTGCACACCTAGACATCTTAGAGCACAGCAACAGTACATACCACAGTTTATAGAAAACCACACACCAGTCCATCTAAAAATAAAAATAGGTTCTAATTTTCATCATGAATGGTCCTACACCGCATAAAGTGCTTGCCATTATTACCTGTGCAGTGCTGCGTGCCTAATTCCTATGCCATGACTAATATTCTAGAAATTGTTGAGATTACTATGCGTGGACAAATAAAGTAAGCGTATCTACTGGGGTTATATATATATATATATATATATATATATATATAATATAATATATATTACAATTAAGTAAGGTATACCGGGTAATAATATATTATATAATATATATATTTTCAATTAAAGTAATGCATCTACTGTGGTAATATATATATCAATTGAAGTAAGCGTATCTACGGGTAATATATATATTCAATTAAAGTAAGCGTATCTACGGGGTAATATATATATTCATATAATATACTATTTAATATATATATATATTCAATTAAAGTAAGCGTATCTACCGGGGTAATATATATATATTATATATATATATATATATATATATTCAATTAAAGTAAGCGTATCTACCGGGGTAGTATATATATATATATATATATATATATATATATTCAATTAAAGTAAGCGTATCTACCGGGGTAATATATATATTATTCAATTAAAGTAAGCGTATCTACCGGGGTAAATATATATATATATATATTATAATATATATATTCAATTAAAGTAAGCGTATCTACGGGTAATATATATATATATATATATATGTATGTATTCAATTAAAGTAAGCGTATCTACCGGGGTAATATATATATATATATTCAATTAAAGTAAGTGCATCTACTGTGGTAATATATATATTCAATTGAAGTAAGCGTATCTACGGGGTAATATATATATTCAATTAAAGTAAGCGTATCTACCGGGGTAATATATATATATATTCAATTAAAGTAAGCGTATCTACCGGGGTAATATATATATAATATATATATATTTTATATATTCAATTAAAGTAAGCGTATCTACGGGGTAATATATATATATAATTCAATTAAAGTAAGTGCATCTACTGTGGTAATATATATATTCAATTGAAGTAAGCGTATCTACCGGGGTAATATATATATTCAATTAAAGTAAGCGTATCTACGGGGTAATATATATATATTATAAATATTTATATTTATTCAATTAAAGTAAGTGCATCTACTGGGTAATATATATATTCAATTAAAGTAAGCGTATCTACCGGGGTAATATATATATTCAATTGAAGTAAGCGTATCTACTGGGGTAATATATATATATATATATATATTCAATTAAAGTAAGCGTATCTACCGGGGTAATATATATATATATATATATTCAATTAAAGTAAGTGCATCTACTGTGGTAATATATATATTCAATTGAAGTAAGCGTATCTACCGGGGTAATATATATATTCAATTAAAGTAAGCGTATCTACCGGGGTAATATATATATATATATATATATATATATATATAATTAAAGTAAGCGTATCTACCGGGGTAATATATATATATATATATATATATATATATATATATATTCAATTAAAGTAAGTGCATCTACTGGGGTAATATATATATTCAATTGAAGTAAGCGTATCTACTGGGTTAATATATATATATTCAATTTAAGTAAGCGTATCTACTGGGGTAATATATATATATATTCAATTAAAGTAAGCGTATCTACCGGGGTAATATATATATTCAATTAAAGTAAGCGTATCTATTGGGGTAATATATATTGGTTTGGCCTAGAATCTTTTTTCAATAAAAAATATTTTTTAAAAATGCGTGGCTTACCTTAAATCGCAAGCCCTTACATTATACCGTAATGCATTGCCGCACATAAATATGTATAGATTATTGTTAAGTACAAAATAATAATTGTTAGATGATTAGCGCTACTATTGTTTATTTCTAGGTTGGCCTATTATTTTTATTTTTAATGAACAAGTTTTTTTCATTTAGATCAGCAAATATAAATATCAATATAATATTTGCATACAAAGAAGTGGAAAAACAAGCTACGCCGTATTTAGGCCCTATATATGGAGTAATAAAAATATAAACTAATAAAAACTCTGAGTCCTCTAACTAGTAACTCAACGATCGGAACGTGTTCTTTAATTTATTATAATCTGTATTCATGATTAAGTTCCATGTTACTTCTAAAGCTTAAACATATTTGTATCATTGTTTCCGATAGCCGTACAAAATCAATCCTCCGCTCAGAATATGAATACAGAACAAAAATAAACACATTGGCGTTGTTTTCCCTTCTGGAAACTTATTCCCCTTGTCAAATAGTTTTAAACAATTGAGCCACAGCCGCCTGTTGTAATTGATAGACAGCCCGGTGGTGGCACCACGGGGGATCCTCTGGCATTTCGCCCCCTTCCCCCTCATCAGACCAATACTCCACAACTATATGTCGGCCTTTTTGGACCTCGAGTTAGGAGGTCACAACTCAACAACCACCCAAATCCTAGTCACAATTATCAGAATGTAATCGAGAACGTTTTGATATTTAGTTTAGTCTTTCTCTTTCTTCATCTCTTCATCTCTCTTTATATCATATCTCTCTCTTTATATCTTATTTCTCGTTCTCATTCTCTTTATTTATAAATACAAAGAGATATCGGTAAAGAGAGTGATATATATACATATATATATATCACTCTCTTTAGAGAGAGGAGAGAGAGAGAGAGAGGAGGACAATTCATCGAATGAGTAAAACAGAGAGAGTGTGAGTGAAATTGTGAGAGAGAAGAAAAGCTAAAGAAAGTTAAGTGGAGAGAGAAAACGTGAAATAATGATGGAGATACAGAGACAAAAACGTAAAAGAAAGAGTGAAAAAGTGAGAATGTGTTAACAAGAGATCGAGCGGAAGAGAGATGAAGAGAAAAAGAGGTGACGTGTAAAGTCGGGTCAAGACAAGAACAGAACACCGTACAAAACATAGACGCGAACATTTCCAAGGAACACGTTCGTTGCTCTTTTTGCTGTGGCTGGAGTGTCCAAACTTTAACATAACAGGCTCGCGAGCATGTTCGCAGCGTGTTTCCATATTTAGTAACCTATATATATATATTTATTTATTTCATCTAGCTCAGTTGTACTAAAATATCGCTGGTGTGATAAGTACTTATGTGCAAATAGCAGTGGCTGTATATATGTTTATCCAGCAGACAAATAAATACACTAACAAAAATATACAAGTACTTACAGAAAAAAAATACATGTGTGATTCGGCTGCTATACCACCAATAACTGGGAAATGTTCGCCGAGACGTCCAAACTACTCCTACAAAGTACAACCTACATTCTTCTTTGGCTGCAATTTGATGTTGGCTGCCTACGAGTAGAATGCATAAACGTTAAGATCAGCTGCAATAATTTGACGAAATATTTTTTTTAAAATATAGCTCACATATAATATGCACCTAGACATGATTCGTTTAAAATTTTAAATTGTGTTCTAGGATCACAACCTTTATTCAACTGCAGCCTGAGAAATAACGCTTAGTGTGCTCACCATACGATATAGGTAAAGTGTGATTGCCATACAATAGAAAAAGTAGTGTTATTGTCATACAATGGTAAGTATAGTGGATTGCCATACAATGGTAAGTATAGTGTGATTATCATACAATAACAAGTGTATTGTGATTTCTATAAATTGATGATTATGGTGGGATTACAATACAATACTAATATAGTGTGATTGCCATACAATAGAAAGTTTAGTATGATTTTCGTAAGGATAGCAATTCCTATGATACAATGTTAATTACAATGTGATTTATTACTAGTGATAGTCTTAGTGGCGGGAGGAAGGGGGGCCATGTCCTGTTGGAAATTTGCGTATAGAGGGTTTATTTTCAGATATAATTAAATATGTGTCTAGTGAGGTTTTTTCATCTTAGGTACATGACCTGAATGTCGTCAGTTTTGTTTTTCAAAATGGCTGTTAAATATAATACATAGCTTTAAACGTTTTACAGCATTTAATTTCTAACGCGACCAAGTTTGATATCAAATAAAAACTCTAATTGATGGCAATGCAACTAACTATACTTTATTTAGATATTTTAACATCACATTCATAGCAATAGGATTTAGCATCATGGTTTCCATCATTGAACGAAAAAATCTGTTTGATTTAAAT
The DNA here is from genome assembly GCA_039000515.1 of Timema cristinae. Lineage (NCBI taxonomy): Eukaryota > Metazoa > Arthropoda > Insecta > Phasmatodea > Timematidae > Timema > Timema cristinae. Next base: position 57,360,912 of record JBCFYV010000003.1, on the reverse strand, counting down.
AATGCACAAGACAAGTTGTACAACATCGTCACTGATAAACATGTTGACTAACATGAGAACTTCAAGCTTACATGTTACAAAATGGGAGAAACAACGTACAAGCTATTCAGGCAAGAAATATTTGTTAATAAGTCCAAGAAACATTTCGATAAAGTGGCTAAGATGAAGATATCTAACTCTCAGCAACATGTGAAAAAACCCACCCAAAATGAGACTTCTGATGCCCTAAATGTAATTTATGTTGCACGAGAAAGAGGATACGCCATTTACCAGTTGCTGTGCTATGAACTCGTTTCTACTTAGTTCTTTATAACAAAAAATGGATTCCTAAGAAAACCCTGGTAAGTAAAGTTTGGTACAAGAAAGATCTTAAAGGATCAACTTTCAAAATACCTCTTCCTTCACCTCACACCACCGCAACATTGTTTGATTTTATGTTAATGCACGAAAAACTTAAGCAGTTATGTCTAGTTCTATGAAGACTTTTGGGGCCTTTGCAATGCTTATCATTCAACGAATAAAAGCGATTGCACTAAACTTTTCTAGGATTGACATCATCTTTGATGTTTACAAAGAAGATAGTGTTAAATCAGCTGAACTACAAAGAAGAAAAACCACACATCCAATTAACATGAATATCGATGGAGTGGAAGCCCCTCTTCCAAAAGATATGCATGCGTTCTGAGCATCACCATTAATAAATACCAGTTCTTCACTCAATACCTGATAGAATGCAATGATTTTAGTGGTAAGTCTATTTATGTTGGCGGACTTGGTGAGGATCGACAGACAAGCATACTTCTTGAAAATGGCATGAAATAATATATTTCATCTCTACAATCTGGCCTGGAGGAGGTTAATGAGCGGCTACTTCTTCATGTACATCATGCAGTCGCTAGAAGCTTAGAGCGCATTGTAATAGCATCCTCAGACACTGATGTCTTTTTTTGCGCAGTTTATCACTTCTCTCAAACTTTTAAAAAGAAAGGATTGTCTGAGCTATGGGCTCTCTGTGGAAAGGGTATTACATCACGTACGGTGCCGATTCTTAAACTTGTGGAAGTCCTTGAGCTGAGCATAACGTGATTTAATTTCTACTAACCTTTCATTCCATCACTGGATGTGACACTAAAAGCAAATTTGGGACAAAGCTTACAACTTTAAGGCATGGTAAACTGTCACCCCATCTGCTACACACATTTGGTAAGACAGACCTCAGTGAAACATTAATGGATGATGCAGAAGAGTTTCATGTTGGAATTCTATCATCAAATTTAAATTTGTGAAAAAAACTTTGGGTACACCAGTATCATCAAATGAAGAAGCTCAATCTAGAGAAGCTCGCGCCACCTTCAACCAGTATAAGATTACACATCAAACAAGAATTTCTGCAATGTTACGGGTTGTACTATGTATTTTTTGATGCACCCACCCTCCTACCAATATTGTATGGATTTATACAGGAAGATGGTGAACTGAAACCCCAAGTCACCAGTGAAACTATTCCTGTTGATTTTTCACATCAATGCACTTCCAAAAAATGTTTCAGAAACACTGTTAGCTCATGTCACAAAAAAAAAATGTTCAAGATTTTGCAAGTGTACAGCACTTGTTGCAATATATATAATAAATAAAATACTTGCGCAAAAACAATATTTTGAATTTCACTCAATTGTATGTGAACATGTAAATAAAATGTGATTAGTTACATTGCCACGAATAAGAGCTTTAATTTGATAATAAACTTGGTTACATTACAAATTAAGTGTTGCTATACGTTTAAAACCATGTACCATATTTGGCGACCATTTTAAAATACTGATGTCATTCAGGTAATCTACCCAAGATGAAAAACAATACTAGAAACATATTTAATTATATCTGAAAAGAAGCCCTCTATAGTAAACCTTCCAACAGGACATGGGCTGGCCCCTAGACTATATCTGACAGTTACCAAAGTGTCTATAAAAATACTTTCATTTACGTGAAACTATCTGTTTCTAAACTATTTAATTCAACAGAAAGAGTCACTCACGATAAAATAATATATCTAAATTATATTTTCTGGTTGAAACATCGCATCACAGTAAATATACACTTTGGAATTATTTTACCAGACGCATGAAATGTAATATTATTCCGTTGTAATAATAATCAAATCAATATGGTTGAAAGCACGGAAGGTGTAGATAAAGGCCAAGTTTTGATCCCAAAAGAACTACTCTGAGCCTCTCTGTTAACTTTGAGATTTCTCACCCTCTCTACAAACGTATTCTTGATTGTTAATTATATCTCTCCGTAAGCATTTTGTTCAGTTTAGATTTGATCGCTCATCGATAGCCAGTATTGGTATTAAAGCGTGTTAGTATGAGTTATCAAAGTATATATTATTATTATTATTATTATTATTATTATATTATTATTATTATTATTATTATTATTATTATTATTATTTAGCACCACGTCTTACTATCCGTTCGGGTTATACGCTTAATACTAATTACGCTAATGGATTAGGAATTGGGAAGGTTGAATTAAAGGAAGTGAGCCCACATTTGCGTGGAGGGAGAGTGGAAAACCATATAGGAAAAACCACCCCAAGTTCACCCGACTGAGATTCAAACCTCGATCTCCCCATCCTCAGCAGTCAAGCTCAACACTACTAGCGCGTTAGCCAACTATGCCACTGAGGCGGGTAAAGTAATATTAATAGTGATAAACAATTAAAAGTTGTTCAGATTGGTTTATATTTCGACCATAGCTGGACAACAAGAGGCGTTTACATTGGCTCATTGACAAGGGACGAAACAAAAAGGTATGTTTATGTGTTTTTGTGACTAAAGGCTAAACAAAAATGATCGTTTATTTGTTCTGGGACAGTGGGATACACAAAAAGGAATATTTATATTAATTGTTCAATGACAAGAGTATTAGCAAAAAGTTAAATTTATATTTATTTGGTGAAAAGAAACAATACTAAAATGCATGTTTATATTTTTTCAGTGACAAGAGGCATAAACAAGTTATGTTTATTTTTGTTCGGTGATAATAAATTAACCAAAATGTATGTTTATATTGGCTCGGTAAAAAGTGGATACACTAAAAGGTCAGTTCATCTTTGTTTAGTGTCATCATCAGATTATAAGATGACGCGTGTATTTGGTTGCGTGATAAAACCGAGACTTAGCCTTGCCTTGTACTGGGTCTCTGCCCTCCCAGCTCGACGCGTTCCATTCATCGCTCCCCAAATGATTTCTCTTGTCCTAGGTGCTCTGCCACCCTGACAAGACGAAGCTCGCTGGTTACCAAGCCACTCTGGTCCACAGAAACTATCTTACGTTTGAAAGTGATATCAATTTCTGGCCTTTGAAACAAAACCCACCATGTGCAGCCTAGACAGATTATTTTATTTTGTACCTATTTTCATTTTAGGAAAATTCTTATATATTTGGATGTTCTGTGTGTGTATCTGTGTTAGTGATTTTGATATACTGGTCTGGGACATAGAAGTAAATATACTCTCTCTCTCTCTTCTCTCCAGTGTTGCCATAACTTTTGCAGCAGGAATTAAAATATGAAACACGCTAAGATGGGTGACAAGGGTTTTTGCGATTCGGTTAGAATCAACGCCGTTCTCTGATATTGGCTTTTTTGAATGGTAACAAGAAGGAGCTTATAAAGCACTACACCAAATGGAAGAGTTCCTGAATCAATCTGTAGAAGTGTTATTATTGTGTATTGGATGAACAAAAGATCGACACGATAGGAAATGGAAGGTAAGAAATGTACTGAGTGACTGTGACATGACTCGACGCCAGTAACAGAAATAAACGTGGCATTGATGAAGATCAGTAGATGCAGGGTTACATTCTGGAGGCCATCGATGAAATCAAGACAATTGTTTGCTACCTTTTATCAATGATACATCTTCTGCTACCCCTGACATATTGGTAGGATAATAGATTTAAAAAATTAACTACAGTAATATCCTGTGCATTTCTTAAGTTTAACAATAAATGTAGGCAATATCATAGATAGTCAAATACTTTGGTCCTTATGGGTTCGTTTACCATTGATTACCTGCAACATAATTTCCAATGACCGTTTACCAACAACCTAAGAAAACAATTTTTTTTAATACATTTTATTTTGTATGAATACTTTTATATAATTTAAATAAGAGATATAAAATCAATTTTATCATTGAGGAAGCTCGTTTTTATCAAATAAATCTATTTAAATGAACAGACAAAAAATAAGTCTTAATATTCTAAAAATATATCTTTGTCAAGTTCTTAAATGTTTAAAAATACTTATAATAATGGCTTTGAAAGTTGTATAGGCTTTATAATATCTTATATATATGAGACTAATGAATATTATATGCGAGCGATATCTATGGCTTATTTGGACACACTGTTTAGTATCTGTAATTATGGACCAATATATGATATGGCATTCCTTTGATTGTGATACATTGTGAATGTTTGTTTGTAGATAAAAGGTCTAGGGTGTTTTTACTTTCTTACTATGGATTTCTTACCTTCTAAGGGAAAGCATTCTACTATTCTGTGTGCAGGTCTGTCCGCCTAATTTTATGTCTGTCTTTCTTTACCCCATTTTATCGAACGGATTTCAACCAAATTTGGTACAAGCCAGTGAGATGATGGGTGATGTTGCCAGTGTAAGCAGAATGCGTTTAAGTAGTAGGGGTTATCAATGGATTTTTCTCACCCCTCAGTATAGCGCTCATTAGCCAGGTACATAAAAAAATACATCCCTATGTACGTGTAGTACAAATGAAAGAGAACATATAAACTAACAATTATAGGAATGCTTGTCATTCAAAAAAAACAATTTTTTAACTAGAAGTATGAATTATTAAATTCAAGTTAAAATATTTTCGAAAAATAGAGTGTGTTAAAAACACTATTGATTTTTTCCTACACGATTAATTAATAATTAATATATTATGTTGTACCTGTTGCCATTATTGCCCAGAACAAGAGTGTCTCTATTTTTGAAAAGGACTGAGTTGTAATTGTTATCTTTACTCTTGAAAGTAGCATAAATCATTTATGGCTAAGAAATTTATTTGTGAGGTAGTGGGGGGAGGAGATAGTTTTAATTTATTAAATATATAACTTCTTATTTGGGTTTTAATTAAGTTGAAATAATTATATTTTCAACATTCTTAAAGAGGGGGCTACAAACTAAAGAACAAAATTAAAACTAAAAAAATGAATACCCCAAATAAGGTATATAAACCATATTTATGGTTAATATCACATTCTATCCCAAAATACATACAAACGCAGACATTAAAACCCGTCGTGCCATGCAGGTTTGTCCTAATTCTATAGACCATGGAAGTTTTTCTAAGTTACTAGAAATCACCTTACCATGATTGGGAGATGTGTAACTCTTCTCCCGTAGGCTGGTCTCCTGGAGTCAGTGATCTGTCTATCAAAGCTATGGAAGCGGTGATCGTGTCTCAGTTATCAAATAGCATTGTTATGGTAATTTGGAAAGTGCCTAAAGCGAATAACCTGCTGGATTTTTAAACAAATTCAAAAAACTGCTACTAATAACCTAATAATCTGAAGGATTGTTTAAGAGATGAATGTTTGTATGTTTTAAAGATTTCCTTTGGCTATTAGTAAAAAAAGTTAATTATTTAAGAGCAGTTATCTAGTTTACTGTACCTTTCATTTTCCCTCTGAGGTAGCAAGCTTATCTTGCTTTATTCTACGATGGTATAGTTTATAATATAGTCATAGTTTAATCTGGTAAGGTAAACTGACTGTACACTAACAAGAAATAAGGAGATAAACAAGAATTAATGAATAAATAATACAACAAATAAAATATTAATTTGGTTCTCTTCTCTGAAATGTGTATTTTTGCTATCGCCTCTCCATACAAATAATGTTGCACTTCTTACCAACCCTCCTATCCCAACCTCATTTAGCTAAGTTATCTATAAATATTTTGCTAAACCTGCCAAATAAAAAACACACAGATCAATGAACTTTTTTTAATGGCTTTAAGCACACTTAAGTTCCAACCCTTCTAGAAATAACTGACACAACACAATCGCAAAAAAAAAAAAAAACCTACTCATATTTTGTATTATAACATGGAGGACTAATTGCTCACAAACCGGTTTTCAATTAACCACTTATAAGTAAGTTTAGTAACACTATTGAATTAATCGAGCCGCGTTGGGAGTCGATTGTAACACTACGGATTAAATCCTTGATATAATAATGCTGTGTTGATGTTTAGGCTGTTTATAGCTCCGTGGTCAAGTGCCTATCATCACTGTATGGAAAATATACAGTTTAACCAGCTGTCTATATCTCCGTGGTCGAGCACTAATTAGAACGGTATAATTAATAAATGTAAGATAGAGAACTTTTGATGGCTGTTTATTCACACACGGTTTATTTAAATGATATCTGTTAATTACTTATACATACTCCAATTAAATACTTTATATCAATGCACACTTGTGATATTAATGTTAGTTATTTTATACTGTGTTAGAATGTGACTGCCAGTGTGTGGCTCTGACTGACTTGTGCGTGTGGATGGATGCTTGGCTGATACGCACAAACGGTTTATATATATGACATACCCCTTGCCTCTTTCTCCCTTCGTCAAAAGTGTAAAACCTAACTAATAGAAAGAGTCCTGGCGACGGGTGCTGTGAAGGCTAGCTTCTTATTGGTATAGAGAAGTGGCGTCTTTACCAAATACTGCGTAGTTGTTCCTTTAACAGGAAAAATTGTATAAAAAATATATTTTAACTGTGTAATTCTTTTCCCATTATTTCTGAAATTGATGTGTTTTTTCATGGATGAATCATAAAAGGATATTCTATATATGTTACTTTAAAGAAAAATTACCTTCAGCCTTGACTTTTTATAGGCCTATATATTAGAGTTATCCAAACCAATATCATTACAGTTTTCTTCATAAAAACTGATAAATATTTTTTATTAACAAAATCCCTCTTGATATATAAGTTATAAACAAAATTTTTCAAAGGTTTTTTTTAAAAAAATTAAATTTTAAAAACAATTTATTTGCAAACTAATTTAAGATTATTTTCAATTTGAAAATATAAAAACGTATTTTAATTTATCATTAAAAACTCCTCCCAGCTACCCATTTTAGACTAAATCTTAAATGCAATTTTCAAAAACAACTTCTAATTTTCTATGAATTTTTGTAAATAAGCTACCCTTAACTTAATTAATTTCAGAAAAATAAACTTACGTTATTATTAATAGTGTAACATAGTCCTCCGATACTAATTTTTAGCAAAATTGTTTGAGATAGTTTAAAAAAAAATCAAATAAGAAAATCAGTTATCATTAATAAATCTTCTTTATAGAAACAAATGTAAATTATTTATAATGTGAGAAATTAACAACTACCAGTTTTAACCCAAATCGTTATAGAATTATTTTTTTTATATTCAAATTTTAAGAATTTTCTCCCAAAAAAATAAATTAATTTACAGTTTTATTTGTCATGTAAAATACCACCAAAATATAGTTTTTAATAAAAAAATTATATTCATTTTCAAGTTTTTGAAAAGTTAAACACACTCTTGTAAGAATTTTAATCCTGTTAATTTATATTTTTATTTAGCTATAATTTTTGTTTCTTAGGTGAATACTTATTTGGTTTTATACTACTTATAATTAAGTCTAGTTAATTGCCTTCTGTCGAAGGAAGCACCCATAATGGCCGAACTATGCTTGGAGAAAAGAAGAAGTGAGGTTTTTTTTGGTTTTGGGAGCTTGTTTTTTTTTGTTTGGATTGTTGTAAAAAATTATTATGAAGGAGGAAGAAAACGTAAAACCGCTAGTGGGATGCTAGTGAAAGCGAAAGTATAAGACAATATTTATTTTAAAAGAAGATTTAGTAAGGATCACAAGAATAACGTTACTAACCAAAGGATTGTTAGTAAATAGTATCGCGGCCGACTACGACTGAAACACGTGAGTGATTTCTGATACTATAACTGTCTACAAACTGAAGCCACCAACAGACTATATGATACGTAAATAAATTAATTCAAGACAGTAACTTTATTCATTGAACTGCATAATTACTTCGACAGAGGCAATGACTTTATATAATAGTTATTATTCTTATTAACCTTGACTGATCTCGTTGTGTAAATAGACTGTAATTTATAGATGTATTTTGTAGATTTAAGAAGCTCTAATTGTATAGTAAGTAAGTTTTAGTCTTATAAGTCAGCTTAATTAATAAGGGTACATTTTTGCCCAACGTGACCCAGAGGTCCCGAGAGAGAGTCTCGTGCTAAATTAATTTAGAATATTAAATTTCATTTTGTTGTTTAAATCGTTTTACTATGAAACATCGTAGCAAATAAGTTTGTCTGAGCAACCCAAAATTTATTTATCTTTAATCTCAGGAATTTTTTTATTTGTTAATTACATTGGGCTTGGGATTAATAAATTGATAAATGCTTTATATGATCAAATATATATCTAGTTTCCCAATTTCCTGTGTAAGCACCCATCCCCGTTATTGTTAAAGTATATAAAAAATTAAAAATATTAAAAAAATAAAAATAGAATTATTTTACACTCTCTATTTATCAATTTTAAGCAAAATCATTAAATCTGTTTTCAAAATTTTGAAATTAAAAAAATTAGTTATAAGTAAACTACTCTTAATTTGAGGACTAGGGCCAAAATCAAGTCTAAACAAAATCCAGCAAACCGTTTTGTATCCATGAGCAGGAACAGACAGACCGACAACAAAGTAAAATCCACTTTTTTTTTTGTTCATGCGAATATAAAACGTAAGGATTCATCATAATCTCGAACTCGTAAATGTTAGCAATTATAATATTTACGACCTCTTAATATTAGAAAGTAAGAATTAAGAAATAAATAAAATGGATATTTTCATACTAAACTAGTTCATTTTCCATAACAGTACCAATTTTTACCCATTATGGTTATTTAGATCATACTCAAATATTATTTAGAGTACTTTATTCTATGTACGTTCGAGTTCAAAAGGCTCAAAGATCGACTTTTAACATCAATGTAGTTTTTCTACACTATCGAGTGAGAAGTAGGTCCACTTTATTATCAACCCTACACACACTCTTCGAGCTCTACCTTCCTCTTTCTTAACACAATAAAGCAATTAATATAACCCAAATAGGTATTGATTGTGACAAGGTGACTAAAAAATGGGTGTGTGAACTTATGTACGCGCGTGAGAAGTTATACTTCTTTGGCATCATTAAATAAGATTTATTGTAGAGAATTTGATATTAGAAATTAATAATATATATTTAAAATTGAAAGTTAATAATTTGATAATATATATAATATATATATAATTATTAAAAATAAAATTTAGAAAATAATAAATATATATGACATAATTTATACTAAATATTATAAGATTCTTAATTTTAAATATTTATTATTGATTATTTAATATTTTAAAAGTAAATGAATAATTTTAATAATAAATTCAAAAATTAAATTTAAATTTATTCATTTTTTTATATATTTATTATTTATTTATTTAATATTCACTTTTCATTTTTATCAAAAAGTTTTCATTAAATTTGTTCATTTATTTTTATAAATATTTATTATTTATTCAATTTAATAATAAATATTAAAAATTAATACTTTAATTTGATGTTCGATTTAAATCTTATCACAAATTTTGTATTAAATGTTTTATTAATTTTATTTCTTTATTTTGTAAATATTAAATAACCAATAATATATATTTAACAATAATAATTTAATAATATTTAGTATTAATTATGTTAAATAATAATATTTTAATTTATATCAATAAATAATACATACGGATAGTTAACCTCAATTATATTGGAGCACTTGAAAAATTCTATAAGCACAATTTTTTTCACTAATATTTACGAATAGTAAATAATATTAATCAAAATATTCAATTTAAATCACTACTGAATATAATTTATTAGCACATATATAATTCGCACTTGTATGAAACTAAAACACGTGTTGTGAATGTAGAAACTAGAAACATGTGGATAAATATTATATATATGAAAACAGTGATCAGAGGCGACGAGCGTACCAACATGCGCGACTAACAGAGGTTCTATTTCTATTTTGTTGGTAGCTTTTTTTTTCGAGACTTAATGAGCGGTTAAGCTTCAGCCTGTTACTTTTGTGTTACAGTGATGCGCGCGCATCTTAAAATTTCACTCTCATCAATTTTTCATAACGCGCCCAAAGAAGTATAACTTAAAAAAAAATAATAAGAATTGGGGATAGGAAGGCTATTTTTAAGAAGAGAATATGCTTACATCCCTGTGAAGATGAGTTAGATAAATTATATACCAATATACTCGCCCAAGATTCGAATTTTTAACCACTGGTTACCGGTAACTTAGTCTTTAATAAAAATCAACTTCAATCTGGCTCATTTAAGGCCATTTCATTTTATTACCTAGTATATTGCAACGTGATGCCATAGGTTATGTGACCATTAGCATGGTAGCATTCTTTTTTTAAAGATGTGAATGAAATAATTATATACCAGAAAACTTTTAATGCAATTAAAAAATCTTTTACTTTCATATTCAAAGCCCCCAGATATCATAAATTGGTGGAGCCATTATTTCGCTACCTACGAAAAATAAAATATACAAGCTCTCTAACGAGAAAGAAACACGAGAACAAAATAAGCCTATATATACAAAAAGATTTTTTGTTTTTTTACATTAATAATTGGTGTAAGCCGTTTTAAATTTCCAATTTCCTCCGACTACAAAACATCCCCAATCTCTCTCTACATTTGATCATCCAACAACAATGCACGCGTAAAAAAAAACACTTCTTTTGTGATGTCATTGTTGACTTTCATCCCTGTATAGCGTCCATCAGGGAAGGGTGCAAAACTGTTTGATGGGATTTTCGGGGGAGTTCCCCGCCGAGATAAAATCAGCAGGCGCATGCGCAGTACAAACTAAAAGGCTGATCCTCATATCTGATTGCGATCAATTATGACTGAGCGAGCAAATATGTGCTCTTTGTTTGGTCAGGAGCGTGGATCGAGAGATGTAATAGGTTGAGGGGGTGATTAGTGTATTAATAACATACGATTAACTTTCAGAGCCAATTTATCAGTCGCGTCGACGGGTTGGCGATTAACTTTGGTCAATTTACAAAACAACGTTCATAGAATGACTTAAGTTGAAGATCGACTGATTTTTATTAAAATAATACTTTTAAAATAGGATGAAAGGGTAAGCGAGTTAAAGTTATTCAGTCAAGGAAATACGAATTTGGTCCCACCCACTTAACCTCTTTGAAATTATTTGGAACCCTTGGAATTTGTTGGAAATCCCCTTAAAGGGAGTTCACAAATACAAATTAAAAACTAATGTTTGAGTTTTTTACTCTTACTACAGCTTTAATTGTATATGTCATCATCCAAATATTAGTAAATAAATATTTTAAAATTCATCTTTAAGATATACCTTGTAAAACTAACGATTGTAAAATTAGCTCTGTCAACATTTCAAATACTGTACTTATTTTCTCGTACATTCATATTGTATTTAAAAACAAAGGACGTTTCTTGGAATGAGCCAAATAAGTGTGGTCCGAGAAAATGAGGTAAACAAACCCTTTTACTATCACCTGAAAGATCCTAATTGAGGAATCACCCTTAGAAAAGAGCAGCCTAAATAAAGGAACAACTGTCAGAATTGGAGTGTGTAGCTAATGTAGGTAGGCTTACTACTCTTTCCCCACCCATTATCCTAACATACCTACTTACTCAAAACATTATTTGCCTACTATGAGAAGTTTTAAGGATAGGGCAGAGTTGGGGGTCTGGACCCACCGCAAGGAAAATGAGCTTTATACGACCATACTACTGATTCAGTTCAGCCCTATATAACTTAGGATAGGTTAGGCTATGTTTTGTTAGATTAGGATAATGTTTTACCATACTATCCATCACTCGCTGTAATTCATTTAACTTGATAAAAGACTATCATCCATCCTTAGTGTAACGCCGAGGCCGAGCCAGTATACTAACAAGAGGCCAAACTTTGACAACCTGCCTTCCAAACCACTATTAACGGTGCTTAGTTTTTATTCAGCCCTTTAGTTTGCAGTTTTTATAGCAAAAATATTATTTGGGCCCAAATAAATGAACTATTTCTTGTATAAATATGTTTATTTAAATCTTCTACACATATAAATCTTAACCGTTCTTGAATATTTGTCATGTGCATTGTGACACTTGAAAAATGATATTTTTAAAATGAAGAGTAAAAGTTCACGTTAAAAGTCCAATATGCTCATAAAAAAAATTCAATAACTGTCGAGGTTACAAGCAGTGTGCATAGAAGAAACTAAACGTAAATAAAAAGAAATATTTAAATCATTTTAGCCTACAAATGTTTTTGTTATAAACAACTTTATAAATATATACAGTACCTTAATTTTGGCTCCCATCCTACCCCGTTTTAAAGAGTTTGATTGTGCACACATTATATATGATATATATATAATCATGACTTTTACGCTACTAATGTAGGCTTTTAACTTAAGACCGGAGTTGAAAGCTGACATTTTTTTTGTGACTGAAGGCCTACATATTGTTTGCATTCTCAAATTATTTATAATTACTCATGTCAGTATATTACGTGTGTTTATCATTTGAAGAAAATTTTATGAATAAAAGTATTTGGCCCCTATAAGTAAGATTGCACATTCCTGCACTAGAGGTTCAGGATAAAAAGTGATAGGTGTGTCTTGCATTTAAATTTAAAACAATTTGAGAGCATACGTCATTTGAGCACGAAGCCATTGTTCAGTACTCAGTTTTAAAATAAATCAGCAATAATATTAATAAGTAGTATTAACATACATTATCTTTTTCGATTTTTCCTGAATAGATTTTGAACTAGAAATTACAATACTGAATGAGGGTCCAATTTTCGTAGAAATAACCTTATCTCAAGCTAGAAATTTTATAAATCTACTTCCACGCATTCATATGAGTCATGTTATCCACATCTGTCTTTTTTATATTATAAATAATCATATAAAATAATAGGAGTAAAAGAGTAAAATGTTACTAATTTTGGCTGAAAATTATAGGTTTGTATTTTCAAAAAGTTCCTTCATATTAAAATTGGACTGTAGATTAAATCCACTCAATTACAATTAAATAGTTACTAGACTGTCTGTAAAACATAGTTAGAAAATTGATATTTGATTTATTTTCTTAGTTTATATAAATAACTTGATGCCATTACAAACTTTAGATGACTACATTCCTTTAGAAAACCCTAAGAGAACTAAAAAAAAAAAAAAAAAAATGGAAACATTGTTATAAATATTCTACTAAAACATTTCTTGGATGCCACACAGAACATGGGGGACAAAAGAGTTATAAAACAAACGATGAAAGGGAGGAAGAATACACAAGAGTGGGGAAAGAAGACATAAAAGGAAAATCTCAGTCGTAAGCATGATAATTAATTGCTTATTCATTGGCTATGACAATTATTCTCGTTGCCTTTGTCGGCGTCGTGATGGGGGTCAGATAGAGACGCTGTGTGACCGGAGATAACTACAATACGGGGCCACGTTCCACCTCAGCTACAGCCTGATCCAAAAATAAAAAGCTATCGTTTCGAACAGTTCGACAAATGACAAACAAATCATTGACAGTAATGTGACCCACGTCAGTTGTCGCTAGAAATGAACATTTTCCAGGAAATTTTGAATCGAAAAATGTTCTGCAGTGGCGGTTTCTGTTGGAGGGGTTAAATTTTAGAGGTGGCAACTTGGGCTTATTATGCTCAAAATATAATGTGTTAAGAGATGAGTGGGTTATAAGAAGGGGTGAGAGAGTGGTAGATAGGAAGTAGGGTGGATAGGGTGGTGGGGGGATGGACAAATATCGGGCCAACCTTAAAATTATTTTAATAAAATTATTAATAGTAAAATATTGAATTATGATTTATGAACATAACGGTTAATAGGCTCGCAATCATTTGTTTCTTTACGACTTTTTTTAGTACCGAGTTGACTACCCTTTCGGGTTATAAGACTATTTACTATTTACGCTAATATGTTAGGGATGGGTAAGGTTTAATTTAGAGGAATTGCACACATATTTGCGTTGAGTGAGAGTGAAACACCATTTAGGAAAACCTCCCTCAGTGTACTTGACCGAGATTGAACACCAACGTCATCGGTATTCTAGTCTGTTGCGAGAGTAGTGCGTTAGACCATGCGGCCAACGAAGCTCGTTTGATGAAGTTTTTGGTTTCACGCTTTAGGAGAAATTAATCTAAATTATAAACGTTGATATTCTGAAAATTGAAAAATAGCAACTGGACATAGGAATCGAACCCGGGACCTTTCTCTTAGTAAGCCAATGCTATAACCACTGAGCCTATCCACCTCTCCATGAATCTGCATAATTTTACTGTCAAGTTAATTTATAGATAAAACGATAATTAGAAATCCGCATCTTCCCTCCACCCTTAACTCTAAACGCCTATGTTGCATGATAAGTTCGAATATGACAGCCGTAAAATAAATATCAATTCTGAGAGAACTGCATATTCTATATTTGGAAACAGCGTCTCCAATCTTTGGTTTTCACGTCTCTTTAAAAAAAATTAGCACAGATTAATTATGATTCATAAAATAGAAAACCATAGCAAATTGGATCGGATACATCCTTAGGTGGCCTGTCTTCTGCATGACGTCATAGAAGAAAGGTTTGGAGAAAGAGGAACTTAGGAAGAAGAAAGATTCAAATATTTGCTGACTTAAAGGAATGAAGAAAATTCTAAGAGCTGAAGGAGAAGGCAGAGGTCGGAGCGACGCATCAGCGGTTTAAATTCTCTCACAAAAGGAATAGATCTGTCGTAAGACAGAACACCTAATAATAATAATAATAATAATAATAATAATAATAATAAAATAGCCAAGCTATTATGGTTGTTAGTACGGCTGTAACCACATCCAAATTTAATATTCTTTAAATTAATAAATGAAACCTGGACATGGGAATTTAAACTGGGACCTTTGTTCTTAGTACGTTAATGTTCTCACCACTGAGCTAACCAGGATCATCCTGTGCTCACGGTTCTACTCATATCAGTCTCAAGTTCAAATGCCATTTTTAAATTTAAAAAGTACAGTTTAATTATCTCTGCTATGTTCTGATCAACTCTCCATGTTAGGGCAAAATTTCCATTACAGTTAATTTGTAATTTGTATCTTATATGATATGTTTCTAACCCGCTTCAGAGGCCACATGGTCTAAGGCACTACTCTCGTTTTAAACTAAACAGCCGATGACGGGGAGATCGAGATTCAAATCTCGGTAGAGTTTACTGAGGAGTTTTTTTTTAATAAAAATGTATTTCAACACCCCTTCCAAGCAAATGCGGGTATATTTAACATAAATATAACGTTCTTATCCCCAAAAACCATTAACGTAATTAGTACATTAGCGTATAAACTTAACGGGTAATAAGACGTGGTGCTAGCTAAAGAAAAAAAATGTGTTTAGAAAATAAACGTTTAGTATTCCGGTTAGAAAAATTATTCACGTGATCTAAGGAATGTGGAGGTCGATCGAGAGGAATCACACATACATTTGTTGAGGGAGATAATGGGAAGATTAAAGTGCAACAGACACAGTAGATTCGGTCAGTATTTGAACCATATCAAAGCTTGACCTTGCGACTCAAAGTCGGAGCTGGGAATCATTGCACTTACTACGCTCATTGGATCTGCACTTATACGCTCTTGCAAGTTCGTTGATAAGCTGGGATAAGTGAGGATTATCGCTGGTACTATCACGATAAAAAAAAACATCAACCAAACACGTGGTTCTATATCACAAGGACATTAGTTTCATCACCGTACGTCGAGTAAGAAAATAAATAAAAGGACAAATAAAAATAAAATAATTTTGTTATGAAAGTCATTTATGGCAATCTGAATAAGAGCGGATAAAAGCAAATGATTTTAGGATATCTGACTCCCATAAGAAATAAATTATGCTTTCCTTCGCCAGCTTATCAAATGATCCTGTAAATGACTATAATGCTAGTTTGTAAAGTCATACAACGTTTAACCCTTGTTTATGAAAAACATCAACTTAGCCTCTTGAGGAACAATAAGGATTTACTTGAATAAGTAGCCGGTAGCCGCATGGTATAACGCACTAATTTAGTGTTGGACTAGACTGCGGAATACTGGGAGATCGGGGTTCGATCCCGGTTTTGTGTACTGAGGTAGTTTTTCCTTAATGGTTTTCCACTCTCTCTCCACGTATATGTGGGTACACTTCCTCTAAATTTCACCTTACTTATCTCTAAGCCATTAGCGTAATTAGGATATATGCTAAAGGGGAGTCAGACGTGGTGCTAAAAATATATTTATATATTTAAGGATTATAATAAATAATAAATTCACCAAAGTTATGATATTGTTTACAAATTGAAATATTAATATTTTTCCTATAGCTGTTCTAGACTTACAAGTCGTATTAAAATTTCGACTTCCAGTTAAAATTTTCGACATTTTTATAAGTGTTGCACATCTTTATGTCATCGCATTGCTATTAAATTCCTCATTCATAAATTCTGATTAATAAAAAATGTAAATATTGACTATTGAGTCTAAAATGGAGTTAGATCATTGTTGTACAAATATTTTACTAAGAGGTTTGAAGTAAAATAACATAAACTTTTTAAAAAGACTTTCTTATATTTAATTACTCTATAGTATTGGAGAATTATTGCGTTAAAACTCAAGTATTATCTCTTTACAACTAAAGCTCACAAAATTGTATTAATATATTTTCAATATCTAGAAACTGTTGGACTTATAAAAATAATTTCATGTAAAAGTTTTCTTGTTTTTAATAGTACTACAATTTTGCAATGATAAGTTATTTAGTATCTCAAATAGTTGCGGAGATACGGAAGTTTCTGCTTCTGTAAAGTACCCTAAAATTCATTTTCATGGTAAAATGAAAATAGCCAGTTTATTTATAATTTAATCAGCACCTAGATACGAATTTTAATTAAAATCGTTATAGTCGATTTTGAGAAAATCTATTTTTTCTTTTTTCACCCTTTCTTAATCTACTCTTAATTTTAAGTTTAAACAGACAGACAGACAGACGTCATTGCAAAGACAACTTTTTAGAATTTGGGGGGTCTTGAGACGTCGACATCCATCAACATTTAAGGTTAGATTTTCTTTTGGGGTCGCAATAATTTTACCGTTTGTGTTCAAAAAGTTAAAATATATATATATTTACGTATAGCTTGAAAGTTATTGGTTTGATAAAAATATTCTTCTTATAAAATATTTGTATTATAAAGAGACCTATATATTTGTAACGATAAATAATTTCATATCTCAAATGGTTTAGGAGATATGATAGTTTACGCAGCAGACCGAAGACTTAAAGTCATTTTGCCGAAATATTTATAGTAGCCATTTTGATTAGAATATTTATTAATGTTTAGAAATTTAATTTAATCAAAATTGTTAGGAGTCAAGCTTGGGAAAATAGACTTTTCCTCTTTTTTCCCTTCAGTAAACTAACCTTAATTTTAGGTTGATATCCAATTCAAAAACCCCTAGGGGCAACCCTATGAAAACCCTAGATACCAAGTTTTAGCCCGATCGGTAAAATAGTTTAGGCTCTAGTTGAAGGTACAGACAGACAAACTGAAATTCAAAAACACTTTTTTGGATTCGGGAGATTATGAAACGTCGAGATTCATCAAAATCTCGAGTTCGATTTTTTTGACGATCACAATACTTTCTCTACCTGTAAGATAGCGAGAAAGTAAAAATTACCTTTTACAAAAGTAACATTTACACAAAAAAGTTTTACTTACGATTAAAGATAATCTTATAAGGGTTTGAAGTGCATTTTAAATATAATTTAGTCTGTCACCTTGGCTTAGTCAGTAGCGTGTCTCTCTATTGAGCTAAAGGTCCTGGGCTCTATTCCTGGTATGGCCGAAAATTCATCATAGGTGAAATGTGAGCTTCCCCTTTTAAATTGAATTAACGGCAAGGTGCTAGATTTTGTGTCTGTTTTAGATTTATGTTAGTTATTAGTTTGTATTAGTTATCTAATTATAAGTCGTTGGCTGATTTAATAAATCAGTTCAGAAAGTGCACGTTAAATACCTCAAATAAATGAAAAATGAAATAGATGTGATTTAAATCGCAAAAATAACTATGAGAAAACTAAACTATTTTATCATTAAAATTATTTATAAGTTATTTGATGTCTATATTTTTAAAACTTATAAAGCAGATTCAAACAACTAACAAACTTGAATTCACACTAAATATAATTGGTTATATTTGTAAAATGTACTAACATTTGTATGTTGTTGTTTTTTTACACCATGTATTACTACCTGTTCTGCCTAAGCGAAAAGCTAGGGAATAGAGGTGATAAGGGTAGAGTTTTAAAGTAAATGTGCCCAAATGTACGTGGAAGGGAGTGATAAACCACACACACACAGAAGGAACCAAATCAATACACTGGCTGGGATTCAAACTCCAACCCCTTAATCACCCGAAACCCACCTACATAAACCCGAGTTCTAGACCACTTGCTCAGCAATGGGGGTATTGTGATTTTTTTAACTATTTTATAAGGTTTTTCCCAGTTAGTCTATCTATGCGATTGAATACCATAAAATGATTACTTTTCTAAAACAGAAAGTTTGTTTTTTCTGAACACTTAACTAAAACCCACCTACAAAATGTTACATTTATTTTGAAACCGGTTGTTGTTGACCTGTGTCTATAAGCTTTTTTATATATAGAGTTGTTTGTGTAAGCAATTTATATAATGGAAGGGGTTTATATTCGAATAAAGGCATCTTCATTCGTCCAAATCGACCACCAGGAGCGTAGTATATCGCCTGTCTGCGCCGTTAACAAAGCGACAGGGTTGCCAACTCATTTGTTCCTTATAGTAAACGCCTTAGCGATAAAAAAAAATGAATGAAATATTTTCCATATCAGAAACCCGATGTAGTTTGTTTTTCGAGTAAAGTGTTTTAATATATTATGTATAAAAAAGTTCAACCAACCTCAATAAAATTTGCAACTAAACTCTAATATGTTGAAGAAAAACCAAAACACATATAATTTCACAATCAAATTGGCAACATTGTAGTGTAGCTTTACTATCTTTATCAGATTATCTTTTCTTCTCAGAATGTGTTTTTTTTACTCTTCCATTTCAATCTTTGTTTATTATGTCTTGATTTATGTAATAAAATGTCGATTATCATAATATCTTCCCATCCTTCATAAAATGGAATTTGAAGTTAGAAAGAAAAAAAATACTTCTTTTAAAATATATTTTTCATTGTATTTAATTTAAGTTTAAAATATATATTGTCATCACCATTAGGCTACATGTTGAAATCGTTACATACAAAATCATGAATATATTGTTGTGTCTAAGGTTGGCAATAAATTATGAGTAAAGCACTAATATAGACCCTACCTACCACTCTTCGCTCCTAACACATACACACACATACACACACATACACACACATAAACACACATAAATATGCATAAACACACAAATTGGGTTTTTAGCTAGGCTAAGGAAAATTACAGTGTTTTATTCACATGTGACTTTACAAATACACATGTGACCTTGGGTTGCAAAGAAATAATGAATGTATGGTGTAAAGTACTGATTTCTCTGGTTGAAGTTGAGGATTGACTGATCCACAGAGACTGTCAAAACTTCAATTAGTTTCTACTAGCACCGTTTATAAGATCTGGTGCTGACTCATTCAAAACGCCATTGGCAAGGCTTCTTAAGCGTTTACCACTATATTACAACCAAATTAATGACATATTATTTTTTAATGATTTTATATATATAATCAAGTAATATTATAATTTATACTCTTGTAAATTTAATTTGACATGTCTAAAAAATATAATGAATAAATCCTATGAATATAAAGTATATATAAACAATCTTTTTGTCACACTTACTATATTCTTACCAAAGTTGTATTATATACAATATATAAGCCTGGAAATAGTATATATATATAGAGAAAAAAACTACATTCGGAAGCAAATTCTATGGTCAATTAGTATATTCTTATACATAACCTATTTATAATATATATATATATATATTTGCATTTATCAGTATATGCGAAAAAGGTGTTTGTCAACCTATATTGTTAACAATGATGAAAATAAATTTACTCCACAAGTAGGCCTACTCCGTAACTCAAGATACGGCACAGTAGCTAACAGTGCTATTTATCTACCTTTCGATAAATGTAATGGTCGCTTACACTTTTAGGGAAAGAGTAAGAAAACCTCATTCTTTACAAAACTTCACATAACATATCTGAATATTTAAGTGTGTTTTCTTAGCACCACAGTTTACGACACGTTCTGACTATACACATACGTAATAATTACGCTAATTTATCAGGGAGGAGGTGGTATAGGAGGTGTACGCCCATTTTCGTGGAGGGAAAGTGGAAAACCAGTTAGTAAAAACCACTCTCAGTACACCCAACGGGGATTTAATCCCCAATCCCCCCCAATTACTGGTAGTTGAATCAATTGTGAGTGTGACGTCCTAGACCAATTATCAACAGAAGCGGATGAATATTCAAATTATTCGAGCAAATCTCACCTTGGATAAGACTTGCGTATACAATTATTTATTTAAAAAATATTTTAATAACTGTCATCGTCATCACGGAGTTATTAGGGTAACCGACTACAAATTAAGGAAAGCCTACTTGAGACTCAGAAGGTGCCCACCATATTTAAATATGATTTTATACAATAATTTTGTATTTTTTTCATTCGTAAATTACAATTACTCAAATTATATAACCTAATATTCAATAAAGTGGAGAGTGAAGTTGAAGTTAAGCATCTGCTAGTTACAAAAGGTATTTATACTAATTTAAAATATCTGTTCCCTTTGATACATATTATTATTATTAGCACCGCGTCTTACAACCCGTTCGGGTTATACGCTCTTATGCTAATATGTAATGGAAGGGTGATTATGAGATAAAATGAAGGACCTACAGTTTAACGTGGAATCCGAACCACGGTGGAGGCCTGGCATTCCCCACATTCACAAGATGTCTTGCCAGAGGTGAAGGAAGGGTTTGGAAATCAGATAAATCTGTGCCGGGACCGAGGATTGAACCCCGGCCGCCATCACAGAAGTCTGACACCTTACCCCTAGACCGCCAGGTCACCCGATACATATTATTAATTCAGCTTAAACTACAGTAAAAGTATAGTAATATTTTGTCAAAACTATAACAACCTTCGGAAGGGGAAGTAAAGCCGTTAGTCACATGTCGTTTGTGGCATGTAAAAGAACCGCGGGAGGTGTGTGAAAATACCTTTTCAAAAAAATTAGTAGGCCCTTTAACTCTCGTTCGTAGAAATTCTCATGTTCTGATATAATCCATATGTTAAAAAAGTGTACGTTAAATACCGAAAATAAATAAATAAATAATCATTCGTCTGGAGATAGGATAGAAAACACCATTCGATCTTTTGGATTAAAACTAGGCTGGCTGACAGTTTACTTAAACCTTCCTTCATATATTCTTGTTGCTCAAATGTTAAAATTACTGGCTGAAAGATCGATAGCTTGTTTGTCTCGAGTGTTGATATGTTAGAAAAGATTAGCCTCTAACCTAATTCAAGAGTTTTGCTTAGAAAATGTCTCTCGGGGGTGGTTGAGAATAGTTAGTGCGTAATCATACTTTAGCAACTAATTCATATTAATTATTTTCTATTTCTCATAAAGAGAAAGTATTGTAAACATAATCATCATGATTATGATGGATCCGGCGTTTTATGTGTCCAGAACTAAAATAGTGTATCTTACAATTTTGTCTGCCCCATGTAGGTATGTCTTTCTGTACATGTATATCTGGAGATAAGTCTAAACTGCTTTATAAATTTTATTATAACTTGATCTTTAGATTGCCATTAACTCCGGGAGATATTTTAGTTTTTATTCAATTCTTTGAGTTAATGATAAATTAATTTGAGGATTAGAAATGTTTCGAAAATGGCTAGACTATAACGAATTTGATTAAAATAGATATCTGAGAATTTTTTTATATGGTTAATAACAATGTTTACGTTTTTTGTGGAGGCATATTAATTAAGGGTAGTTTAGTGAAGGCAATTTTTAAAATTAAATTTGTGACAAATGTAGTATTAACGAGTGACTAAAATAAATGTGTAACAAAATAGGAGAGTTTTGGTTAATAAGTTAAGGTGTTCATTGTTATTCTTGATATAAATCTGAAAGTTTGGGATTTGATCTCATAGTGAGTGCCATGGGGAGTTATTTATATTTATTGCTACCCCCACCCCCAATGCCACCCAGCTCCCCACCACAACCACCACTATCTATATTTATAAGGGAAATGTTTATAAATTTAATTCTAAATCACAATGTTGTCCCTTCTATTAATTGGTCATTTATGGCACAGTGCTACTAGCATTGAAGTAAAATAAAAACTTTAATTCAATCATTTGGAGATGACGGTGCCAATGGATCCCTTTCCTTAAAACTGTAAAACCAATAATCAATAAAGTGAAAGTTTAATAAGACTTAAAAATTAAATAAAGAGATAATTTTAATAACCCTTCCCCTCCCACACAAAAAAGCTTTCACTGATATATTTGTATAATTTAATTGTATTTGGAGACACATAACAAGGATATTTAATTACCCCTAACTCTAGTTTCTTTACGGTTTCATAAAAACAGGTTCAATTTAGTCAACTGCTACCTCCCACGTGCATAAATAAATCACAGTTGTCAACACAACATTTGTTGGATATAAAATTAATAATAAAAAAACACGAATATATAAGGATGGTTCTTTTTTGGTCTTGGAACACATATTTATGTCACTATTAATACCCTTTCATCACCTACCAAGGCCACCAACCTTTTAACTCTTCTCTGTTATAATCTTAGTATCGAACATCTTCATCACATTTTATTTTATTTTCTTACTAGAGGTAAAAATATACAATCAGCAGCTGGTAGGATAACAGCGTTTAGTCTGATGAATAATTCATCGTGACATCACACACACACACACACACACACACAAATATATATATATATAATATATATATATATATATATATATATATATATATATACAAGCGCGCGCTGTCTCCAGGATGAAGGGGCGTGGCAATAAGACATGCTGTCGTTACCATGGTTACAGCTTCCCTGCTCACGAGGTCCCATGAGCTACCTAGGGTTGTAGGGGGTTTCCATAGCGACAAGTTGAGAGGGAAACAAAAGTGTTATGGGGTGAGGGGGTGTCGGTTGTATATGTGTGCCTCTATGTACTCTGTGAACGCCTGGACGGAAAAAGTCTCCGGACCAGTTTCATGGTTAGACTTAGCACGTCTCAAGTGCGGTGCTATACTAAATACAAGACCGACACCTACCTAGACCACAATGGAATGGGCCAGTTTCACGTATGAGATTGATCCTTTTCATTCTAATCTAGGTAGGACTCATCCACTGTTAAGATTCGCGTCACACTTAAGGCACACTAAGTCTCACTATGAAACTGGTCCTTCGTGTTTGAAGGGTAGCTGACGAGGAAGGGCATATCTGGTTCAAGGTAATTTGTAATTTTCATCCACCTCTCAAACATGTTTGGTCACCTTCACCTTGCAGGGTCAGTGCTACATATTCTTCCATCCAACGCAAATGTTGACTGAATATCCATTTTCTTCTCTATCTAACACGCTCTTGTCCCCTTATTTTCTCTTTAACTCATATTTAAAAACTATAGATAAAATGTTACAATTCATCTCGCAACAAATTCTTACTTCAGAACATACTGGATGCTGCACTGACCTAGGATGAAACTAATACAGTAACATGGGGTGCTACTGAGTGGTAATACGACATTAAAATTAAAAATAACAGATATGAAAGAACATAGGAATGGTGATAAGAATTGGGGTGCTACAAAGTTTCTTGAAAATATGGTTGGACAAAATTGTGGCTTTCCCCATTCCCCTTGCGAATCTGTCACAGTGAGTGAAAGCATGCTTTTAACTACACCTTGATTTTGGTTGGAAGAACAGTGGAGAAAGCTCAAATATATTTCTTTGCGGTCAACATTAATAACAATTTACTTTCTTATTTTTGTAATTCAATAAATATTGATAATATCCATCAAAAGTGAAAGTTGCAGACAACTTGACTTTATGGATAAATTAATTGAGATGGTTTAGTAATTTAGTAACTATATTATACTGTTTTAACTATTAGTTGTGCTGATCGTGTTACCTTGACAAGTAATGTCTATATTTCTTTTATAGCACCGTGTCTTAATACCTCTTCAAGTTATACGAATAATAACTAATTACGCTTATAAGTTAGGGTTGAGTAAAGTTGAATTTAGAGAAAAGAGTACTCACATTTGCATGGAGGGAGAAAAAAAACATATTAGAAAATCTAGACTTAGTACACCCTACTGGGATTGGAACTCTGATCTCTCTGTCATCGGCAATCTAGTATATTGTGAAAGTGACGCCTTAGACCATGTGGTCAACAAAGCAGGTGACAAGTAAGATCGATCTACGTCACTTGCTAAAGTGACAAAACGTATATACTAATCTAAATAATATGGAACTTTTTTATTTTTCATATAAAGAGAAAGTATTATAAACGTGAAAGAAAAAAAATTTATCTCCAGATTATGATGAATCTTTATATTTTATGCAAACCCGGACCCAACAAAGTGGATTTTTCAATTCTGTCTTGTAAACCTCTTGTTATAATTAATTGATCTTATAGGAATCATGGCGGAAAACCAGTCAAGAAGTTTAACAATCAAAAACATAGTTAGTTTTATTTAGGACAAAATTGAAGGTAAATACCCAATAAGAGCAAAGTTTTACAAAATAGCGTGAAGCGCATCTTCTCCCAAATTTAAATAAATCTGCTGAGATATGAAAATTAATAAACAATACACTATCTGAAAATAATAAAGGAAACATGTAGTCATATGTTTGTCGCATGTTCAACAATAATACAATTCGTCATCATGGAAACCTACGGTTCCTTCTATGGCTCCATCGGTTAATAGCATTAAGTGCAAGCAATAATACAACATCGCGACTAATAGCGTACTTCACATTTATACAACAAAAGAAATACATTAAACGCGTTTCAAGATCTAAGGAAATCAACATAACGTTGAAGCAAAATGATAGATAGAATAAGACTTTAGGCTAAGTCTCAACTCTAACACCTAAGTGTCCTGTGCTCTCGGTAAAATAGATAATAAATAAACCCATATACACTAAATACGCTAACAAAGGATGGGTGGTAAGCCCGAGACGCCTAGCACACCAAAGCGCGACCAAAAAAATATATATGATATTAGACATACATAATGAATGTATAACTAGCCTAAAAGTACAATTAGAATGAATTGAACCTCAAACAAAGAGAGAGAATGCAAGCGCATTTGCGTTGACCTGCGCGCAACAGTGTCATAATTCAAAGTTTAAATATTTATAAGTCCCAAACAATAATTTAGACAAGATGTCTCCCATTACGTCGAATATGCTATTTAGATAATAAATAAATCGCGGCTCCTTGCCGCCGGCCTATCCAAGCTCAGTCGGTGATATAATAAGTGACAATACAGAGTCCGCGTTCCACTATATATACAAATATTGTTTCCCCAGAGAGACGGGCCAAGGGAAGGAGGGGGGGAAGTCGATGGAACAAATAGAAACAGCAACTAGAATAGTCCAGAACGTCCTAGCGGCGGATGTGATCACTTTGTCTGCTTGCGTGGAACTTTGGTCGTTTCCGGCGGTCGTGGATCGAGCCCCGAGCAGAAAGTCGGTTGAAGGTCCCGCTCAGTCACTTGTGCCAGTTGGCCGGTGGAGGTCAGAGCCCGGGCTTTGGTGTTGGAGTTTGTGACGTAGTTCATCACGGGTGGCGATGAGTGTTGACCCATTTGATATAACGTCAGCTTGTAAATCGTTACAGTCTGTTCCCATGTCTGTCCATATGTCTGTCTGTCAGTCTGTCTGTACCTGGCCACATATACCAAATAGTTACATGGATTTTATTCAAACTTGATATTTAGAGTGTACAGGGTTATATTATTATAATAATTGGTTTTATAGGCCTGTCGACACAATGAGGTCATTAGTACTATGGGGATTTATCTCGTCATATTTTATTTTTATTTTGACCTTAGCCCTCAAACTAAGAGTAATTTACTGATAAACAATTTTTTTTAGTTATAAATTTTTGGAAAATGGCTACAACGATTTTGTTTAAAATATATAGGCTATATTTATGGAGGGGTTGACCTCCCAAATAACACTTTTAGTTGGTTTTGGGTATAAATTTGCTAATGTGTAGTTTAGTAATGAGTGATTTTCAAAAATTCAAAAATGGAGAAAATGGCTTTAACGGTTTTTGTTTAAAATGTATCTTGTTGAGTGTTTTTCATGACAAATAAAACTGTTTACTTGTTTTAGTTTTCTAACTTACTTCAATGGCCACATGGTCTAAGGCAGAGGTTCCCAAACTTTCTTAGTCCACAACGTTCTTAGTCTCTTAGTAAGTTTTTCCTGGCACTTCTAGTTCAAAAGAAATACATAATAGTTCCATTAAGTCCGATCAATTTGTTTTTTGTCCTAACAGCTTAATAGCCGTTTGAAAAATAATACACATAGGCCTATATTAAAAAAAATCATTATTAAATAACTACACTTACCTTCTAATGTGGTCCGGCACCTTAGTTCGGTCGGTAGCTTGTCTGCTTACTGAGCTAAGAGACCCGAGTTCGATTCTCAGCATGGGCAAAAAAAGTATCATCAATGAAAATATGGTGCACTCTTTCACATTGATATATTAACGCCTGGGGGCTGGATGTTGTTTCTGTCTTAGTCTTAAAATAGAGTATAAGGCATATCATGCTACGACAAGCCTAGCCAGACGGTAGTGGGTAAATATATTATTTAATAAAAAAACTGACCCTGGAAACAGTAATGAATGTAAAAAACCTACTGAGATGTATGCACCTGTTGGAATCTTTATATTATTAATTTTAAATATCTTGCGGCACCCTCATGAGTTTGCTGGGGCGCCGTGGCACACAGTTTGGGAACCACTGTTCTAAAAAAATTAGTCTCGCAAGCACCTATGACTGTTGATGACGGAGAGATCAAAGCTAATTCTCAATAGGGTATATTGAGGGTAGTTTTACATAAATAGTTTTCCACTCTTCCTCAACGCAAATGCGGGTACACCTTTTCTAAAATTAACCTCCCTAATTCCCAACACATTAGATTAAGCAGTAAAATATGCTAAAAATCCAGAAGGGTGTTGCGCGGTGTTAGAAAAAACTTGGTTTTTAAAGGAAAACACTTTTAAGGGTAGTTTAATAATGACTGTTTTGTATTAAATTTGGACATTTTAAAATTAATAGCTTGGACACATGGTCTAAATTACAAGTTCCTATAATATAGTATCTGATATTGGAGAGGTCAGGGTTTATATTACAGCCAAATGTACTGAGGGAATTTTTTCCTTAAATGGTTCTCCACTCTCTCTTTCTCTCTCTTTTCTCTCTCTCTCTCTCTCCAAGCAACTATGGTAAGCTTCCTTTCAATTCTATTTTACCATCACTATCCCATCAGCTTAATTGAATGCCAAACCTTGAATGGGCAGTAAAACACAATAGAAAAAAATAATTTGTGTTATAGGTACTGTATGGAGTTTACCTGGGCAATGAAATTGTTGCACGTCATTTTTGTTTACGTTCAATCTGTCATGGGTTAATTCTTACCCTGTCTGGGGTACACCACGATGGGTAAAATACTCAGCGGGGTTCTCTCTCAAAAGATATTTTGTTTTAACTTTTATGGGAAGGTTTTGCGAATAGCTAGGGAAACCTTGCAACAAAACTGAGATAGGTTCGTTACTGTTAAAGTAAGTGTGTTATAGATTTATAGTTTTCTAATAGGGTGTATCCACATCTGGACAGGGGTGATAAGACACTGTTAAGATGCAATAAAAGTGAATGTGAGTTTTAATTACACATTTTATTTGATACTTTAACAAATTATTCCAATAAAATTATTATGCTTACAATTCAGTGCATTTATTTTTATTTTAGTGTGGACCACATCTTAATCCTCATATACACAGCATGAGATTACAAGCTACTCACCAGCATGTAAACTCGTGCGCGTGTAATCGTGTCTCATCAAGCTAAGCGTGTGTCAATAATTACACACACTCAGCTTACCTACCTATCTCGTCCGACTTGACAAATAAAAGTGTTTCAACTAGCGTGGCAGGTTGTATTCTTTGAACAGCAGGCGTATTATTCTTTATTTAGCTATACGCTTATATAGTAATTACACTTATGATGTTAGAGGTTATGAAGGTCATATTTAGAAGATAAGTACCCAAATTTGTTTGAAGGGACAGTGTAAAACCATTTTAGAAAAAAAAACCTCAGTTCATCCAACCGAGATCAGAACCTTGATCATCCTATCTAGTATACTGCGCGAGTAATACCTTAGACTATGTGGCCACCGGAGTGAGTATTTGTTTGTTAAATCGCATTATCTGCAATGAAGTGGAACAGCAATAATACTGTCAAGTACTTCATTAAAGCATCATATTTGTAACGTTTTAATCTTTTCGAGTATTTTACACACATTTTTGTCGTTTTCATTTCTTTTTCTAACGCCTCCTGAAGTCTATTTCGTACTAAAAGGGCAACTAACACCATTCCCGAATGAACTGCTTTCTCCACCTTTCAACTACTATAAGATTACCTTTATTAAAAACAGTGATTTTACTAGTCAGAGGGTAAAATATCACACACATAGCGAAAAAAATAAAAGAAAGTTGTCTCGTCTTTAACTTCACTCATTGGGGTAAAGAGGGTGGCGAGTTTACTAGCCAGAGGGTAAATATCGTGCGAATAGCGAAAAAGAGTGGTCTGGTCCTTAACTTTACTCGTTGGGGTAAATCGAGCGGCGAGTTAACCAGCCAAAGAGTATAATATCGTGCGAATAGCGAAAGAGGTGGTCCGGTCTCAACTTTATAGTTGGGGTACAGCGAGCAGTGCTAGTCCGCGCCCTTACATTCGGCGAGCTTAATAGCGAAGAGTAAACTACAGGCAAGTAGTTAGTAACCTCACCCTGTGTAATTGAGTCTTACTATCCAACTCGGGTTATACTCATATCCAAACGAATGGGGTAGAGATGCTGAAAGGTAGAATTTTGAGCAAGTGTAGTCACATGTGAGGGGAACGTGGAGGATCATTTAGGGATTCGAACCCTAACCTCCCCATTACCGGCAAGCTAAGCGAGAAATGACCAATGTATTTGTCCACTGGGGCAAGTTTGGGCTGTTCTTATAATCATTATTTTTATTTTTTAACACTGCGTCTTACTACCCGTTCATACTATACGACTCCTCTTCTCACTTACCCCCCCCCCCCCCCAATCATTAACTATAATACTTATCACTGCGTCTTACTATCCGTTTGGGTTATACACTTAAGTACTATTTACGCTCATGGGTTAGGAA
The DNA here is from genome assembly GCA_039000515.1 of Timema cristinae. Taxonomy (NCBI): domain Eukaryota; kingdom Metazoa; phylum Arthropoda; class Insecta; order Phasmatodea; family Timematidae; genus Timema; species Timema cristinae. Next base: position 57,331,153 of record JBCFYV010000003.1, on the reverse strand, counting down.
TTGGCAAGGTTGAATATAGAGGAAGTGAACCCGCAATTTTGTGGAGGAAGAGTGGAAAACTATTCAGGAAAAATCACCCCCAGTTCACCCAAACGAGATTCAAACCTTGATTTCCCCGTCCTGAGCAGTATAGCTCAACACGAAACCAGTGCGTTAGCTAACTAAGCTACCTAGGTGGGTCCATCATTAATTAAAATACTACGTATGGTGTTAGAAATACAATTTTAATTCATTAATAAGGTAAGAATAGAAATCATAAGAGTTTAAAATAAATATACCGGTATTTACAGTAAAGGGAAAATGGAAAACGTTTTAAGAAAACCCACGTTCAGTAAACTCGGCCTGGATTTGTAAATCCGACCTTCGATATACCAGAAAACAAAAAACTAGACGACTTTTATGTCCGCGTGACCACTATTGTAAGTCCAGCCTATACTGACAACATAATATTAATTGTGGATGTGACAGTAGACCTATTTGGAGGTTTACTATGTCAATAAACATCGTTACTATATAATAAAACTGTGTGGTTCATGTTTATAGCGAGTGGGTTTTAGTGCTTGTTTTCATGTTTTAAATAATATATTTAAGTACACATAGAGATTTTATTCGCGGATGGTTACAAGTATAAAAAGTAATTTATGTTATGTGCAAGCAGGCAAGTTATACGGAATTTATTAAATGATAAGTATACATTTTATTTTATGTGTTTAGGTTTGCAGACGTACCCTACCATTTTTTTGTAATCAATGTGATCCACACTAAAAGTAATGTTATACAAAACTTTTCAAGAGGACATACAATCTAGGATTGGGTATTAAAAAAGGTATTCAAAAATTTGTTGAATAAAAAGCTTTAATACAATGTCTGTATTTTTATTTAATCAGGTGTATTTAACGTGCATTTTCTGAAATAACTGATTATATCAGAACGCGATTTACAAACTAGCTTAGGTCAAGATCAGACACAACACTAAGTCCTTTGGCTGTCAAAACCAATACTGCTAAATATTAAATTCTGAATTAACATTTTTTTCATTTTGCCATTCTTGGAATTGAGCCTGGGACTCAAAACTTACTAGATGGACCTAATGCAGATTGGGCTCTGGAGTGAATTCTCGTATGGGTTAGTCTGAATATTAGTTATTGACTTAGAATAGTCCCTACCACTTTTAAATACAGGTTCATATAAAAAGTTAAGGGGCATATTTATTAAGGGTATACGAAAATTACTTAGAAATTACGGCCATTCATTTTTCTCCAAGTTAACCTAATTTGAACATGATATAAAAATACTTCATTCATTTAATTCCATCCAATGCTTTAATTAGCTATGTATTTAATAAATTTCAATCAATTTTGTATTTTACATTTTCACTAATTTTGTTTGTTTCTTTTTTTCATTCATAAGATGCAAATTTATTTTACCTGAGGGAACATGTAAATATATATTATAGCTAGTTATATTGGATTAAATGTTCTGTTTAATTTTTTTTCTCCTTTCTTTATTTTATTCCCAAATTAGGTAATTAATTTAAAGCCTTTATAAATACAACTAGAGAGAGGAGATTTAACAATTTTATTTATTGTAAAAAAAAATTAGGGTTATTGAGGTAAGTATTTAAAAGGACGCATGTGATCAAAAAAAAAAGGATGAAAACTACTGACGATATTAACTACAAGAATTCGAATACCTAAAGTAACACTAGAGAAATATTCAAGAATATTTTTTATTAATTTAATAATTTTATCGGGAATCAAACAAGTGTTCGCTACATCCTTACACTGAGTCATGTATATGGACAGTTTAAATTGCCTGGCTAGAAAAAGCATTCCTATATATCTCCATGCCTATTAAGCACATTTCCTAAATTAATATTTTTTTTTTAAAAGTACTTATTTTTTTCTCTTTCAAGTTCAAACAAATCATTATGCAGTAAATAAAGTTAATTCACGATGTTTTCTCTAAGTTAAATTATTACTTATTGCTTTTTGCCCCACAAAGTAATATAAATTAATCAAATTAGCCTATCTTAAAAATGTCGTTATCGTTGAATACAGATCTTTATTATTGTATTTATTTGTATTACTATGCAGCCACATTTAATATATCTAATATTTAGAATCTAAGAAAATTAAATTTAGACAAAGTGTATCCGCATTCTCTTAGAAGGAGAGAAAGAAAATCATTTAGGTAGAAAAACTCACTACACCTGGACGGGATTTGAACCCCAAACCTACCCATCACCAGCATACCAGACAATCTTGCTATTATGCCCGATTGCAGATACAAATGAATTAAATTTACAAATTATTACGTGAGTATTTTGTGTTAAACATGCAAACATATTTTACAATATTATGTAGTCTATGTTTTTAAATAGACCTCATATAAATACAACCTTCCCTATCATCAATTGTTTGTATATTGTGACGTTATTTGCCACCCTACCATGTATTTCCCTATATTTTATACTTTTTGTGAAGAGTTTCCAATTTATTCTCGTTTGAAATTAAGCACTTCAAAGTTTGGCCGTCGCTTAATACGCCGTAATGCCAGCCTAACAAATAATACTATTTACATCCATTCAATAAAGTAAAAGGACAGAAGGAACAATGTATAACATTTTTTAAATAATTTAAATAATGAATTTTCAAACTTAAGAAAGAACACTTACCTTTTATTAAACATATTAATTATCCTTCTAAGAATTTTTTGACGCTTCTTTATTTATTTTGAATATCGGCCATAATTAATTTCAACGCATGTGCAGATCTGTCAAACAAGTGAGTAGCGAGTCTCGTGATTGTAAAAGAGTAAACAAGGCAAGATGTAGATAACTCCAAACTAGCGCGATTTTCAATTTGACAGATGAAATAAACATTTAATTCTTTAAGAAAACATTGTTGTCATTCATTGGAATATATTTCAATATTATATTACACCTGCATTGTATTTGATTTTTATCCCTAGTCCATAACCAACCTTTTATATTTTGTTTTTATATATTAGTTTTCTCTTGGACTTGGAAGTAAAAAATATAACATTTTTAAATTTGATTTTGGAAGACTTTGGTAGGAGACGGGGTCTTCTTCCTCGGTGTTGGTTTAACATGGAGCTGAATCTGTGGAGCTCTTAACTTAATTTATTTTTAAAGGAAAATAATGGTTAAAGTAAGTGTGAGAAAGCAAATGAAAGCTAAGTGTTATGCAAGAGCTAGACTGTTTACTTTTTCAAGAATTGGGGACGAGTTGACATTAATAAAGTGAAACAAATGTCTGAAGTTGGTGTTGTTTCAGCATGGACAAAGTCATGGGTGAGGTCAAGCCAACTCTTCAACTTTAAACTCGTATTTTTTTTTTCTTTTATCAAATATCAGAATTCATATAAGAACTTTCAGAAAGACGATTTAATTCAGAGAATTAATTAATATTTTATTTTATGTCTAAAAAATAATTGTATTGATTTTTTTTCTCTCCTTTTTTTCTCAACAATACTATTTTATTTGTCAAATTAGAATTAAACTATCCGGAATTCCATAGGTAGGATTGGGATGTGGTAAAAAAGGAAACAATAATAAACCCACCAGAGTTTCAATAATTCTTATTTTATACATTTATTTTTATTGTAGTCTAAATTACATTATATTTCAACAATCCATTTTTATTTCAATTGCTCATGTTTTATTTTAAATATTCCCCGGTGGTCTCGAGTATTGAGAGTCATCATGCCACTGTCTGAATTAGCCGAGGTAATTGTTTTTTTATTATTAATATTTTTTTTCTAATGGATCCTAGAAGTGGCACCCAACAAATAGCACAATTTTTATACATCTTGACATTAACTGTTGTTATGTAAACAAGATTCAGAAGACACAGAAAATTACAATTAATTTAAATACTATTTTTATATTAAAAAAATATACAATATTAGCTTTTACTATAATGCTATTTTTTAAAATTTTCCATATATGATTCATAACTGTTGATTTACATCCACTCTTCACGATAATAAATGTGTATTTCCTTTAAACTACCATCCTAATCCCATAAATTAAGCTGTGCTAGACCGTGGTGTTAAACGTAACAGTTTAAAAAAAAATAGTCTAGTATTCATTTTAAAATTTACGATTGACTTGTTTTTGATTGTATTGTATTGTTTGGTTGGCGAGTTGATGCTATTTCCCTAAAATGGACACAAGCAAAAACAAAGTTAAATCAAGGTAAGATATTATTCTATAATTTCGGTCACACTCAAAATAGAGTGTGCAGATAAAACAGGCCAATGTGAACTTTTTTTTCTATTTAGAAATATAAAGAGGGTCAATAATCCATGAAACTTCTCTTCGGTAAAATTTCAAAAACATTCCCTCCCAAAGAAGAAATAATTCTATTTGAGAAACCAATCCTCATATATCCTGAGTAATTTGTTGCCCGTCATAAAAAAATATTTTAACATTTCTATCTTCTTGTAAAACAGTTCTAACACTACACATAACGAATTTCCTCTATTGACCAATAGGAGACGTTTAAAGTGAAAGTAAAGTGTTTCTTAAGAACTTCAATGCAAGAACGATTTTAAGAACAACTTTGTTGAATATCCATATTTGGACGAACATGTTCAAAAATAAATAACCATTGGCTCTTATACCAATCTAATATCTTTAAATGCCTATTGTTGTTTTAATAGCTTTGCAACAAAGTAAGTATCCGAAGCGATGGTCAAGCACTTTAATGTATCAGATGTGTATCGCCCTTTGTCACCTTTGGTCAAGATTCAAATATCGGATAAAGGATTCAATCAGAGGGTAGTGAATTTAATCGTGAGTTCTCAATTCTTTCTTCAAGATGATGCAGCAAATGTTTATCTTAGTTAATTGGTTAGTTCTTATTATTTACCTTAGTTTTTAGTTTATCTTTTGTGTATTCCTATAAGTGATATATCTGAGAATGTACCTTCCACCTTGTCCACATACATTAATGCGGTAGGGATTATAAAATTATAATTTAGAGAAAGTATTTATCCACCCAATGCAAAGAGAATAGAAAGATAGTGGCACTTGGAGTAATTGTATTATGTAATTGCCTACGTCACCCAGTATACATCAGTTATATTATTAATAAGAAAAAAACACAAATTCATATTTTAAAAATAAAATAATGACGTTAATTGTACATTGGTGTTGATTTTAAAAGTTTATTTATTATATAATATTCCAAAATATGACTTTATTTTTAACAACTTAGTTTGCCTTGGTTTGTGTACTGAGTGACTTTAAAAGCTCAGCTAATCAGATGTGTTTCTCATCTGGCGATAACTTTTATTGTATTTACATTGGCTTTCCACATTTGCTTGTAGGGGAGAGTGGAAAAACTTTAAAATAAACAACCCTCAGTACACCTAGCAAAGATTTGTGTCTCAACCTCCCCATCACCACCAAACCAGTCAAGACATTACGAATACTTTGCCCGTATACACACAGCCATGAGTTAAATATTTATTGAAAACGTATAAACAAAATAAGCGTTGATAGCATTAAAATTTGAACCTGAATCTCATTGAAGCTACCATTGCAGCTCCTTTAAATTTGCTCTCCTGAAGCTGTTCCCTCCATTTTAGTTAGTTTGAGTCACAAATCACTATCCCCAAGAGAAAACGATATTAAAAAGTGCTAAATATGGTCATTTAGAGCAATTACTTCAAATCTAGCCAGATCACCTTAGGAATACATAATCTGACTACTAAAAATTAGCTCGATCCCCTTTTATGTTAAAAAGGCGCCAAGTCATTTGTTCTTCATCTGTTAGTTCTGACCAATTATGTTAACTTTGACAGTTATTAAGATAAAATATATAATATCCTTGAGTCATTTTGGTATGATGTGTATCTATTTGTACATGCTTGCAAAGATCTTCTTTCTATGGTGATCCAACTATAGATTAATCTGTCCTACTTATTCACCAGTTTTGTTCTTTTGCACATTGGAGCATGGCTAAGCATTGGTCTCCACAGGAAATTTACTTTGGAGGGAGGGAGATTGTTTGAGGGTGGTATAAAATGTATCAAATATAGCATTTATTGTTTTCATTTTCAAATGGGAATCTTAGAACACGTTCTTATTTTATGGTATAGGCTGACCTTTTGAATATCAAGTCGCAAGCTTTGTCTTAAATATTAAATTTGGATATGTATATTTGTACCGTCACTCTTTATCATAAAAAACCAATAACAATTTTAGTTAAGTTGCAATGAAAATGTACATTCTGTTTTATCCATATATTTAAAAGAAGGAATGAATCATGAGAATTTGAATAACGAATATAATATGTTTAGACATGGGTAAAATTCAAAGAGTGGCGAATTGATGGGAGATTGCAGGATCTTTGATAAGTTTGAAAGTCGATCGCTGGCCTAATAATGTTGCCGAGGCTGCTGGATATGGTAAAACCTTTATCAAAAAGCACACCAAGAGCAACCATTTAGGAAGAAAGAACCTCGTCCTATTGGATCTGAGTCAATCACACTAAAAGTTCACCTTTATTCTTTTCTAAGTATATCATCTCACTACTTGTTCGGATTATATGACTATGTACATAAATAGTTTTAGGGATGAGGAAGGATATATCTATTGGAAGTGTACCGTACTTCTTGGAGGTAAAGCGGGAAACCATTTTGGAAAATCTTCTCAGTAAATCTTACCTAGATTTGTACCTCGTTGTCCCCATCATCATCAGTCTAGTATACTGCGAGAGTAGCGCCTTAAACCATGCGGTCACCAACGTGTGTTATCACCTTTATTATAACTCATCTGAGATATCACAAAAGCTCATAACCCCTCGGAAATGGGGAGAAGACTTTCTTTACAACAATAAGAGTATAGATATACCTTGATTTTGTTTGTAAAACAGTAGAGAAATTTCAAACATATTTATTTGCGACCAATATTAATACTAATTTACTTTTTTGTTAGTATTATCTTATAGGTATTGATGATTTCTATAAAAAAAGTTATGGCTCTAGATAACATGACTTGATGTATTAAATTATAAAAATTCTTTTAGTAACTTTGGTCACTAAATTCTACTGTTATTCCTACCAAAATCAAACTACTTCAAAGGTAGAGTATATTAATAAAATCAGTTGCTACGTGGATAAAGTAATCAGAGTGACCGTCAGACTATTTTACTTTGATTTTCTGGTGATGGGAGGACTTGAATATTGCTTAAGAGCAAATAGTTTTTTTTTATAAATGATGTCTCACTCTAAATGATATATTTTATTCAAGACTTGGATGGGTTGAAGAACATGTCAAGCTCACATACACAAAACCCTATCGAATATATTGGAAAATGACACCTGGACCAGGGTATTGAACCTGGTACCTTTGGCTTAGCACAAGTCGCCTTTCTTTTTTGAATAATTATATAGCGTTGCTTTCTTTCATACAACACCTTATATTTTAAATTCATGTTTTCAGACGGCCTGAGATACTATGGTATGGAGGAAGGAAAGGCGAGCTAGGGGAAGTATTTTTGCAGTTTATGTATCAAAATATTTTTTGGTCAAAAGAACTCAAATAATTATCTAGTTGAAAAATCCTTATATATAATTTGATGAGTCAGTTTCCGGTATAGAAATTACGAGGAAATGACTGAACAGATTTAGACAAACGACCATTCATTTTAACGGTTAGGAGTCCATGATGTTGGGAAAAATAATAGTTTTCCACGAAAACCCGATTTTCACAGAAAATTTTCAGTTTTTCATTATTTGTTTGATCACCATGAAAACAGTTATTTGCTGTATAGTTGTAAATCTCTTGATAAAATATACCTTTTTGGTTAAAAAATAATAACTAAAGCTTTATTTTTTGGTCCGATCACATCACAATTTTCTCTTTGGATGAATATTTCTCTTTGTAAATTGAGAGTCCTAAGTTGGTAAAACATTGATTTATTATTGGAATGTTGTTACCATTTACTCTCATTTAAATCTTGATAATATTGAGCATAATTCGAAAATTAAAACGTAAAGTTTTAAGTTCGTGAAAATGTTGTTTACGTTTTGTTTTTCGCATGATTAAATGATATTTAAATATGTTTTGGTATATATTATAAGCTAAAAAAAGATAACATGATCTTGAATAATGTTTAAAAAGAGTCATTCTAACTATCTAAGTATGAGTTATGGTGTTAATTTTTCTTTTCAAATATCGGGGTTTGGTGTTCATTTTATTCAAATAATGGGCTTTTTATGTTCATTTTAGCGAATAATAACACACACAAAAAATACATAAGTTAGGCTTTGTTTTTATTTTATCGATTAATTTTGAAGATATTATGTTTAAAAGTAATGTTTTGTGTACACCATTTATCTTTACACATTCTTAGATATACGGTAAGTTCAGTTATGTTTCCATGTTAATACTTATTTTTTAGGGAAGTATATTTCAAAGTACCGTAATGTTTTGTGTACCACATCTATATTTTAACATTATATATCTCTATCTGACATACTCTCTCACCCTCTCACACTCTCACACAATTCTCTCACGCTCTCTCACACTCTTTTAATCTCTTTCACACTCTCTTCCCTCACACACATACACACACACACAAACTACACCACAATCTTTCTCATTTGATCATCTCTCATTCTCTCTCTCACACTTTATACCACTATAGCACATGCTATTTATCCTCACATACACTCTTTATCACACAGTTTATATTATATTATCTTTATTATACTTTCTCTCTTAAGTTCTCTCTTAAATGCTTTCTAGCTCAAACGCTTTCTCATTTTCAAACACTCTTAAGCGCTCGCTCTCTATCTCTCAAACTCCCCTTTTCTCAAACTCTCTTTAAATCACTCTCACTCTCTCTATTTCAAATTCACTTTATCTCTTTCTCAAACTCTCAACTTCTCAAAGTCTCTTTATCTAAAACTAACATTATCAATTTCTCTCTTCATCTCTCTCTATCTCTCTAACTTTCTCTCCAACACTCATTCCTAAACTCCGTTTCTAACTCTCTTTCACTCTAATTATATCCCTCTAAATTAATCTTTCCCTTTCTAACTCTCTCTCACTGGCTCTCACATTTTATCTCTCTTTCACACAATATCGCTCCCAAAATTTTACATTATCTTTTTTCACACACCCACCCACACACACGCATTCTCCCTCACATATTCTCTTTCTCAACAGTCTCACTTACTCTCTCCCATAAAAATTATTTTTCTCAAACACATTATCTCACCTCATATACATACACACACATACACACACACACGTCCAAACACCTTTTTTATATATAATTTAATAAGCCCATTTTTGGTATTTGAAAATAAGATTAAAAGGTTTTATCGATTTTAACCAACGAAGTAATTTTAAAGGTTATTGGTCCAGAATTCTGGAAAAAATATTAGCCTAAAACTAAATTTTCCTTGTGATTTTTCCATATTTTCACTGTGTTAGCAGCGGATAAACAACTCTACAAACATTCCTTATTTATATTACCAGGGAGACCATTGTTTGCGTATTAATTGTATGTCGGTAAATAAAATATTTCTCTTTTGTTAAAAATAATCACAGCTTAATAATATTTACTTGAATGGTTTAGTGCAACTAATAGAGAGCTGGGAGATGAGTCGTTTTAAAGTTCTCATCGTGTATGGAAGAAGGAAAATATAAATTTTAATTCAAATTAAACAACTAAAGCTAAAAATAACCATGTAATTTGATACCCTTTGACAAGTTAACTTTTAATTAGAAAGTCAAGTAAGGTCTTATTATATATATGTTTTCCCAATAAAAATCTAAAATAAATGTTAGTGCAATCATATGCAGGCATCGCTGCAACGATCGATTAGTATAGTTTAATTTTCTTCACAGATTAATAACAATAGTTCTTGAATATCTGTCAAGAACGTCTCCAGAAATTTAATGATAGCTTTCTTTCTCATAGCTTAAAGGGGTTTCATACCACGATGTTCATGCCAGATATTAAAAATGTATTGATATCACCAAGGGTGACCTGGTGGTCTAGGGGTAAGGTGTCGGACTTCTGTGCTGGCGGCCGGGGTTCAATCCTCGGTCCCGGCACAGATTTATCTGATTACCAAACCCTTCCTTCACCTCTGACAAGACATCTTGTGAATGTGGGGAATGCCAGGCCTCCACCGTGGTTCGGATTCCACGTTAAACTGTAGGTCCTTCATTTCATCTCACAATCACCCTACCATTACACATTAGCGTAAGTGCGTATAACCCGAACGGGTAGTAAGACGTGGTGCTAATAATAATAATGGTATCACCAAGTGAAAAAATTAATTCTATGTTTCTACTGGAATACTATTTTATTTATTTTGACCAAAAATGTTTTGTAATAAAAATTTAAAAAATTCTGCCATTAGCTCACCTTCCCTTAAATCCTACCTTATGTCTAGAACTTCCTGATTAGCACACAATCTAGACTATATAAATGATTTTTACTTCCAATTTTCATGACATGTCCTTTCGGAATTTGAAACGGTAAAATACACATGTGAGATGCTATGCTAAATGCAGGATTCTTGGCATGAATCTGGTACCTCTATTCATCACATTCGTCATGTATTTTTGATCCAACCAAAGTTCACTCGCTAAATAATTCAAATGGAGTTAAACGCCTAATGTACCAAATACTGACCTTTTTTTATTATTATTTCCAGGTTCATTGTATCGAAAAGGACTTGAAAATCACTCTCAAGCTCATCAACGACGACCCCTCCTCCCCGAACCTGGCGGTGAAGTTCGACAACAACAGGGACTCAACAATAACAACACATCTCGAAATGGCTTGTTAATTTTGAACCATTTGTTAGGTGTCAGCGGAATGGACCTCCATATATCTGTCACATGTAAGGTCGAAGCAATTTGTAAAAAAAAAACCTTTCCTTTCTACAGCCCCCCTCACTTTCCCCCTAAAAACTAGCTTTCTTTTTTTTTTACCTGTGATGAGGATTTTCAGTTGCGGAAGGTCAAGTCTACAATCTGAAAATTATAAGGCTAGTTATAAGAACTACTGGTCTTCTAGGGGTTTGAAAATGTTATCTGGGTCAAGGGCATTCCAAAACACGATAAATGCCTCATATATAAATTATTATTATTAGCACCGCGTCTTACTACCCATTCGGGTTATACGCACTTACGCTAATGTGTAATGGTAGGGTGATTGTGAGATGAAATGAAGGACCTACAGTTTAACGTGGAATCCGAACCACGGTGGCGGCCTGGCATTCCCCACATTCACAAGATATCTTGTCAGAGGTGAAGGAAGGGTTTGGTAATCAGATAAATCTTTGCCGGGACCGAGGATTGAACCCCGGCCGCCAGCATAGCAGTCTGACACCTTACCCCTAGACCGCCAGGTCACCAATTCATATATAAATATTATTATTATATTTTAAAATTCTCTATAGGTTGTTGTTTGAACTAAATGTCAGGCTCTTCATTGTGATAGTAAGTTTGGGGCTCATACCTGAGTGGGCGTAATACACAATTTGGTTTAGAATTTATATTTAAAGAGTGATTATTTTGATTAACAAGATGATGTGTTTGGTTTTATGAGGGAAACATACTTAATGTTAGTTAGTTTGAGATGTATTTTTTGAAAATTTTCTTCGGAGCCATAATACAAAATACGGTCAAGTTTGTGCGATTGTGTCGTATCATTTATTTGTGTCGGGTTCATATAAAACGTAAAGATTAATCATGATCTCGAGATCAATATATTCATGATTACAATACTTTCTCTTGATATGAGAAATTAAAATGATTAATTTAAATTGAACGAAAATAGCGAGTGCATCTTTGCTTATCATCACAAATGTTAAAATTCTAGGACATAAATATATATATATATATATATATATATATATATATATATATATATATATATATATATATATATATATATACAGATGAAGTCTGTTGCGTTATTTAATCAGTGAAGATGGCAAAAAATTTAATTGTAATCATGCATTATAAAAACATTAAAATGTGTCCTTTTAATAACATGGTTTGAAACTATTAAACTTGTATACAAATTTAAAATAACATTACCATGAGCTTTGAGATGCTTGTTAGCAGATCTTAATAAGTTCTTAAGAAGTAAAATGAATATTTCACTTTTGTATACCTGGGCTATATTGCTTCTTTCCATGGTGAAAAACCATTTAATTGTTGCTTTAAATAGAATAATTTTACTTTTTTATATGTTTGGTAAGACAGCCATGTATTGCGGACCACAGCTTGAGAGGAAACTAACATAAGTTAAAAAGTTATGGGTCCCAGTTCATTGCAGGTAGGTCTCCAAAAGGGATGGATCAGGCATCTAATAGAGTTTAAAGGCTACCTGCGGCGTCCTGTGTACCCTTGATCCCCCTCCTTCTCCCCAACCCATCACCACCCCCCTTCCACCTAACCCGACTCTCTGAAGCTTCAAGAGTTTTTATAATCACATGTTTAAACAGTACAATAACAAGCCAATAAAAACTGAGACATATTATTGGGTGGGGCTAAAACGCAAATATATATGGCATAATCACCACGTGTTATTTTTAAAGATAAAAAATAGCAAAGCAGCTCAACAAAATTGTTGCCCATCCTCTTAGATAGGCTAATTGATCAGCGGTTTAAAAGACAACTGATGAGGACCTTAATTCGATTCATTTTGGTGTTGTGAAGAAGATATTTTCTTTTTGGATACTAGTTTGTTTGGTTATATAATTCCAATTATTAAATATATATTTGCTAGGCCTAGATGTGTTGTACCATAATATAATTATGGTAGAAATAACCTTTTTAAAAATATACACATAGATTTAAATAAGGTTAAAAAAATGATAATTTTAATACATTTTTAGTGTTATTTCTTAGGTATAGTCTAGTTCCTTAAGGTCAGGATCAGTAACGGCCAGACACAAGGATGAAACTTGGCACACTTAAAGTATCTAATTCGTTTTAGGGCCGGGTGCCAAAATCTTCTGTCCGCCATTTTGAAATTCACCTCCATTTTTGATTTTTTGAAACGCTTTTTAAAAGTTAATTATCTCCGCAACCGATGATCCAATTGCCATTTTTTTTAATTGTAGCTTAAGTCTCGAAATAATTGATTGTATCATAAATAAAGACACGTGACCATAATCACAACTTAAAAATTAAAGAAATTAAATACTTTGTGAAACAGATTTAGATATAAAGGATTTTTTTCTTGAAAACAGTCCATTTTATGAAAAAGTACACCCTATAGCATTTGAAAGAGCTTAAACGAATTGATTACCCAAGTAATTTAAGTGTGTCAAGTTTCATACTAACTGATCTAGCTGTAAGGGGCCTTCCCTTGGAAATTAACATTTATACACTGTCTTAGTTAATAAGTGTGTTAAGTCATGTGCTATTAGAATGGGCGTTTTAAATACCATGCTAAAAATGCTATCATCTACCTCTGGGACTGCATTTAATATTCACATGTGAAATATCTGTAGTTATTTTTTTAGCACCGCGTCTTAATACTTATTTAGGTTATACGCACATGTATTAATTAAGCTGATGGGTTAAGCATGAGGAAAATTGAATTTAGAGGAAATTTATCCGCATTTGAGTGGAGGAAGATCGGAAAACCATTAAATAAAACCACTCTCAAAACACTCAACTGGGATTTGAACCCCAATCTGCCTGTATTTGGTGGTTTAGACTATTGTGAGAGTGACGCCTTAGACCATGTGGCCACCGAAGTAGATAACAATCTTAATTATAATGATGTTTAGCCTTCTTTCTCACACATTATTAAGACTAAAGTCCACCCAAACAGGGACTTAAACCGGAGTCTCTTGGAAGTAGCCTGTAAGTAGAAATATTAAAAAAAATTGACACCTCAATGCTTTTAATCATGGCTGAGACTCTCTATCAATGTAAATAATGTAATTACGCTATTTCTTGACATTTATTTGGTACGTTAAAATAAAGCCTCTTGATCTGCTTTTATTAAAATATTTATTTATAAATAAATTTGTATCTAACAATTTCTTAAAATGACATGGATTTTCAATAGGTGGGGCCTAAACCAACTTTAAATAAACTTCCTAATTCAAAATCTTTTTAACTTTAATGTTTCAAATTTTTTATTTTAATATTTGTAGCTCAGAAATTGCGATATTTTAAAAGTACAAAAATGTTTTGTTATATTTGGAAATAAGAAACCTATCAACGTACAATTTTTTTCGGTATCTTTAATTAATTTAGGCTATTTGGGGCTTGCAAATTGAGTACAGCCAGATAAATATTGTGACCATTATAGTTCTCAAAAAAAAAATAGTCAGGTGGAATATTACATTAAATATATGATCCAAGATAAATCAATCTACTCTATGAACAATAATTAATGTTCGACTTTTGAACTATGAATGCCTATAGGTCTCAATAGACTTTTATCAAATTGTACACCATTTTAAGAAACAACAAAAGCTAGGATTTAAAAAATTACCTGGACCTACATAAATGTGAAATTATTTTGTGCTGCTTGAAATAAATACATTTATTTTTTATTTTTAGCTGCTAGTTAAATAATTAGCAACAAAAAGTTGTCAAGAGGGTATAGAACTGTTTATTTCGACGGTAACAATGTCAGGAATTTTCAAAACATACAATAAAATAAAATTATGTTTATAAATGTTTGTTGCGGTGTACTAAATAATAATGCAGTAAAGTTTTGTTTAAACATAAGGAAATTAATGTATGTAAGACAACTTTCATAATAAGATATTCTGAAAGGAAGGACGAAAAAATGTTCGGCGTTACTAAAACTGCTCTAATATAGTCAAACGTCAATTCATGTAATATTACGCTGTAACTTTTGATAGATAGTTCCATTACCTAAAAAATTATTCTAATTTTATTATCAAATCTTATCAATTAAATAAATTTGTATTTTCCAAGAAGTACTTTATATCAGAATTGTAATCATTGCGGATACTCCATGCAATCATTAAAACATAGCACTAAAAATAACTAACAATTTAATTTTAATATCAAAACAAACATAATTTAACACCCTAAATACCACAAAACAAACACGAATAGAAACAAACATGTTGGTACATATTTTATTTTGAAAGTGTGGGTACAATACATTAGTTTGTGACGTCCCCTATCCTTTAGGAATATTAGGGTGGCTTGAAAGGGAAACGGAGGAAGGATATATAGCTAAATGTTTGTATACTTCCCTTGAAGTCAATCATATCTTCCTTACTAATTACTGTAATTATTTAATCAAGACAGTGAAATATATAGTCTCGTTAATTTTTAAATCCATTTAACCAAGTTTGATGAGAAAATTAATAAAATAGAAAAAAATATGTTCCACCACATAAATATAACTAAAAACTAGTTTTTATTAACATTTAATTAATATTTATTCCAAAGATAGTCGCCATCTGAAACCTTACCTCGATCAGCAGATCGTCTGTACATTACTACTGAGGGTTGAATATTCAATTCCCGATAAGGGATAAGTATGTGAGCTTATTTCCTTCTTTCCTTACTATTACTTCAGAATTAATTATGTTAATGTCCCACTGTAAGAAAACGGGTAAAGGCCTTATTACCATCTGGTCTAGTTTGCAATTGGTGGGAAGGGAAGGTTCAAATCCCGCTGGATGCATTGATTTTACACTATCCTACCACGCAAATCCTTAACATTTTCTCAAAACTCTACCTTCCTCATCTTTACCCCAATAAATGAAAATAGTCGCATAACCTAGAGGGGTAGTAAGACTTGCTTAAAAAAGTTTGTTTTCATAAAAGCTAATTATCACTTTGTTACCCTCTGAGAGAAATTAGCCTAAGCTAAACGTTTATTTTAAAACTATTAATAATTGATAGTCAATCAATTATATTCAATTTAATTATTTATTCAAACTATACAATTTTAGTTGATGGCTAGTCTTATCATTTGAGAGTTGTTTATGCTAATTATAAGCTGAGATTGAATAGTAAATATAAGAAGCTTAAAGTTTAAACTTATTTCTAGAAGTTCACAGTGAATGTACAAAATCAAATGCTCAATTTTAAACATTTTGGTTGCTCAAAAATTATACTTTCCATCTTTTTCTACAATATACACTGATATGAAAGTTTTTAACCTTATTTACTCGGTCTATTGTCAGGCTAAGAACCCACGTCTTGTGAAAAGGGATAAAGCCACACCATGTTATTTTTAAGTTGTGTCTTGGTTATCTAATAAATTATCACATTTGAAGAGACTTAAATAAAATATACTACACACTCATCTTGTACACGAGAGTAATTGTTATTTATGGAGTAAGTAAAGATAAATATTGAGAACATATAAATAGATTAGGAAAAAATGTAGGCCTTGTAGGGTTTGTCATAAAAATTGTGTTTACAAACCAGGGGTTGTTTAATTAATAGTAATATTACTCCTAATACGTTAAAAGGATATTCCCTTAAAGTATCGGCATTCCCATTTGATCCATAAGTGATGCTTGGCCTATTAAAAATTTGATTAATGTGTTAATATTTTTATAATTTGAGTCTAAGATCAAATTTTTATAATATATATATTTAAATAACAGCAAAATTAATTGCTATTCTATTTTTTTTTAAATCCGCTCAAGTGTGTTTGAAGTTTCTTGATTTAAATATCTTTACCTGGATTAATTATATAAGCCGAGAATTATTATAGTTTATTAAGTATTTGTAATTACACCAATTATCGTGATGTTTTATTGATTTCTATATTGTTAAAAACATTCTTTACTTTAATAGTTTCTTGACGGTTCACTATAATTTATTCTTAAATTACAAGTATTAAAACATCCACGACTTTGGGAATTAGCTAAGGCTTTCCTTAGGCATTTTCACTCAGATTTCGCTCACTCATTCTATTTAACATTTGCGCTCAGCTCAAAATTGACTGGAAAATGATGGTGTTGGAATATCCAATTAAAGGTTATTAAACTTGTCATATTATTCACTTTCGCTTTGCTTCTTCTTCTCTTTTTTTAAACAAACCTTCTTCCACCCCAATTAACTATACCGGTGCTAGCCCCCTTTTTTTTTTGTTTTTTTCGTCTGAGTAGACCCAATATATTTACTTGAAGAAGACGGCATTTTTATTTTCTAAAAATTTCTAGACCAGAATACTGATTGAACCTACAGAGACATAAGATCCTAGACAACATGAATTGTTAATGTACGGACACAAATATACTATAACAGTGTTTGAATATTTGAACTTTACTAAATAATAATTTTTAATTATTAAATTGTCTGTTAAATACGATTGATTTGATATGATATTTTTAATTATATTAAATATTACAATAAAATTCAGAATAAATGGTATTCTTTAAAATAAAAATATTATGATTTTTATTTGAGAATCAAAACTGTGTTGTTATAATTTTTTACATTTTCTTAACTAGGCGAAAACACACCTTGGTGGACGAATGATCGATAGTTTTTTATCCCAGGGGCGAAATGAGATTATCAGTTTCCACCATGGGCTAAAGAAAGATATAACCAGTAATCTCATTAAATTAATATAAGCATACAAACAACATTTGATAAACCCTTTTTTTAATTTTTTCCATTTATTTTGGGTATTTAACGTGCACTTTCTGAACCGAGGGATTATATCAACACACGAGAGTTTCTATGTGCAAGACCGAACTATCATACCAATTTTAATGGAAAAGGTATTTTCACATACCTTCCAGGGATCTATTACATTCCACAACCGACATGAGGACAAACGGCTTTACTTACTCTTCCAAAGGAAGTTATGCTACGGATTTTTATCGCTTCATAAAAATCTATTGACCTCAGCTGGACTTGAACCGACAAACATCGGGATCAATTTACCCTAAGACCACCGAGGTCAACCCAAATAAACAGATTATTTTTAATGCTTTTATGTAGAATATATATTTAGTTGTTAAAATATTATTAATTTTACTGCCAAAAATAGTTTATTAATCTTCCAATTATGAAATATGCAAACACAAATACACTTTTACCATACATCATAGTATTATAAATATATATTAATGCATGTTTTTATAATCAAATAAATGCATTGCCTTCCTAATTCCTCCATGTAAATATGTGAATAATACTACCAGGTAGTATGTGTTATCGCACAAAAACTAACGTTATAATCAGGCGATGTAATTATCCACCTCTTCAAAAAATAGCTTTTGGTAGTTTTGTCACACTAAAATATAATTTTCTCAACACATTTAATCAACTTATAAGTGTGTTAATAATGCAAGCGTACTTTCAGTAAAATAATTAAATAATGTCAAAAAAACTAGGATTTATTTTTTTTTAAATTATATGATGCATCTACTAGATTATCAAAAAAATAATTAGCATAAAGCTACCTAAATTCAACAGCCCCTCATGAAACAATTTGTTTAGAAAACCAGATTTTATTTTATTCCTGTTAACGTTCTTAAGATTTTAAAATAAATTATGTACAATTAAGAGTGTCTACATGTTCCTTATACCATCTTAATTAAATCTCACATTCTAGTTTATTACGTTGGTCTTTGCCCTCACGCTCATAAAAGACAATCGTATTTCATCCCCTTAATAATGCTTTTACAGCTTGTCATATTTGTTTTTTCCTCTTTGCACTGACATACATGGAAAAGAAAAATGACCGTCAAAAAAAAATGTAATGAAGTTCTTAAAACTAAATAGCTTGCTTGGTAAAGCTTGAATAACTTCTTTTTTCTGGATGCCAAAATATATTAGTTACGGTAAGATAATGTGTTTGCTTAATTTTGAGAATTGTCTATACTATCGTAATAATTTTATGTATAGCTCTTAAAAGTTTGTTTATTGATTTTTAGTTCATTTAGTTGGTGTATTGTATTAAAGAGGAGAAATAAAATATTGAATATTAAATTAGTTGAAGAAAATCTTATATTTAAATTCACTTTTCATAGGTTTTATTTTAAATTTAACAACAACCTTTAAGGCTTAAGATGTAAGGTAAAAGGTTTACTTAGTGAAGCGTCTTACAAAATTTTCCCTATTGAGTACCCATTTGGGTGCCATAGTCTTATCAACGTACCCCTCAAAGTTCTTCAATCAAACACATACACACACACAAAAACACAAACAAAATAACTCTACTCTTTTGCAAAGTGTTAATGGTTATTCTTGATATTAACAAAGCGTTGGTGGTTATCTAACATTACGACTTGAGAAATCAAAATAACACCATATAAAAGCCGATTACACCATATAGAACTATGTTTTAATTTGTTTATAAAATTACTATTATCAAACAATATTGTATTGTTAATAAAACTCATTGTTACTTTGAGAGACCCTCATGGCTGCCTGGCAAGTAGATGTATACAAATATTGTTAGCAAAATAATTTTTATTAACATTATGGGTACGGTAAAATATACACTTACAAAAAAAAATTCTATCAACAAACAACTTTAGACTAACTTAATTCTAAAACCAATTCTGTATTTACTTCACCGCTGTCAATTTGTCACTGAAAAAAGAAGAGACCTTAATTTAATTAATGTTAGATTTTTTCAGTCATAACAGAAATCTATTGATGAAAACCCAAACTCAGTAGACGTACAGGCTAACGACTAAGATAAAAAGTCAGATATCAATGTCAATGAAACATTTCAGTGTCTGTTGGGTGTTAATCTAATTTATTTTAAAATGTATTCTCTTTTTTAATCTTATTAAAACATTTTTTAGAAAATGACAAATATATCCACTAAGTACATAGTCCAATTTTAATAGGAAGAACCTTATCTGGCAGCTAGTAAAGCTAATTTTCCCTTATTCATAGTTTAAGTCCTGTTATCTTTAGCTGTCACGTGTGAAATATAGATAAGTGGTATTCAACCATTTTTGTTAGCGTATTCCCAGAAATAATTTATATTCAACTTTGTGTGCCCAGAGTTGTTGATTATATTGGTTATATTGAAAGCTATACCGATTCTATACTCTAACACATAGGAGAGATAGGAAGAAAGTGGCTCACCCAGATCTCATGTCCTTATATCCGGATCTCTTGCAGCTAACCATAAATCTGGCCCTGATTATTTAGTGTTTATCATTAAATAATATATATTTAAATTTAATGTACCACAAAAGATGTCTTCACATACATCCGGTTAAATACCACTGATATAGATAGATATATACATTATAAATAATACAAATAATATATTGAAATACTATTAATGCTGTCAGCAAAAAAATATATTTTTTTTTCTACAAATTTATTCTAACAAAAAAAATACACTATATCATAATTTACCAAATAAATTCATAGTTGTTTGAGTCTTGCATCTAAAACATTTTTTTAAGAAGAGCTGTAAGAAGGTGAAAAGTTAAACAGTAAAAAGAGAATAGAAAACACCAAGAAACAGTGGGTGAAGAAAGAGAAAAAGAAGAGGCGCTATGTTTCTATTATGAAATCTGACAAATGAGCTGGTTGCGTGAGAGGCTAAATGAAGACGTATTCCTTTATTATCATCCACACACACACACACGAAGCCGCATTGCCTCAAGTAGTAGAGGGAGGTGAGGTGAAGGGGTGAAGAGGAGGGGGAGGGTCGTATATTCGGCCGGTAATGATAGAGTGTTGGCCAAGAACAAGGTGATAAAACTGAATATATCTACACACTCGGACCAGCCGCCTAATTACTGCAAGGAACACTTTTACTAGCCCACCTTTAATAAGGTAGAGCCTGCCTGGAACACATTAAGGATGGACAAAATTGTTAGCTCTGACATCTTAACAGTTGGGTTTATAACCCTCCTATTTCCTTTCACGTTAATCTGACCTTATAATAAGCAGCTCACATTGCAATTAGCATTTTAATGGATGTTTAATATACAGCTCTATTTCAATTAGTATTATAATGAATGTTTAATATAATAATCTATTTTAATTATCATTTTAATTAATTTTTAATTTTAATATATTGCTATATTTCAATTAAAATAATAATACATGTGTAATAGACTATTTTATTTCGATGAAAGTCATAATTATAAATTTAAATAATGGGATACTTCTCCAATTAGCATTATAGTAAAATATTAATTCACATATCTACTTCAATTATCTTAAAACTAAAGACTAATTGATGTCAGTAAAATTAATAGTATATAATTTCTCTATTTACATAGTTTGGAGCTCAACTTTAATTTTTATTAATGTACAGCTCAATTATCTTCCTCGGCTACTCTAATATTTTCCTCCCTCTGAAATGTTTCCCTTTCCAACGTACTTTCCATTAATAAGTTATCCTGCATAACTCAAATTGTGACCAACCATCTTATCTTTCCTTTTAAAAAAAATATATTTTTACATAGACTTCCTTTAATCCCAATTATTTATAGAATCTGATCATGTTGTAGTTAATAGGTCCCCCTAATGTTTAGCATTCTTATTCAGCACCTTATTTCAAAAGTTTCTTATTTGCTTCTTTCTGGCTTTCCCAGCGTCGAAGCTTCACTTTCATAAAGTTCTGTGCTCCCAACATACAACTTTTTAAAAATATGTTTTAGTCCAAAGTCAATATTTTGTATTTGTTGGCTTATTTTCTTGAAGAAACCTCTTTTCACTTGAGTTATTCTACTTTAGATATCTTCTTTGCTTCAGCCATCTGTTGTAATAAATAACAACATTGACTTACAATCTCAACTGTAACTGCTACAATGTTGATATTAATAAATTATTATTGTTGTCATTGTCACCTACAATTTACTTCAAATCTTTAGTTTTGCTTTTATTTATCTTCAAGCCACATTTTTCTTCCAATAGTGTATGTATTCATTCCAATAAGTATCTCCTCTACGTATATCCACTTTTTAACCAAAAGAACAATACCACCTGTAATATTGTTATTCATTCTTCTTGGATTTTTATTCCTGGTCAAAGCTTTTATTTTACTTCCTTCATTGCTTTCTCAACACAAAAAATAAATATAAGAGGTCCTTTCCAGCACACTTTATAAATTGATGCTGGTCTCTCTTGACTCACCACTTTTATTATATATACCTGATTCTTGTAGCTATTGCCAATAATCAAATAGCAAAAACTATTGTTTATTTTAAATAACTCGATTATCTCGTTATTTCAACCCTCTCTTTCTTAAACTTCTAAACATATTGTCCCACTTTATATTATCAATAGGTTTTTACAAAATCACAGATGCCATAAATGTTATTATTTTGCTCTGATAAGGGCTTTTATTATTTACTAATCGTAAAGCCGACTTAAATCAGCATTTTAATAATAATGATTTAACATGAGTCTCTACTTAAACTAATATTATAATAATCACAGTGTAACATGATGCTATAGTTCAACTAACGTTATAATAATAACGGTTTAACATGATTTTCTGACTCGACTAACTTTATAATAATAGCGGTTTAACATGATAATCTAGTATGACTAAATTTATAATTATAACGGTTTAACTTGATGTTATAATTAGACTGATTTTTTAATAACAACGATTTAAATAATGCTATGGTTTAGCTAATTTTATAATAATAATGATTTAACATGATGTTCTAGTTCAACTAGCATTATAATAACGGGTTGCTAAAATTACGAGTAGTATTATACTAATAATGGTTTAATATGAGGCTTTACTTTAAATAGCATTAATATTCTTATTTGTTTAAATAATAATAATAATAATAATAATAATAATAATAATAATAATAATAATAATAATAAGTAGATAGTAGTAGTAGTAGTAGTAGTAGTAGTAGTAGTAGTAGTAATAATAAAAAATTAATCCAATTTTACTTCTACCATAAACTAAACTATAATTTTTGTTTAATCTAAAGCTTAATTTCTATTATAATTATAATGTCTTTAATATATAGATAATGTTTAATATGCAGATTTTCACAGAGAATAGAGATATAATAGTTTTAATATATATTTATATTACTGAGTGCTATAGATTTGGGTTTCACTGTTTTTTTCCCATCATCTTTCCAAGCTAAAGCATATTCATTTTCATATATTACCCTCTCAAGCCGTACCACTTAGATTAAGGCATTAATAACTTTGATGATAAACATATATTTTTTTAAACATAGGAATGGGATTGTTGAATCCTTGAATTTTTTTAATCCTTATTGCTATACGAGATTCAAGGATTTAAGACAATCCTAGATTTAAGAAAGATTATCAAATTTGGAATTTAAATTTGTTTTAGGGTTCTAATAGTGCTAATGGTTCATCCATAAACCATGTAAAGCTGTTGATAGCGTGGTAGAGCGATCTTTAATGTCTACATGATTTACATAGGCGTAAAGATGGCAACATCACAGTGTTATGTAACATAGATCATATACTTAAATTATGTTGAAAAATAATATCATACTTTATAACATACTTGTAGAAAGTTTATATTCTTAATATTAATTATTTAAACCCTCACTTTGTGTCATGAAATCTTCTCTATAAGATAATGAGATTAATTTTTTATGTGAAAAGCTATGTAACACAAGTTGGTGAGGGGTTGGAGGTGGGGTAAAAATCTACTTGGATTTACTGGGGGTGGATAAAGACATTAATAAAAAGCTACGAAAAAGTGTTACCTAGTTTATGGGTGATATTTAGTTGGTAGTTCAGACCTGATATAATTATAGGACAAATTTAACAACCAGGCTATTAATTTAATAGTTAAATAAATGTATTAATCTTTTAATAGATTTACTATAAAGAAAAACTTTACATTTTGTACATTTTACTATCAAAGCATTAAAACTCCAATGGGAAGTTTGTATTAAACAAACAAAAGATTAATTGATTTGTGTTACTCCATTTATACAATTATTCTAGTATCTTAAGATGCGGTAGTAGGGTCGCGAGGAAATGTCAATGTTTTTGCAGGGTTTTTTTTTAAAGCGAGAAACACACTATTTGGTCAAAAGAAATTAATTATTTTACACAGAGTTTAATTTTATTCCCATGGTGATATCAATAGTTTTTTAATATCTGTCAAGTGTGTCCTGGAATTTAATGACAACTTTTTCTTTTCATTTAAAAAGTTTGTCATCTCATGTCACTATGCTCATGACAAATATTCAAGAACTGTGTATGTCACTATGTGAAGAAAATTAAACTCTTGTGTTTTTACTGAAGCAATATTTGGTTTATTTTGGCCAAACAAATGTTTTGCTATAAAAACTGCAAAAAAAACGTATCTTGTCTCACATTCCCTACATCACCAACTTAACCATGACGGTTTACCTTTGAAATAGGTATACTGAATGAAAGCAATGATCTGCACTAAGCTAACAGGGCATATAACTAAACAAAATACACCTAACAGATGAACTCATCTACTGTCATGTTTCACTATTAAATTCGGGCTCATATCTTTCTCGAACAACCGTATTAAAAATGTTTTGTGTACTTAAAAGACTATGTTTTATTCTTATTTATTTTTGTTTTAATTTAATATTTTGTGCAAGAACATTATTTATACTAATTTATGATAGTTGAAGACGTAAAATTTTAATGATATTTGAGAAATGTTATACAGATAATTGGAGTGTATATATTTTCAAATGGTAATTATGCCTGGGCAGCAAAAAACCAATTGTAAATTGATTGCATTGCTTGGCTCTTCGAGGGGTAAGGATTGTAGGAGTGGACGGAAGTGAGCTCACATGAAGTACAGTTATTTTTTGTATCCAATTGTACATTGTGATACAAAAACATCAACAAATAGGTCTATTTTCACGCCAATATATCAGTTCATTCGAATAGTTGGCGATAAGTTGGTTTGGTGCTTTTGAAAAATACATAGTAGTCAGAAGTTATAACCTGTGATATTTGGGCTAGTGCACCAATGTTCTAAAGACTGAGTTAAATAGGTTTTTGAAGTTATACTTCTATAGGTGCGTTATGAAAAAATGATGAGAGTGAAATTTAAAATGCGCGCGCATCACTGTAACACAAAAGTAACAGGTTGAAGCTAAACCGCTCATTAAGTCTCGAAAAAAAAAAGCTAGCAACAAAATAGAAATAGAACCTCTGTTATTCGCGCATGTTGGTACGCTCGTCGCCTCTGATCACTGTTTTCATATATATAATATTTATCCACTTGTTTCTAGTTTCCACATTCACAACACGTGTTTTAGTTTCATACAAGTGAGAATTATATATGTGCTAATAAATTATATTCAGTAGTGATTTAAATTGAATATTTTGATTAATATTATTTACTATTCGTAAATATTAGTGAAAAAAATTGTGCTTATAGACTTTTTCAAGTGCTCCAATATAAGTGAGATTAACTATCCGTATGTATTATTTATTGATATAAATTAAAATATTATTATTTAACATAAATAATACTAAATATTATTAAATTATTATTGTTAAATATTTATTATTTAATGATGCCAAAGAAGTATAACTTCTCACGCGCGTACATAAGTACACACACCTATTATTACTATTTAAGACTCAAACAAAATTTTCTATCAATACTTTACATTTATGGAAAAGTTGAGTTACCTGCTTCGGTAGTCGTATAGTCTGAGGCGTCACTCTCGAAAGAGAAATAATTTACAATATATATTAGGTAAGTTATGATTTTAAGTAAAATATGAATTATTTGAAGAGTATTAAAATATATAATCAATTTAGTAGATGTTCCTTCTAAGAGTTTGTAATAGTTTCTGAATTTGGATTGTTGAGACTAATTTATATAAAATAATAAATTAGTCAAACCTCACCAGAAAAAAGAATAATGTCCATGATGATTCATTCTAAGATGTTGGTTAAAGGTTGGTTTCTTCTTTACAGACAGAATATGTCAATTCCCTTAATAAAATAACACAAGTTGAGTATTAGGTTTCTATCTCACGTTGGATATATTTTATATTCATTTTATTATATAAATAAATGATAAGAAACTACGCATGTATTTTCTCAATTTATTGTTTAAAAATGGAGATATTTACTCAAAATTTGTAATATAATATTCACTTGTGAACCCGAGAACAAATTGCGCCATGCGTATGTAAAACATTTTTTGACTAACGGTTTTAAATTTTATAACTCTATTTAAAAAAAATTAACGTCTTCATTTTTATGTTTGGACCAATAGCAAATATCGTTATTGGGTCCCCAAGGCTCAACACTTGTTATTAATATTTTGAATTCCAGGTAATATTTTCTACATTTTATTAGGGGATGCCTATCTTATGGCTATTACATTGCTACTAAATTTATCTTTTATAAATTTTGACCAATAAAATAGTTAATTTATTTAGTCAAAAATGATAAAGATAGCTCATTGCTGTACCAGGGGCAAATCCAGGATAGGGCGTGGGGGGCGCGCACCCCTCTTCAAGGATTTAAACCGATTATATCAATGTTAAAGTCACTACTAGTTTTATTATCACGTAATAACTTACTATCTCACTAACCAGATTTCATTTTTAAAATTTGTATTGATAATTTTAAGATTTAAGACAATCACATAAAGTATTAAAGTGGTGAAATTTAAGTTGCCTGCCTATCACCTTGTTGCACAATCTTGTTTGGGTCTAAATCTATTTTATCGTGTTTATTATTATTATTTCAATGATTATTATAAATAAAGATCTTTAAAATATCGTACTTTAAACGAAATCTTTGAATAATATAACATACATAACGTGCTATTATGGCTTAATGGTGAGCTTTCGATTTAGGATGAGAAATAACTAGCTTTACTATAGAGTGGAATTAAGGTTTGATTGTTCAAAATCTGAATAATTCCAACTATTTTGTCTAATTGATTGAATAGATAAGAAACTATTTATATAAAAATTGTTATAATGCTTAAACTTATTTCCCTCTTGATAATACTATTTGTTGATGTTCTTAATAAGAATTTACTCTCAAACTTTGAAGAATTTTTAGGTCAACATTTCTTAAGGTACTTCCCACTTCTCCCTCCCTCCCCCTGACCCGATCCCGATGATAGTACCCACGCCCTTTCCCCCCCTCATTTTCACAAAAATTCGGGATTCGCCCCTGTGCTGTACAAACATTTCCCTAAAGAGATTAAACAAAAACATCAACGTCTTGAAAGACTTACTTATATTTAATTTCTCTATGGCAATGGAGAATAACTGCTTTTAAACTTAAGTAGTATCTCTTTACAACTAAAGCTCACACAATTGTATTTATATATTTGCCAATATATCAGAAATTATTGGTTTTATAAAAATATATATCATATAAATGTGTTTAATTCTTTAATAGTACTAAAATATTATTATGATAAATTATTTAGTATTTCAAATAGTTGCGGGGATATAAAAATGTTTGCTTCTGTAAGGACCTTAAAATTAATTTTCATGGGAAAATTAAAAAAGCCATTTTCTTTATAATCCTAATCAAATCCTAGATACCAATTTTAACCAAAATCGTTATAGTATATTTTGAGAAAATGGAATTTTTCTTTTTTCATCCTTTAGTAAACTTCTTTTAATTTTAGGTTGAGACAGACACACAGACAGACGGCGTTGCAAAAACCTCTTTTAAGGATTCGGAGGGTCATGAACGTTGACATCCATCAAAATTTCTAGTTCGATTTTTTTGACAATCACCATACTTGCTCTACATGTAAGGAAGCGAGAAAGTAAAAATATTTATATATGGTCCTCAAGGGTAAACACTTCGTATTAAAATGTCGACTTCCTGTTTAAAATGTCCAACATTTTATTAGCGGTTTCATATCTTATGGTTATTGCATTGCTATTAAATTCCTCTTTTATAAATGTTGACCAATAAAATAGGTAAATATTGACTATTGAATCTAGAACGATAGAGATATATGATTGCTGTACATTGATATAAATACGAATCTTAATCAAAATAGTTATAGCCGGTTTTGAGAAAATGGATTTTTGCTCTTTTCTCTTTTTACTGAACTACTCTTAATTTTGAGGTTAAAATGACACAGAGACAAATGGCATTGTAAAGACCACTTTTTAGGGTTCGGGGGTCATGAGACAGCCACATCCATCAACATTTAAGATTCAACTTATTTTACAGTCGCAATACATTACCTTTAGTAATCGAAAAGTTAAAGAATATATATATTTGCGTTTAGCTTGAAAGTTATTGGTTTTATTAAAATATGTATAGAATAAAATATTTTTATTATAAATATATACACATATTTTCAATAAGTAACTTCATATATCAAATAGTTTCAGAGATATGATAAAAAATATAATTTACGTATCAGACTGGAGCCCTTAGAGTCATGTTGCCAAATTATTGAGAGTAGCCATTTTGTTTAGGATATTTAAAAATGTTTTGAAACGAAATTTAAACACAATCGTTAAAGCTGATTATGAGAAAATCGACTTTTTATATATTTTCCCTTCAGTAAACTACACTTAATTTAAGGGTTAGATATCCAATTCCAAAAACCCTTCGTGGGAGGAAGAACCCATATTTCAACCTAAAAGTTTTCAGATCGCAAGAAGAAGACCCTAGTTTTATTCGAACAACAAGTATACTAAATATTATTTTTTTAAATGGGATAAAATGTAATTTGATAAAATTAAAATAATTTCAGATGTTATTAAACTACACTCTATTATATATTTGTTTGGTAAATGTTCTAAGCACCAAAAATAGAGCACCATCGATAAATAGTTTATATGTAATCTCCACCCAGACATGTAAAATCAGCTAAGATTTCCAAAAACATTATAGTAGTGGGGTTGAAATTTAGGAGAGAACGGAAGGATGAGGGAGGGGGCAAGGCCATCCCCTGGAATAAATCTATCTTCTTATACATTCATTTCAATCCCTCTGATATTTACTAATATGAAGCTGAAAGTTGGTCTTGAATAAATAATAATTTAAAAAACAAAGAATTTATGTAAGTTTCTCAACTATTATATAATTTAATAGTAAGTTTTAAAAGGAGGCGTGGATTATGCTCGCTACCAAAGTTTGTTATTTTTACCAAAAACCAATAGGTTGTCGAGTGAATCAAGAATAAAAATAAAATTCTGTATTATATACAGTTTCTTATATTCAATTAAAGCATATCTCAACACATCTTCCTAGCTGGTTTTTAGCACCCTCCAATTATTATTTTTTTGCCCTTAAAATTGTTTAAACTGCGGATAGCCCAATTAATCTGTATGACTAATGTCACATACACAATTGTAAGAAATAATTATTTGTTTGTGGGAGAAGGACGAATTTAATTCAATTAACTATTAAAAACAAATTCCAAATAGCTTCTAGATAAAAAAAATTTAATATCTGAGAAGGTCATTTATAGTAACTTTGAAAGGAATCCAAATTTAGAAAAATTCAAGGGGTATGGGGAAAACTCTAAATTACTTCTAGATACATACAATTTTCAAATAAATTTCTTGGGAGAGGACCACTTCAAATATTTTCTAGATATATATAACATTTTCAAAAGTTTTCCGAAGAAAGACACCTTCAATAGAATATAGGGGTATTTAACTTTGTCACATTTAAATGAGGACCATTCAAATAGCTTCTAGAAACATCCTTCTTTCAAAATATTTCCAGAGAAGGAACCCAGTACTCTTATAGCGTCGGGGGAGTTATAAGTGTGTCGTTTGCTGCACCCACTCACCTTCCAACACAAAATTTTCTCCGCCAATTTAATATAAGCCTAAGCTTAAAATATTTACAACTTAATATATTTGAGACCAAGTACTGCCCATTACAAAATAAATACCAAAACATAACTCAAACTTTTTATAAATCTAAGGCATTGGAAAATAATTATTGATAGAATTATCCTTTCAGGAAATATTAAAAATACACTGTAATATTTTAAAACAATGATAGAAAGAATGACTTATTGCTTGCCATCCACTCAAAAGCTTTATCTTATCTCACTAGAAAGTACTCTTTGATTCATCTTAAGTAGTCATTATACTATAGAAAATTAATTAAAAACCCAAAGTGGGATCACTATAAAATTCAACACTGTTCGTTTTCAATAGATTGCAAAGAAAAACTTTGAATTAGTCAAACAACCTTGTAGCATGCTTTAAATTTACAAACCACTAATCAAAAGAATCACAAACAAAAACAAATATACCTGCTTCGATGATTGTATAGTCTAAGGCGTCAATTTCATGTTAAACTATAGAGACGATGACAGGAAGAACAGGATTCTAATCCCGTTCGGGTGTACGTACTGGGGTGGTTTTTCCAAAATGGTTTTTCATTATACTTTTACGCAAATGTCGGTAGACGTCATCTAAATTCAACCTTCCTCATTCCTAACTCACTAACGTAATTAGTACATAATATAAGTATTACATAAACAGGTATTAAAAATCGCTACAGAATAAATCAATTCGCACCTAATATTTTGAGCTATTTTTACAAAATGCAGTTTTTTTCCTAGATGATTTCGCGCTGTTTCTAGTATCGGGTTAAGAAATATCGTTCTGAGAAGATACAACCTATGACGTGATGTTGAACTCTGATGGCATTGTGTTCCAGTTCACTATTGAAACATATACGAATGAAACTAATATCAATATTTATACATTAACTTGTATCACATTGCTTAGCCTAAAAGATAAAAGTAAAATAGGACGTGGCACAGTATTGGACAGGATAAAAGTGGAAATGTACAATATAATGATGTATAATATTATATTAATACTAGCTGACCCGGCAAACGTTGTTTTGCCATATAAATAATTTTAAAGTAATTTCTAGTGTAGACAAAAAATAGCTTACTTATTGTAAGTGTGTAAGAATGTGGTATATGCGTGAAATAGGCATGGAGCGCTGTGAACGATGAGGGAATATAAAAATAACAAAAGGCAAACATTATTTTTAAGTTATTATAATTTATTCCTTAAAATTATATATCATTAATTAATCAATTACGACAGTAACACTAACAAACAATATCAATCTCTTAATGCTATAGCATGAACAATATTTTTTGTTAGTCCATCTTTAGCTAACACAAACAAACTGGATGGTTTACCCACTCGAGAGCATGCCACGTATAATTAAATTTTATTTTATTAAATTACTAAAATGGCTATTAAAAATAGGGGTTGGTGATAAAAGGGTAAAAATTTAGGGTTGTATGTATTTTTTAATGCCACATAATAAAAAAAATAAAGAAATTAAAAAAATGTCTAAAAATTAAAGAAAAATGTTAAGGGTGGACAACCCTTATCACTAAAGGGTATGAAAAATAGATGTTGGCCGATTCTCAGACCTACTCAATATGCTCACAAAATTTCATGAGAATCGGTCAAGCCGTTTCGGAGGAGTACGGGAACGAACATTGTGACACGAGAATTTTATATATAAGATAAAAGAAAACATGTAGTTATCACACTTATGAACAAGAAAGATATTCATGTGGTTGTTTATGTGTTGCACAAATTTAAGCTATTTTTTTTTCTGCTGGTTTTGACAAAGTAGCGCATATAATTTGTTAAAATTAACAATTATTTTCTTCAAGAAATATTCTTTTTAAACGACTGAATACCAGTTAAATAAACGACTAGCTAATACTAATGTCACTATTGTAAATTATTAGTATTATTATTAGCACCACGTCTTACTACTCGTTCGGGTTATACGCACTTACGCTAATGTGTAATGGTAGGGTGATTGTGAGATGAAATGAAGGACCTACAGTTTAACGTGGAATCCGAACCATGGTGGCGGCCTGGCATTCTCCACATTCACAAGATGCATTATTAGTAAAATGTCTTATAATAAAAGAATAGTGGGCCTATTAGAATCACAATTTTATAAGAAACGTAATTAAAGCAAACGAGCATAAAATAAAACGACACTAGTCGGTAATAAAAAAAAATCTCATAGAAACAAATGAATAACGTATAGGTCATAGCTCTTAGGTAAAAACAGTAATAAATATTTTCAAGTTTTTCTTTTTTATTACTACAGTTACTAGTATTATTTTTCGTACCTACACCAAAAACTAATTAACGTCTCAATTTGTTTAATCAAGTTTAGTGGTCCTTAATGGGGACCTTTGTGTCTCACCATGCCGAATGGGTGCAGTGCAATAATTACTTTTTAATAAGTTGATGTAGATTAATTTCTCTCCGAGTAAACAGTTCAAGTTGCCGTCCCGGGAGGCTGGTTACGGGGAAGAGTGGGGGGTGAATCTCTATAAGGTTAGAGAACCATAGATTGCCACGTCAGGAGAAAATTGAGAGTGACTATTTGAAACTCTTTCTTTAGAGATGCATAAAGCATTTACGTGTTCTAAGTCAACAAAGAAGACCAGTGGTTTCCAAACTGTGGTCCACGGGCCACCATTAAATATTATATCACTTGCGTTTTATTACTTTAGTTAAAATCTTAGAAATTAAATAAATGGTGTATTTATGTGTTAGTTCTGAAGCCTTACTACAGAATAAAAAACTAGAAAACAAAATTAATTTTACGTGCTTATAGAAATATGATGGCGTATACCTCAGTTATACCGCGTCCAGACTAGAACGGAACAACGAACACGAACATTTCCACGAACCTGTTCGTTGTGCGGTTCTCTGTGGCCAAGTGTCCAGACTTGGACAGAACATGTTTACGAATATGTTCGTAATGTGTTCCCGTTTTTACAAACGAATAAAACAGATATTAATCCAAACAACTGGAGAACAAAAATCCTCGTGTGTGTGTGTTTATTGTGATATATTAAACCATTAAATAAAATAGAATTATTGTACTTAAGTAAATATCGTTACAAATAAACTAAACAAATTATTTTAATTATTAACTTTATTTACCTTAATTTCACAAACAACATATCTTAATTAATTGTTAAGAAAAAATTTTTTCTGAAAATAAAAGTTTGGGAAAAATAAGTCTATTAAGTCGTTTTAGTAAAATGAGGCATGCCAACAGTGCAATTAGCAACCGGTAAAAAAGGTGCAGCATCAATAACAGAAAATCAGGATAAAAAGGATGCCTTTAACGCTTCCCCTACTCTCCCCGGTGGCCGCAAGGTCTAAGACGTCACTCTAGTGTTACGCTAGACTGCCGAGGACGGGGAGATCAGAATTCGATCCCAGTCGAGTGCTGTGAAGTGGTTTGTCCTAAATGGTTTACCTAGGCTCTCCACGCAAATTTGAGTGCACTTACTCTAAATTAAACCTATCCCATCTTTAGCCGTTGGTGTGATTAGTATATAGGTATATAAACTGAATGGATAGTAAGATGCACTGCCAAAAAAAAAATCATCCCCTCGTTGTCCCAAGTTACACTACTTAGGGCGTATTTTGCTCACTGGGGTTAAGCAAATATTTAACCTACAAAAAATGTTATATATATATATAACATTTTATTATTATAACATTTTATATATATATAAAATTTTATTATTATAAGATTATATATATATATATATATATAAAATAGTTTGTATTATATAATTTTTTAACTTTTCCTGTACCGGTGGTATCTTATTTTCTTATTTTTCCTTTCTAAGGACAGCTAACAAACCTTACATTTTTTTACTGCACACTTTCCCATCCCTGTCCATCACTGCCCAAATCCCCTCCAAGCGTACTTTTATTATTATTATTATTGGTGACCTGGTGGTCTAGGGTAAGGTGTCAGACTTCTATGCTGGCGGCCGGGGTTCGATCCTCGGTCCCGGCAAAGATTTATCTGATTATCAAACCCTTCCTTCACCTCTGACAAGACATCTTGTGAATGTGAGGAATGCCAGGCCTCCACCGTGGTTCGGATTCCACGTTAAACTGTAGGTCCTTCATTTCATCTCACTATCACCCTACCATTACACATTAGCGTAAGTGCGTATAACCCGAACGGGTAGTAAGACGCGGTGCTAATAATAATAATATTATTATTATTATAGTGATTTGAATCTTCAGGATTTCAGATTACTTGGCGTGGCCTTTAAAGCTCTATGAGCTTCATTTCCTCTTCTTTTGACCACTTCATTTTTATATAATATGCTAAAATGATGATATGATAATTATTATTGTTATTATTATTATTATTATATTATTATTATTATTATTATTATTAATAGTTCAACGCATACATTTTTAAATACACTCGCTAAAAGATCTCTGTAGATTTACTTACCCGCCTTGGTGGCATAGTTGGTTAACGCACTTGTCGTGTTGAGCTCGACTGCTGAGGACGGGGAGATCGAGGTTCGAATCTCGGTCGGGTGAACTGGGGGTGGTTTTTCCTAAATGTTTTTCCACTCTCCCTCCACGCAAATACGGGCTCACTTCCTCTAATTCAACCTTCCCAGTTCCTAATCCATTAGCGTAATTAGTACTTAAAGCGTATAACCCGAACGGGTAGTAAGACTTGGTGCTAAATATTATTATAATTATTATTATATTTACTTACAAAAATCAAAACACAAGTGTGACTCCGCTGATGTCCGGCCAATGATTGTGTGTTCGGGGATATGTTCGCGAAGGCGTCCAGACTAGAACAAGATTGAACACGAACATTCTTTGATGTGACGGGCAAAAACCTACAACTAATGGATTGGTCCCGAACAGAGCAACGAGCACATTTTGTTACAATGTTCTGTACGGAAAAACCATCCGCACTTTTCGGCGAACTTGTTTGTGTTTGTTGTTATGTTCGTTATGTGTTTCTATTTCTTACATATATCGCGAACCAGTCGTCTTATATGATGTGACCACCACTTTTTGTTGAAAAAAAAAATTCTAATCATTTTTTAAAATTATTTTATACAAATGAAAAGAGAATCTAATTGTTTAATTTATAGCTATTGCAAAAAAAAAAAAAAAAATCTCAATCTCAAATCCCGGGACAAAACTCAACAAGACTAAGTTACAACCCCAACCGAAAGAGAAATCATATCTTCCAAACCAAGAAAAAATCACAACTACAAATCCAAATATATATCTTAGTATCAAAACCAGAGAGAAATCTTAAAACTCAAATCAAAAGAGAAATCCCGACTTCCTATCCAAGGAGAAATCTCAACTATAAAACCTGGAAGAAATTTTAACTTAAAATCTAAGCGTTAATATTTCCACACTTCTAGCTTTCCACGGGATTCGCACAAAATATAAATACAAGCTATATTTGGTTTTATCATTTTATAAACAAAATTTGTAGTGATATGGTGGTTCAGCGTTTAGAACTACTTTATAATAACCTTCAGGATTTATGTTGATGGTTTGAATTTCAGATTTAGATAGGATAGGTTGAGATTCAATCCCAACTGATTACAGTGAAGACATTTCTTCAAATCATCCGAAGCTATTATTTTTATAAATTACGGTTATAGACACGTATAAATATAATATTGCTTGAATAATTTTAATATTGGTGGCATAAAGCCCTTTTGAGTCGAAGGTAGCTGCTATCTGATAGCTCGTGACATTAATTTATCGCTCATATGTAGCTGATAAATTCCACTCATCCATCACTGATTTTGCCTTAAAATATAAGTGATGGACTATCTTGGGTACTCTTGGATAGCTAATTGGTTAGAGCATTGGCGTTGTAAGCCAAATGTCCCGGATTTGATTTATATGCCCAGGTGTCTTTTCAATTTAAAGAATATGATCTTCACGTTATGTTTGTCAACGTCTCCAGCAAATGCTCGTAGATCTTAATAACGTTCACCTTATTTATAAGAACAGTTATTTTAAGGAGTATTATTATCTACCTTACTCATATGTGTTTTCAAATTGTTTAGTGCCGGGGTGGGCAACCCTGTCGCAAATCATCCCAAGTGGCAGATTGGTGATAAAAGTGTGGTGAATCTGAGTTTCCAGTTTTCAATGAAAAATAAACCTTTTCGTGACGTTGTGTTCTGGTTATAAATAGATATTTTCCGGCTTATCATTGGAAGCATTCTGCTTTATGAATGGGTCTGTGATGCAATATTGGATGCTATCCAAATACTACCTCCCCTCCGCTCTCAATCCCCCCCTCTCAATCCTCCCCATCCCCCCAACTCATTTAATCTCTGTCTTGAAACAAAAGTATTGTCAAATGAGATGGTCCTACACTTTCTGTTAAAACAATTTGGATCATTTTGTCTGACTAAATGAATACTCAAAGTGGACATGTTTTGAATAAAAAAAACGTTTACAAACAGTGTGTGTTGTTTTAGATGTTTCATTGAACAATCTAAATTCTCAATTTTTACATGGTTTGGTGAATTTCACTTCTCATTTGTCACATCTGTGGCTACCTTGAGAGTTATGTTGCCCACTTCTGGTTTAGTGTAACTAGCAGGTACTAATTGTCTAAATTTTGTGTTCTTATTTTATTTAGAGTAAATAAAGGATATATACCTACCTTATCCGGTTTTGACCACAGAGTTGTATAGTGGTCAGAGCTCCTAGCAGCAGATCCAGAGGTCCCGGGTTTGATCCCCTGTGCTACCAGAATGTTTCTGTGAAGAAGTGGATCTAGAACGGGGTCAAACTCATCCTCGTGAGGACAAATGAAGAGCTACATTTAATCAAAAAATTTGCAAATCTGGTCTAGAAAAACTAGATTAACATCGGAGGGGTTTGTTGTGCTGACCCCATGACACCCTTTAACCACAAATGTTGGCACAATTTTCACCAACATATGGTGGCTACGCGTCGGTATGCTCGAATGCGATCTGAGCCGTGGAGTTATTTTTTATCCTGTGTTTTTATATTAGTTAGTATAAGCTATTGATATTCCCCTTTCATCATCCTGTTTTATTAAACATAATGTGTTTTAAGATGATTTAATGTAATTTGTGAATCTCCACCTTCTTCTTCCTGCGTCCTTAAATTAGTCAGTGTAAGTTGTAGCCAGACGACTGAGCATTAAAACCGTAACACTAATAATGGTCCGGTAAAATCTCGAAAATGTTCCATCTCCAGCCAAGACATTAATCTTGCTTAGATGCCCAGCTCCGTGTTTCAATATCTGGCAAGGTCATATGGCGCTCCAGGGGACTCTGGTTTTCTCCCAAATAGCTCATAAAAGAATAAACATAAATTATTATTCATCTCACGTATTTCAATTCGCTCAACTATGTTTTATAACTAATATGATAAAATGATGATTTTTTGTTGTTAACAAGCGAGATTTTGTTCACACGGCTTAACTATCAAACAGAGAAACATTTAATTTATTATGAGCCAACCATTGCGAATTGTGACAGAGGGGGACTTTTCTCAACATTAACTCTGTTCATACAACACTGTGTTTACAATGCTAGGTAAGTTTCGGTTACCTTCGGCCCACTCGCATCAATAGTCAAATCTCGGCCAGCGTACTAAATTTTTTATTTTCATTTGTGGTTTCTCAATCTATCTTCACTGTAATATGAGTAAATTTAATCAAAATTCCACCTTAATGATCTCTACTGCATTTTATTATTAGCAGAGCTATTGTATGTGCATAACCCAAAAGGCCAGTAAGACGTAGTGACCCGCCTTGGTGGCGTAGTTAGATAACGCGCTAGTTTCGGGTTGAGATAGACTGCCGAGGACGAGAAGATCGAGGTTAAAATCTAGCTTGGGTGAACTGGGGGGGGGGGGGGGGGTTCTAAATGTTTTCCACGCTCTCTCCACGCAAATGCGGGTTCACTTCCTCTAATTTCAATCTCCCTAGTTCCTAACCCGTTAGCGTAATTAGTACATAAACGTATTACCCGAACGTGTAGTAATAAGACGCGGTGCTAAGTTATTATTATTATTATTTATATCAATATTATTAATATTAAGACGTAGTGAAAAATAAAATACTAATACTATATCGTACGTGATTGGTTATGTGTCCATTAGGAATTTTGTGTCTAAATTTTTGTATTAAACTATTATCTCAGGCATAATGTATATATATATATATATCGAGGGGTGCGACTTTTACTTAATATATATATATATATATATATATATATATATACATATTTATTAAGTAAAAGTTTGTTTTATTTGACACTTTTGCTTTATACAACGTATTTGTACTATGGTAATAAGATAAAGTATTTCGATTATATTTGATAAGTTATGAACCCTACCCCCGTAGGAGGGCTCAATATTTAATTGACATGTCTATACGTTACATAAACATTCATTTCAAGTCCGAGTATTGTTACAATACGTCATATCCCATTATTGATGATGCGTTTGGCCACAGAGTTTTGATCACCCGCAGCGCTTCTGTTGAACCTGTGGTGGGATGGAGAACTAAATGGTGACGTCATGTAGGCCACAAGTTTCTAATGAATCACGTGATGATATGATTGATTCTGAATGTAGGCGGGGTCCCAGTGTTTTGTAAATTCATTCCAGTCTTTCTTTGGTGATTTAAAAAAAGATATTGGATATCTTAACACCATATATTATTATTTTAGGTCTTATTTTGATGAGAAGCGATGAGCTCTATGAGGGCCCCACGAGGACCTAAAATTCTGATTTTACATCTGCTGAGTGTATTTGGTTCGATTCCCTGTTGGACCCTTCAAGTTCGATGTAAATAGATTGCAAGTAGCTTAAAATCTGATATGGTGTTAAATGAACATGTTGTAGGCCTTTCGCAATTAGTTTAAACACTTTGGTATGATCTGAAATAAACTAAATCAATTTCAATCATTCACTCAAACACATTACTTGATGATAAACAGTAGTATATGATAAATATAAAAAGTGGTTTTATCTTCTTTTTAAATAGAATAAAGGTTATTTTTGGTATGTAGTGAGATTCTCGTGATATCTACCACAAGGATAGATCTGAGATTTTAAAAATTAACGTGTCTAACTGAAAGCCAGATTTTTTTTTTTTAATAATTCAAGAACCTGGTTGGAAAGAAATCAATCACTAAACTAAAAACACTTCTGCCGGGAAATGTCGGTTAGCCTACATAAGCCAGTTCTAATATATATAGCAACAAGGGGCTATAATTATCATCAATTTGATATGTTGTTTTATTATAAAAGGCTAACCTTGCGTAAAATGGGCAAAGGCGCCAATCTAGTCTAGTCAGGTCTAGCAATAATGGTCTAGGTTAAATTATCCTTGATCGTGCTTACAATGGTATTTTTTTCCTAAATCGCTAAACTATTTTTCATTGTACCACTACACAAATTCAAATACCTTTCCTATAAATTCTACCTTACCTATATCTACCCCACCAAGAGTAAGTATGCAGATTTACCAGACAGGTAGTTAGACGCGGTACATATAAAGTAAAATAAAAAAAATCAGCGTGATTTTTGAACATAAGCCAGTGTGGACTAAGTGAAATTTTATTTTAAAAATTATTTCTACTGAACTATTTTAACTACTCTCCAACGTAAATTAGTTCATCTAAGAACACAGTATGAAGAAAGCGAGCTTTGATTAAATGAATACGTACTCCCCAATAAATAAAACCCTTTAAACATCACCGTCAATGCATTAGACTGGGATTGGGCTCAAGCCTTCCAAATCCGAATGAGAAGACAAACCTTGCAACAACTTTATTAGTTAAGCTTAAATAATATAAAAACTTCTTCTCATGCGCACCTTTGATAATGGCTGCATGCATTCCTGCCTGCTAAAGTATTTTTAAATGTCCCAAACAATAGATTTTAGTATTATTATTTTACTCTACATTATAGTGCAGACTTGACAAAATATCAAGCGTATAAACGATAGAGTCTCGAATGAATTGTGACACATCTTACTAAAAAACAAACGTTTTAAAAAATAATAATCTTAAATATCTTAACATATTGTAAGTTTTTGGTCTCTTCAACGTTGACCAAAATCAAAACAAGTCACTAAGAGTTTACATATAAATAAAAACATTTTTTTAAATCACTGTTAGTTTTTTTGTGCAATACATGGTAGATATATTCGTGTCAATCTTGGAAAAAAAATCCATCACTTGTTACACTCCGTCCAAGTTAAATGCGTTTTAATTATTCCAGTTGAGTGGGAATACGAAAAGTAGAGTAAATGTGTACAGATTTGCGTGGAAGGGAAAGTGTAAAAACATTAAATAAAACCACCTTCATCACATACACAGCTAGGATTCAAACTCAAACCTTCACTTAACCAGAAAACCTTGCTATATGAGCCTGCTATATAGTCCGCGTGCCCACTGATTCTAGTAACCAGTTTGTTATTTCTCCTGCATTATTATATATGTAATGTGTATATACTACTACAACAGGCTGGTGACGGAGAGGTCAAAGTTCAGATCTCAACCGAGTGCACATTGGGTGGTTTCCCCACATGTGATTTATCACTGTGGTTTTTCCATACACTCTGCCCACTCATTCAGATGCATTTGCTTTGAGCTATTTGGACAGTCTCAGTACAATAATTTCTTTATATTATAAAATGTGTGTTAATCTATTGATAGTACTAATATATTTTTAGCTATTAATCATTTACTCACTCTATGGCATTAAGAACTCGAAAGTTCATTGCCGCACTTACAAAATTACGCCACCTATTCTTCTCGTTTGCTAGCTCTACCAAGTCCCCCTCATTACACCCTGTCTCTTTCAAGTCCATTCTAATATTATCCTCCCATCTGCGTCTAGGTCTTACCAATGGCCTCTTTCCTTTGGGTTTACAGGTCAGCAAGTACGCTGAACATGGTTCTAGATTCTCCCATTCACGCTGTAACCGTAATCTAATTGACTTTACTATTGTAACAATGTTTTGTGATTAGTACAGTGTATGTAACTCATCATTATATAACCTCCTAAACTGCCCAGTTGCCTCATCCCTTTTTGGACCAAATAATCTTCTTAAGGTGCGGCAGAAGGGTGCGCGAGTAATTTTACAGTTTTTATAGAATTGAAAGTTTTTGACCAAAATAAATCAAATATTTCTCCAGTAGCAACATAGAGTTTAGTTTTCTGCACATGCTAATATTAACAGATCTTGAATATCTGTCAAGAGTGTCCTGGAATTTTGTCAAAACTTTTTCTCTTTATTTCAAAAGTTTTGACAAAATTCCAGGACACCTTTGACAGATATTCAAGATCTGTCGATATTAGCATGTGCAGAAAACTAAACTCTATGTTGCTACTGGAGAAATATTTGATTTATTTTGGCCAAAAACTTTCAATTCTTTAAAAACTGTAAAAACACTTTCTATCCCTTCTACCTCACCTTAAGCCCCTTGTCTTCGAATATACTTTTTTTTTTGTCGGGTAAGAGACCACGTTTCACACCCATAGAGAGAACCCGGTAAAATTGTTTTGCATATTCTTTGTTTTACATTCCTGAAAGACAGGCGATATTTCAACAACTTTCTGACCGAGTAGTAGCATACATTTCCAGACTATTATTTTCTTAATTTTATTTACATTGCTAGTTAAAATTTTTCTTAAATATTTAAACTCATTAACCCTATAAAATTATGTGTTGCTTTAAGTAATTTTTATTATTATTCCAAAACCATGTTATCTGTGTAATTATATACTAAGTTAAAACTTAAAAAGACTTTGTTTTAGTCTTCTAAGCGTTCACCTTTAAACCTATTTCTGCTAGTAAAATTTCTGCATTTCTTGCCACACTTTCACTATTGCCCCACGAAGCTTCGTATCCTAAAAGCTGAAAGGTACCATTTAATTTAATTATTGGTTGGCAGAAGAAAACACAAATATTTGAATAATCTGATCCAGGATAGGTAAAAGGGGAGAGCTACAATAAACCAGTCACAAGATTGATGACCTAATGATTACGATTACTTATAATAACATTAATATTTTAAACCAAAGGTTGACATCTGTTTAGTATGAATATACCTACTGAGCCAGCTGTGCTCTTTTTTTTCTTTGTAATTAATTATTTTCATTAGCACTAGGTGTTAGCACCGCATTGACCCTTCTCTCTTAATGGATTTGGGCTCGTCTACCCCTAAATTTTTCTTAGTATAACGGAAAAACTGTGTTCAAGCATCTCTTAGTCTCGGGGTACACAGCCACGGAACTCTCTCGTGCAAAATAATTATTAAGTTCTCAAGAAACAAGATTGGGGCGCCCCAGATATCATCTCGTCACTCCATATCTACATACTCCATCACTACATATGTAGATATCGTTTGTGTGCTAAGGGTATGGTAAAACTGAATGCGATTGAAGGCCGTTGGCAACCAAAATCTCGTGTTCGAGCAGGCTTGTCAGAGCGGTGGAATTACATGAAAGGCAGAAGGTGGAGGGTGGAGACTGGATGGAGACTTGAAGATATTTGTCTGGGACTACATGTAGGGATTTGAAAAAAAGTATCGCTACTTTATAAATATCGATATGTTCCTTTCAATATTAGTATTTTTTACTCTATACTTTTTTCCGATACTTGTACTGATATTAGTACTCACACTCCGGTATCGGTTCGGTATCGAAAGAAACACTTTTTTTACTATCTTAACCCATTCTGGGATTAAATTTTAACTAGAGTGAACTGTGGAGGACGAATAAATTACACTTTTTCTCATTCATTTCCTGCATGGCAAGCAAGTAACAACTCTAGCATTCAATTTATTTTAACTCTTCATAATTCATAGCTTTTCTTTCATCTTTGTTTCCCAATACCGCCTGATTCCTAACATAGTGACAGGGTAAGTGGCAACCAGTCTACTATCACTTTATCAATGAGCACGGTCATCACAAACCAAACAAAAGAAGCTTTTTTTTTAGTCAACTCAAGGATGCCCCAAGCAGAAGAAGCAGAAAAGTTTGTGTGCGTTTCATACCGATAATTACGTTTATCGATACTTTTCATTCGATACTAGTACGGTATCGATACTTCTCTTCGTATACTATTAATGAGTACAGTATCGACACTTTTATTTCTCTAGTTACCTGACTGTATGAATGACCCACTGCAGTGGTCTCTTAAGGCACGTGTTTATTATTATTATTATTATTATTATTATTATTATTATTATTATTATTATTATTACTATTTTCAGCACCACATTTTATTACCTGTTTAGGCTATGCACATAACCTAACGTGTACTAATTACGCTAATAAATTAGGAATTATAAAGGTTGTATATAGATAAAATGTACCCGCATTTGCGTGGAGGAGAATGAAAAGCCATTTTGGAAAAAACTTTAATTACACCCGACCGGGATTCAATCTCCGATCTCCCTTATTAATGGTCTAGTCTATTGCGAGAGTGATTCTTTAGACCATGCAGCAACGAAAGCATGTTGAGGGAGAAGGGGTCATGTCACAGGCCATAGCTGAGATAATTTTTTTTTTTTGCACCACATCTAATTAACCGCTCTCACTACACACATTTTAATCACGCTTGTGCGTAAGGGATGGGTAAGATAGGATTTAGAGAAAATATACCCATATTTGCATGGAGAGAGGCTGTTAAACAATTTAGGAAAACCTCCCTCAATAGATATAGATGAAATTAGACTCCCAACCTTCCCACCTACAAAAAATAAGACAAAACTAGCCTTACATTTAGTCCGTGCTCCCAAGGATGTGGTGCTCTACCAATATATTTGATGCTATATATTTAAAATAATTAAATACATAACTTGTATTTTCCCAGATGTTTATCTGGACAAGACAAATCCATGAAGCATTATTATTTAAATTATAAAAATAAAGATTCATACAATTAAATATGCACTATATTACATTCTTTCAACATTTAAAAAAATATAGAAAAGGTCTATTCCAAAAAGCTTATAGAATCATCCAAATTTTCAAAGAAAAGACTCTTCTAAATTGTTTCTAGGTGGATAAACTTTTCTTGCAACATTTTCCTGTAAAGTATCCTTGGATTACCCTTTGGGTTGGAGGACAAAATTCTTTATTTTTCAACAACCGCCACCTTCCCCTACACAAATAGGGTTCCACCACCACTAATCTATCTCTTTGAGTAAAACCCTAAAAGTATCCTGGTTTGTGAGTATAATATTATGTTAAGCCTTCTATTACACATGTAAAAAACGTACCAAACGTATAATTGTCCCAAAAGCTACAAATTGGAAAAAGTACTTGAAAAACAGTTTTGATACATTGTATCTAAGCTAAGGCCACTTACATTATTGAAATCGCTTTTCTAAGTTAATTGAATTGAAATAGCATCTAGAGGTATTTAGCTATCATATATTGTTTTTGTCTATAGTGGTTATGGAGCTGTGTTCCCTAAAACAAACTCCCCTCTCAACAGAAATTTAACTATGTACTGTTCCCCCTCCCCCCCCCCTCCAAATAATATTTCTGGGTATGTCACTGTAGCACACAGATAAACATTAAAGAAGGAGCATATAACCCGAACAGTTAGTAAGTCATGGTGCTAAAAAAAATACATTAAGAAGTAAGGAGTAGAAAGTAAAAAGTATGCGTTTAACTTTTGCTTTGAAACTTAAAGAAATAAACTGGAAACTATTATTTTGTGAGCTCATATGGCAATGATATAATTTGACGTACAGGTA
This sequence comes from Timema cristinae, assembly GCA_039000515.1. Classification (NCBI taxonomy): domain Eukaryota; kingdom Metazoa; phylum Arthropoda; class Insecta; order Phasmatodea; family Timematidae; genus Timema; species Timema cristinae. Next base: position 57,286,607 of record JBCFYV010000003.1, on the reverse strand, counting down.
TCACATCTCGTAAGACGGAAGCATTGTGTTTAGGTTTTACAATGAGTGCAGGAAAATCTCTTTAATGAGTTTAAGCCCCCTCTATTCCAAATACTCGTCATTAGAAGCGTCTCCCTCATTTCCGGAAGTTGCAATGGGGGAAAGTTACATTTCTTGAAGGACGATATCCTTTCTAGCATGAAAGAAATATTACAATATTTTCTGTTTTGATGTGACTTAGTGTTTTCACAATGTCAAATTCCAGGCGGGGCATGATGTTATGGATCCCTGTAATTTTTTGGAGAATATGTACCAATGGTTCAAATTCCCTTCCGCTACAGACCAATATTTTTTTGTATAGCTTACATAGGATTTAGCTTTATTTATATTTATTCTGAAAATTGAAAAGTTACACCTGGACATAGGACCTGGGACTTTTGGCTTAGTACGCCAATGCTCTAACCCCTGAGCTATCCAGGAATCGTCCCGTGTCCAAGGTCATTCTTCACTCAAATTTAAGGCAGATTTGCCAACAATTATTCACGGAAACTTCAAACTGAGTTTCTGTAAACTTGTTATCGTCTCTCATCTTAAAAAAATGAATATTATGTTTGGTAATAACATTTAATAAAATAAAATTTGTGACTGTCACTCATAAAATTGTTGAATGTGAACATAAAAAAGTAAATAATCATGTTTATTATAAACAATATTAAAGTAATTAACTAATAGTCGACTTACAAACGTTTTTATTTAACCTGATTTTATAAATAATTTCTAAAAACATTTTTTGAAATTGGTCCACATACTGAATTTAATATTTTTAAAAGGCTGCACGTTGGCAATATTTGAATCATGGTGCCCTTCTTGTAAATTTTTTGTTCTGGATCTGCCACTGTGTGTACACAATTTATTGCTAATTTACTTTAAACAACCATTTTTTCCCCCTACTCGCTTCGGTGGACTATATAGTAACCAAATTAAAATTAAAAGCTAGGGCGTCACTATTAAGTAGCGACTTTAATTTAAATACATTATTTTTATTGAAATCTGATTCGGTGACCACGTGGTTTAAGGCTTCACTTTCGTGTTGTACTAGACTACTGATGACAGGGAGATTTGGGTAATAATCTCAGACGTGTGATGTGAGGCTTTTCCCCCAAAAATGTTTTTCCACACTCACTTCACGCAAATGTGGGTATATTTTCTTTTAAATTCAATCTTCCTCATCCCTAGATCAATACTCTAATTAGTACATAAGCTATGCGTATAACCTGAACAGGTGGTATGATGCAGTATTAAATAAACAAAAAACGTGTTTTTTATTTATTTTGTATTTTTAAAATGTGGTCTACCTTACAAAATCTTCAAAATAGTATATCTAATTATTATATACTTTTTAAATAGCTTATAAACGCATCTCGTTAAGAAAACCAATTCTTTAAATAAAAATGGTTCAATATTTTGAGTTAATTTTAACTGTCATACAACCATACAAATAATTATATTTTTAATAATTTAATCTTGTATAAATTCTGTTTAGAGAATTTGTTTTAATGTAAAAATATATCAATTGGTATAATCCCTTTCACACATTGAGTACAAGTAGAGAGCTATATATCCTTAGTTTACTTTGAACGGTAGCAAGCATATTCTTACATTTTCCAATATTTTTTATTTAGTACAGTGTCTTACTACCCGTTTGGGCTGTACGCTTATGTACTAATGGCGCTAGTGGTTTTAGGAACCAGGAATGTTATATCAACATGAAAAGTTCCCGCCTTTGTTTGGAGGGGGAGTGGAATACATTTGTGAAAAAATCACTCATAGTACACCCCGCCGAGACTCGAATCTCGATCATTCCATCATCGGCAGTCAAGTCTACTGCAAGAGTAGCGCCTTAGACCATGCGGCTACCGATCCGGGTGAGATAGTTTACTGCAGTATTCTGGTAGTAAATTACTTTAAGGAAACACGCGGTCAACATTGATAACATTTTACCATATTATTACATATTACATATTATCATATTATTACATTTTACCAAATTATTATTATTATTATTATTTATTTAAACCCCTTCAATGCTAAAATGGGTTAAGACAGTGTTTCTTAAATTTTTATAACTCGTGGTCCCCTAATAATACTAAAATATTTTCGCAGCATCTTAGTTTTTACTAACATATTAAGCTTTAAGATTAATAATTCTAAAATAGTGGCTTTATTTACTGATTATAATAACAAACAAATAAAAAACAGAAATCAACTTACCTAAATGTATTTAATGGGACCTCTCTCTGCTGTTGAACACTTTCCACTAATTGGTCTCTTTTGATTTTAATTGTATTACTTAATGTTATTCGAATGCAGGAGTCAATTCGAAATCGATTTCTGTGCTTCGTTTTAATGTTTACTAATGTGGAAAATCCCTTTTCAATAAATAAGTATAAACAAAGGGCAGCAAATTTTGAATTGTGATGGTAAAAAGAGAGGAATTATATGTACTATATTCGATTTCTATTATTTGTGCTTACCCTCCCCTCCATAATCCCAGAAAATTTAGAGATTACTGTACTTACATGCTGACAATTATCGAATTATTTCTTCCAAAACGACTGTACTGCCTATGACAGGGACATCGAGGTTATAGTCCTGACCTGATGTATCGAGGGTGGTGGGGGGTCTTATCTTAAATAATTTCAACTATCTCTCCCTCTATTTACTCAAATGCTGGTACACTTTCTCTATATTAAACCTTCTTCATTTCTAAAACACTACAATAATGAGTTAGAGATTGAGTTAGGTTATATTTGCAGGAAATGTATCTGCACTTACATCGAAGAAAAGTGTAAAGTTATTAAGGATAAAGATCACCTTCGGTAGACCCGTCTACACTCGAACCCCAACTTCCCCTCCTCTGGAATTCTAGTGTATTGTGAAGAATGATGCTTTAGACCACGTGGCCGTTTAAATAGGCTACATAGAGTCACATTGCTGACCAGTTCTTGATAGCTGGCATTATTATCTCTATATAGGTTTCCATAAAGAATTAAGTACTAAAACATTACCCGTGTGTATAGGCCATTATGATTATTTCGAAACATCAATACACAATTGAAATTAAAAAAATGTATGTACACAAATAATGGCTGGAAACCGGTTACAGTATCAAAAGATTATTTCCGTTCAAGACATTCTAAATGACTTTCAAAATAACTTTACCCCCTCCAAAAAACGTTCCATCCAACAAATTCATAGCCCTTAGATATAAGAGGTCCATTTCCTATGATGCAATACTACTAAAAAAAATTAAAATATCATAACGACTATAAGGGGTACTGTACATATAACGCTCGGATATGAAAAGAAGAACGAGAGGGGATCGCCGCAGGAGATTCGCTTTTATAGGGGAGGCTGGGGTAATGTGGACACCCCCATACGGGAAATAACCCTCCTGGGGCGGTCAAAACGCTAGACTCCATTACTTCGCGATCAAAACCCAATTCCCTCCAACCCCACTCTTCCTACGTTCGCAACGCATGGACACCTAATATCCTATTTTGTCGCCATAAATATTGAGAGTTAATATCTGCGTCGTTGATAGAAAACTGAAGGCATATGTTTGAAGGGGAAGCAAGAAGGGTGGGTTTAAAGGAAGGAGGATGAGGAAGGGAGGGTTATACCACTGAGCTCTTGGATATCTTGCGTGGTCCATTATACTGCAGAATACGTCATAGTTAATAACACAGCAATGAAACATGCCCTCATATCTTAGTTCACTTAGGGGTGTAGTTTTTTGATTAGGTTTTGGAGATTATCCTTAACAATAATAAGCCCCCTATTTTGAATAATAACGACTATAAAGCTTGTCCCCAAGACTCAGTGGTAAGGGTGGATTACCAGAGTACTGGTTAGAGAGATGTTCGATACCAGATTGGTGCTGAAGAATATTTCAAATATTTGTAAATGGATTCGTCTTGCTATATAATTAAGAAATAATTTGTAGAGGAGGAATAGTATTAAATCCACTTTTCTAGATTAAACTAATTTGTAGGCCATGTGTTAATATAATATCCTACATCAGTAATCTCGTGTGTTAAGGTAACAATCTAGACTGGTTTTGTTTACCCGTGATGAGGAGGTCAGGGTTTGATTCTATGTCGTAGTTACTGAAGTGGCTTTCCAAAACTGTTTCTCACTTTCTCTCCACGTCAATTTGGGTACATTCAGGCCCACCAGGTTCTCAAACCAAGCCCGGTTCCCGGGGCTAAGTGGGGGTCCTCCTTTCTTTGTTATACTTGACTTCAGTGGCTGTGGACTATGGAGCCTTATTAGCTAGAGGAAAATTAGCAAAACATAAAAAGGGGGCCTTAGAACCATCCTTCGGCAAATGTTTAGAAATTAGATACCACTAGAAAATATTTGGAGTGGTTCTCCTCAATAGACTAAACTTTTTGAAATTTGGATAATACTTATATAAGCCATTTAGAGTAGTATCCCTTTAGACATCCTTGGGAAATTAGATACATATCATAGAAGCCATTTTAAGGGGGTTTCCTCCTGAATTTTTTAAAATGGTATTCCTATATAAGCTATTTGGAGTGGTCTTCATCTAGGAATTTTTTGAAATATTGATGCATTCAGCTATTTAGAGTGAGCCTCTTTCATCAAATTTAAAAAAAATGGCATAGTCTCCCTCTGTAATTTTAATGATTGGATGCTTCTAGACGATGTTTTAAGAGGCTTTAGCCTGGAATTTAACTTAGTTGTATGTTTCTAAAAGCAATTTGGAATTACCTTTGCCAAGTATTTTTGATTATTGATTGCCTCTATAAGTTATTTAGAGCAGCTTCACTTAATAAAAAAAAAATGTCTCTTATCACTCTTCTAAATGAAACTTTTCTATCATATTTTGAAATTTGGATACTTCTAGAAACTATTTGGAATTTAATAAGGGTCCATTTTTCAGCTTAATATTAAAGAATATCATAAGGGAGTCAAGTTAAAATATGGAGGGGTCAGTTTATTCGGGAGGAGGGAGGTACAATTTATTTACAAGGGTGGAAATACCCCCCTCCTATGACACCCATGATCGACTTTAGTTTGAACATTTTTATAAACTTTTTTTCACGTTTACAAAACGTAGCCATGGTACGCAAATCAAAACTTAACTGTACAATGAAATGTTACGTGTACATGATAAAATACTTGAACTTAATTGTACTTGAATTACCGCCAGACTCTATTCACGTTACAAATCTAATTTCTGTACAAAAATAAATAGACTCCATGATACTTTAAAACGTTTGGAAGCGAAAGACAAGAGTGGACCGATCCAATGATTTAAATGTGACAAATGCCAGTAAGTTCCTCCGGAGAAAATGCCAACTGGTATGTTTGGCATGCTCATTTCCATACTTTGGACAGGCATGTCATTGCTTAGCATTAATCTACTACGACTTGTTTATATGTATCTTTGGCCCGAGCCCACAGACAAAGAAATAACAGATACACAGCCTTACGGGAGATTTGTTGCGCTCCTCGAGTCAGGTAGAACTTAAAATACCCAGTGATAACAGCGCTTCCAAGTGAGAATTCTTTAAAACAACTCTCTATAGCAAAATGTTCCTCGTGAGAAAGACAAGCTAAGAATTGCTGTCTCTCCGAGTACAATAGTCCAGGTAGCGGTAGTCCCTTAGCCCCACCTCACCCCCCTTTCATTGACCGAAACTTTTCAAACAATTGAGTGTTGGACTCAAATATACAATGCCAGTACTTCTACAGTTTAAACGTAAGAGACACTAGTCTTGGAAATGCACTTGTAAATGAATTATTAAATATTTTGTGACCAGCTTCTGCGGTCACCATTCTTTAGGATTCCCTTCTTCGTTAGACTGGACTGCAAATAACTAGGGTATCAGTGTTCGAATCCCGATGGAGTGTACTGAGAGTGTTTTTTCCTAATATGCTTATAATTCTCCTTCAACGCAAATACGGGCACATTTCCCAAACGTTTTACCTTCCTCATTCTTTATCCTTAGGAGTAAATACGCGGATAGCTGTAGTGAGAATTAAGACATAGCACAAAAAATATATCAGTAATTAAAATTAAATACTTAAGTTGTAAAGGTTGCATTTATTTTTACATGTTGTCAAATTAATATAAACAAAGTACATAAGTGATATGCTACTTTATTAACTAAAATAAAAAGTTAAAAGCATGGAACGTACAATGGAAAGAGTTTCCTAAGTATATATTTGGTATCGGTAAAACCCCCTTATTTTAAACACTGGAATGATTATATTCAACATTATCTTATACTAATGCCCACCTTGGTGGCATAGTTAGCTAACGCACTAATTTCATGTTGAGCTAGACTGCCGAGGACGGGGAGACCTGGGTTAGAATCTCGCTCAGTTGAACTGGGGTCGTTTTCCCTAAATTGTTTTCCACTCTCCCTCCGCGAAAATGTGGGTTCACGTCCTCTATATCTAACCTTCTCAAATCCTAACCCATAAGCGTATAACTCGAAAGGGTACTAAGTTTCAGTATTATTTTATATTAATGTGCAATGAAAGTTAACAAATCGGTTTTAAATCAGTTTATAATAAAATCAAGTCTGAAAATGAAGCTTATCTCCCTAAACGCGCGTTAGGATTGCACAACAAAAAGCTCATAATGTTTTGTCCAATTACAATTGTCCAACACCTTCTCGTGTCTGTATGGAAAATTAAATATCTCTTATTATTTTAGTAAAGAGGAATAGAAATAAATATTTAAAAAATTTAAACTGAAAACTCTCTCAGTATAAGATTATTTCACTATACTATAACAATATTGTCATACAATTAATAATTTCAGTTTTTATTAAAAAATAAATATTTATATCACCATAAAAGCGTTTAGTAAAGTGAGTAAAATTGTTGACAATACAAAGTATATGAAAAAAATACTCTTAATTTTACCCAATCACAACTATAGTTATTAAGTGTTTGGTATAAAAATTATCTACTGAAGTAGTGAAAAAAAAATCTGATTATTTAGTTTGGATATGTTTGAAACTAAAATTATAATCAATATCATTAAAAATCAATACAGTAATAAGATTTAACAGAAATTTGATTAAAATGTGTGTCAAAATAATTTGGAAATTGATATATTTCATAATACTCTGGTCTCTTTGATTTCGTAATGTACTAAATCGAGCTTTGACGTATTTAGCTATAACATCCTTACTTTATTGGTCCAGCTGTCATAATTTTGAAAGTTACTTCGTGTACAATCCTAAGCTAACCATGGCAATCACAACTCATTGCAATTAATAAATAAAAAATCTTAGGAGGAAAATATCTAGTTTATTATCTGAGTGCACAAACGAGCGCAATCGCAGGGCGTCCGTCGTACTCCAATGACAATGCAAACTTTACCTAAGCACGTTCATAAAAACATGTTTGAAAAAAAGCATCACATTTCACCAACGAACATAAATTAAATAATATACTATTTTACAGAAACATATTAACTATGAAGCATCATTACTATTCAAAGAGAATAATGCTCACCAAGTTATGTCACTTGGATGTGTTTATTTTAATTGTTATGTCGCTCCTAGGTATGCGATAACAGCTATGTATTTGTAAATCTAATGTATCCACTTTAAGATAGGCTTTAGTTTGTGTGTTGATTTACTTTTAGTATAAACTTTTTTCCTCTGCCTTTACAAATTTAATGTTCCAAATGTCTTACTACAGCCCAATTTTTATAAAAAGAGCATTTTAGAAAATAGATTTTTTGTGTGTTCAACATCAATCACATTTTCTATTTTGTTATTTTGGTTAGCATCGTGCCTTAGTATTCGTTCGAGTTATACGCTTATGTGCTACTAATTACGCTATTGTGTTAGGGATGAGGGAGGTTTAATGAGTATATAGTGTACCCGCATTTGGAACATATTGGGTTTTTATAGCTTAGGAAATTTTAGAGGCCCCTCCAATTTCCCAGCAGTAAATTTTTGAATTCCAAACTTTCTAACTTTTATGGTTATGTGTTTTATCAAATGGGCAAATTTAAATATTCTTTCATGCATAAAATTATATTTTCTTTGGAAAGATGGCAATTTACTATAATTTACAAACCCCTCTGTCACCCTCACCCTCCTTAGCTTCCACAATTATTCTAATTTGAAATTTTAAGACTTATTTGGTTATTTTATATGATATTTTCCATGGCTACCAAATGTCAACCTAACCACATCATAAAGAATGTTATATTTTGGTTGTATACATTTTAAGCGCTACCATTACTTGGGCTTCAATTTTGAAATTCCACTTGTTCAATAATGTACGAAACGCGAGAAAATGCCAATGTATTTGCAGTATTTTTCATCAATTTTTTTGGCAAAAAATTATATATCGCTCCAGTAGAAAGATATAGTTTAATTTTCTTCATTTGGTGATGTAAACAGTTGTTATAATATTGTCATGCGCATACCGGCATTAGATAAGCTTTTTTTTTAATGAATTAACGTGAACAATGTATCCCCGTCTAGCTACTCAAACCTGTTTTATTATTAAATTACATGGCGAAATTTCAAGCTTATTTCTTTACAAAAATTGTATTTATATAGCTTTGTAAATATTTTGAGGGGACCTTCACTCCCTATTTTCCAAGCCTTCATTTTGAAAGGTAATAATTCAGCCCTTGGTACTGTTTGAGTTGGTCTTTAAGCCCACCTGACTTATGTCAATCATCTAACACTTGAAGAAGTAGTTTAGTATTTTATGTTTAAAAAATTTGAGACCCTCTATATCACCAGCCTCCTTAGAAATAACTAATATTTAAAATGTATTTGTGGTTATTTGAAGTTATCCCTCTACATCCCTGACAAATTTAAATTTTCTACCTCCTACTAGTACACCCCTATCCCCCAACCTCCTCCATCCCTATTTCCCGTATTCTCATTTTGAAATTTAAAATGTTCAGACTTTATAGTTAATTTGTGTGGTCCCTATCTCTGCTTGACGAATTCCAGTTTTATATCACACATAAAAGTAGTTTATCCATTTAAGACTTATTTGGTTATCTGAAGCCGTACGTACCTCTACCAGCATGCAAAATTTAGATTTTCTACCATACTTAATCTTTCTTAAACTCCCCCCTTTTTTATGGACTCCTATTATAAACTTTAAAAAATTTGGACTCTTATAGTTTTTGGAGTGGTATCTTTGACTATGTGGAGAATTTTATTTTTATACAACACTGAGAAGAGGTTGTTTCTAATACTTTTATAAGTATTAGAAGTCAACCCACTTTTCCAAACCCCTTTGAAAAATATTAAATTATAACATTCATTTGGATATCTGGAGTTTTATTTCTACCTGTCTTTCAAATTTTAATTTCTAACCTCATCTCAAAAGCTATTTCTAGCTATAGCTTCCCCCTCCCCCATTTTCCATAGCTAAAGTTAAAAAATTTCATATTTTTTTGTTTACTTGGAGTGGTCCGTATACCTAAGAATTTAAGTTTTCTACCACACAGAATGTAGTTGAATTTATTAGTTTTTGTAAATGTTGAGCCTGCTCCCTTCCCCTACCACTTCTTCAACTTCCAGTTTTAATTTCAAATATTAAGATTTATTTGGTTATTTTGAAAGTTCACTCTACCTACTTGCCAAATTTAAATATTCTATCACAGCTAAAAGTTGTTTTTATTTTTATAACCCTCATCTACCCCCTCCCCCCACCCTCGACTGCCGGGGTCTCATTTAAAATTAAAAATGTACAGACTTATAGTAATTTTACATGTCCCTTTAATTTACTTATACATTTCAATTTTCTGCCACACTGGGAATTAGTTGTTTCTATAAGTTTTGTAAATATTTCAGCTCATTTTTATAACTATCATTTAGAAATTTCAATATTTAAGACTTATTTGGTTATTTGGAGTTGTCCTCCTAAACGACTATCAAATTTAAGTATTCTAGTACACATAAAAGGTTTTATTCTGTTTATATCCCCTTCCATATGTCCCAGAGTCGCACTTATTAAACAAAACTGTTCATACTTTTATAATTATTTGGAGTGGTCCCATTTGTTGTCTGCACAATTTCAATATTCTATCATCCTGTAAAGTATTTATTTATATTAGTTTTGGTAGTCTTGAACACACATTTTTACCAACGCACCTCGGGAATCATCGTGTGGTTGCCGTACATAAATTAATTTCATATTAGTATTCTGCGACCCGATAACCCTCCATATATCAAATTTCATCTTGATTGGAGGACATAGAATTTACTGCCCCTTGTTCCCTCTTTTACACCATTTAGGTGATTAAATTTGAAAAACACTAAAAAATATTTTCCCCATTTCTATACAGAAACATTAATTTTAAATTTCAAGGCTCTATGTCCACTAGTTCAAAAAATGCATGCTCAGTGATTTTGAAAAACTTTTGAACGCCCTTTTTTATCTCTTAAAGGTGGTTGAATTTCACAAAATTCTGTCTTATCTCTGGTCTATAGCCAATAAGGAACCTTTACTAAAAGTTTCAAATGTCCATGTTTGAAACCATTAAGCTCTTCTAACAAAACCACAAACTCCCCCACCTAATTTATTGTCTCTACGGGCATAATTGGCCCTGTAGTTTGGAATTGAAAGCAATAATGTCTCATCCCAGTATATCCAGATTCATGTTAATATTATTAAAACAATATTTAGTTTAATATAAGAGCGAAAACATAATACATCCTTGTATTTGTGCTTTATACTTCTAATATTTAGATATATTTTTAAATAGCAGTTGAAATTGACTATTTGGCCGAAATTAACATTAGATGAATGTTTTCAATAGATGGTTCTTCTATGATATTAGTTTTGGTATCTATTAAGACGAAACTACAAACAGATTTATAAGTTGTATAATATTAACTTGTGTCCATATTATTAAGGCTAATAACTAGACCTACCTCAATAAATAAATGGTTTGGTGCACCAAATAGACTTTCTCTCTATTCTGTCTAAAAATGGAAACATTTACTTAAAACTTGTAATATTTGTGAAACCAGATAATATACATTTTTACAGAAACATGATGGAAAAAATGGCCATCACATTCCACCAAGAGGCATAAATGAAAGAAACGTATGGTTCATTATCCAGATTTTACAGATTTTACATATTTTCATCAAAAAGACGAATTATAAACTCCCGTTTTCTGAGACCTAATTTTTTTTTTTAATATTTGCCAATGGCTCGGAAACTGGGGACCTTTCAAGAATTACGTAAGGATTTTTTGGGTGGGAGTGATCAGTAATTTCTTAAGTTTTCGTGGGGGTGGGCAGATTCCATCTTAACTAAGGATTTTATAAACGTTTATGGTTAGACCAAATCTAAAAAAAAAAAAAAAAAAAAACACTTTTACAGATGTGCAGTCATAAAGGTTGCACCTAGCGACGACAGATGGCGCTGAATCATTGCCTATAGACGTACACAGCTATACATAACTATAAACTGTCATTTATTTATGTTGTTTTAAACCTAATTTTACTGTGATAAATATTTTATAATTTCCCATCACGAATCCTTTTGTATAAAATAATATAATTTACCAAATTGTAAGAAAATTACGTAAGATCAGTCAGGGGAGAGGAGGGAACGAGAAATCTTACAATTCCTTAAGTAGGGAGATTTGGGGAGTAAGAGGGGTCAAAGTAATGAAAAAATATCCTTACGTAATTTATGAACAGCCCCCTATTGGTTTTATAAAAATATATTTCAATTAAATGTTTTTTTAATTTTAATTTTGTTACAATCTTACAATATTGATTTATTTCGTGTTTCAAATACTTGCAAATATATGATTAAAATTGGCAATACTTACTTATTTAAATTACCCTTAAATTTATGTTTATGGGATGATTAACTTATGATAATAAACATTACCCATATACGAAATTTAATAAAAATCGTTACAGTGGATTTCGAGATAGCTTGTTTTCTCTCTTTTTTACCTTTACTAAACTACCCTCAATTATAGGGTAAGATATCTAACTCCCAAAACTCCTCGAGGGAACCTTATAAAACCATATATACTGAGTTTTAGCCTGATCAGTAAAATGATGTTGGCTTTAGTTCTGAATGTAGACATACAGGTAGACGGCATCGAAAACCAACACCGTTTCGGGGGGTGGGAGGGTTTACAATTATCAACATTTTGATCTTTCTTACGAGCAAAGTACTTTTCATTTAAAGGTGTCGAGAGAAAGTAAAAAGTGTCTATTTACGTAAAGATGAGCACAAATCATAGTCTTATACGCTTCAATGGTGCAAACACATTTCTAGACATTCTTAAAACTACTTTCAACTAAAGGCTCAATGGCACTATGGAGTAAAATAATCACAATTTAAGATGCAAGAAGTAGTAAATATTACATTGGCAACTTAATGTAAGTTTTTGAGTTTATACAGTCATAATGTCCAATTATTTGGATATTGTATTTATTTTTAACCTATCAACTATAGTTCTATAGTTTTATGAAGACTGTTTAGTTAGAAACCGATGCATATTTGAGCTTTTACACACTTTAACAACTAAAGTGTTTTATTGAAACATATCTACTATCCAAGCCTACTATTTAAAAACCAAAGTTGTTAACCTAAAGCTTAAGCCGAACAGCTGGTTTTGTTTGTAAAACGATCACAATCATTCAATACTACTACTTATAAATTCTTACATTATTTCAACGTTTCAAAATGCAACACGCTACAAATATTAATTTGGAGACCAGAGTCTAGATTCATAGAAATATGTCAAAACACAGTTAATTTATTACATTTAATTGGGATCAAAATCAGCTTAAAGTCACAAGTACTCAACTCTCCAAATTTCACTCAATGAGATGAGATTATTGGTGTAATATGTTCCATAATTCCTGCGTCTGTTTCCCTAAACATTAAATATTCTCCTTTGCAGTCCACAACACGTGATTGTGGATTCTAACTTTAAGGAGGTGGCTTTGTGCAAAATAGATTGTGCTTTTTGTATTGACTCAGTTAATGAGGCTATATTATCCTTATTTTCTTCAGTGCTTTTCCTAACATTATATGTACAATACCTTCTTTGTGTTGCACATAAGGAAATTGCTCAATAAATGTTGCTAGGAAATGTGTGTGAACATATCTGTAGGGGATTTGAGATTCCTTAAGTCATCATGCCCTTTATTGAGATATGCCCTATGAATAATTTAATAATAATAACATGACTCCATGCTGGCATCACATTTTGTTAATGTTTTCATGCAGAGTTTACAGTGAAATTTCCGCTCTATCTTGTATGCAAGATAGCCAGCAAATTTAAAAGATCGAACGGTAAAACTAATAAGTATATAATCTTAATTTGTGATGATAAAAAACGTTAAAATTGTATGTGTATGGTTTCATATTCGTTAGCTCCTATTTAAAAACCATTCATTTAATAACAAAATATGTTAAATAGTAAATCATTTTGAGATACCTATTTATTTTGTATCTCACGTATAAAAATAATATCTATGTAACCAACAATCGGTTTACCCTGAAAAGTGACATCAATAAATTAATGGACTAGAATAGCCTATAGCCGTATTTTATTAGCCACAATGTTACATCATAGTTTATGATAATAAAAGGAAGATTGCACCTTGGAGCAAGATTTTTAGATTTTCAATTATCTTTTTAATTGTGATATTTTAAACAAATTTTTGAAGAAAATATTTTCTGTTTTAGAATTACGTTTCAGAGATGCGGGTACCATGGGGGGAGGGATGTATATATAATTCTTATGCCACAAGGGGTCACGGACAATGTCGTGCAGGATTGCTAGTAATTCATAAAAGAAAGCTTGCTAACTTTTAAGATCAGTACTCACACAAAATACAATAATTTAACTTTAGTATTTACTACGCAATTTTAAATAACAGAGACCCTTAAAACTATTTAAAACCATCCCAATATTTTTGTTTTAACTTTAATTACTTAAGTGTGGGAATTTTATTTTACACCGGGAAATTACCAGTTTTTAAATTATTTCAAGTATACATTAATGATTTTAAATACATAGCATCAAATAGATATTATAGACCGGCATTGGTGGCCACGCGGTATGGTATCTAGCCTTCCTCTATCAAATAGTCATGTTTTGATAGGGTCACAATTTGTGGGGTTCTATAGAAGATATCATACATTTAAAAATAATTTTATAATTAAAATTTAAACTATTTAATTAGTCAGAACTTTCAGCCTCATTTTGTTGAAAACAATATTAGAAAATATCTAACCACTAGTTAAATAAATTGGTATTTCTAAACGTCTGCAATTCTTCTCAATGCTCCTTAATAAATAATTGCAGTTGACAGCCAGTCCCTTAGTTAAAAAAAAAAAGGTGCATTGTGTTTCAAGTTTTCTTTGTAATGTGCAGTCAGAGTAAACTTATTTGTTTGGCAGGATTAGGGTACTTATGACGAGGGTGTGGGGGGTTAGAGATGGAGGAGGGCGCTACCTGAAGCTTTCTCGGTGACCGCCAGCCGACAGGAGCTCATATTTTGTATCTGCCTTCTAGTACATTCTAGTTTAAAGTGAGTCGTTTACAAAATGCTCACTTGATTGCGCTGTAGTCACTGGTCGCACTAGCGATCCACGTTGAAGGAGTAAAGCCTCGAAAAGGAGTGCAACATTTTAAACCCAGGCTGTGTATCTGTATTCTTGTCTGTGCCCGAGCCTGGATAGTTACGGCCTGGTACCATGTATCAATAGTCCCTCATAGGGCTACGTACACTTCCTTTAAATTTTTAAACTCCTATTCCTATCGCATGTTTAAGTTGGGTGCCCATATATACGCGTGATGCGAACAAATATCGTCAAATTAAAAAATACTATATTAACTATTTTAACTTATATGCATAGACTTGATAATATATGGATGTTGATATAAATAATAAGTTCGATCGTTTTATTCTAGAACAGATTTAAAATTTGGGAAAGATTTGATCATAACTAAAACTGAACTACTTACAAAACTATCATATATATGAATTATTATTGGTTGTTTCACGTTCACTCTTTCAATACGCAGATGACCAGCATATGACTCAAAAACTAACTTAGCCCAAGAACAGGTACAAGCCCTAGTAACAATAACATTAATTCAATTCAGCAACGTGAAAGGATAATCCACAATTTTAACAATAAAACATGTTTCAGTGTTCCAGGATTTGGAGACATTTCCTTTAGGTCAGTAGGCAGACTAACGTTACACAGTTAAAAATAAAATACAAAATTAAACAAAAGTAATAACATGTTATGTTTGAAGGAGAACATACTAAAATTAGGTTTTTATATGTAACTCGCTTTGATCGTTGGGGACTTCGTCCCCAAACCACCAGTGAGATTTTTTTGCAAGTGGATGTAGACTAATGTAATTCCAGAGCTGTTTTTGATAGGTCTTACCGTTTAGCCACAAGAGGCCTCCAAAGAAAGGTTCGCACCGACTTTAAAGTTGCTCCGCCATTTTTCCAAAAAAAAATCTGGGATTGAAAATTAATTTTTTCAACTTTTTGGAATTTTCCCGTCAGTTACAGGCTAGAATTTTCAAGTTTCTAGCTCATCTTGAAGTGAGTAAACATTAATGTCAATGAGTGAGTCAGCCATGTGACTTTGTAGTAATATAATATAATAATTTAAGATAATCTTTGAATGTAGGCCTACACTATTATGACTGTGTGGCAAATGTAAAAAAAGTAGCTTATGTCTCTAAAAAAATATCTTTAGCAGTACACAGTATATGCATCAAAACGACAAAACATTTTAACTGTCGCTAAGATCTACTACAAAGTCTGGGATTTACAATCAAGAAAGTTGACTAAAAGCTCCCCCAGACCGGCGCTAATTATTCGCAGCGGAAGTGGTAGCGAAGCGTCACTTTAGTCGCAGCGTTTGTGTTAAAATGAATTATAAATCATCGGATGAAGAGGAGGCACTTTTGTTCTTAACTTAGAAGCGGAAGTAAATGCCGGTTTAGTATTTTTTTCCTAACACGGAATATTGTTTTTATTTTTTATCTAGTTCACAAATTATTTCCGATCAATATAATCTTATTGTTTTTTTTAAAAAATACCCGGGTTTTTCTCAACTCCTAAATTAGTATATATCAAATTCAGAATACTGAATAAATAAATACATTTTGCTTATAACAAAATTAGATACCTATAATGAAACATTGCTATATCACTTAACACTTTCATTTAATTCTTTTCCAATTTCAAGCCATATTTTGTCTTTCTTCCATATATTTTTGTAATCTTCTTGTGATAAATCATATAAAATAGGATAATTTCAAACCATTTCTATTTTGTTCTGTGTTCACCATTGTTTTTAACTTGCGGTAAAGACGTAGCAACGATAAAAACTTGGTGAACAGCGAATAAAAACGTTGCACGATCGTAGCCGCAACTTTACACTGCCGCGTATAAGCCGCCACGTATTTACACCACTGCGAGTTTAGCAACGTGAATTATACACAGCGGCAGCGAGTAATTCGCGCCGGTCTGGGGGAGCCTTTAAGTTATTTTTAGCATAGGAACGAAGACTTTAAAAAATATATACAAATCCACCTATAACCCGATTTTCCTACTTATAACTATCTGGAAAACCTTTTTTCCTACCAGTACCCTAAAATGAAGTAGGTAGGTACAATGTGGTGGGTAGTAAAAAGGCCTTTCGTGTTCTATTGTTAATAAAACTGAGTTATACAACTGTCACTTATTTAAGTGAACAAAAAATAAGAGAATTTTAAGAAATAGTCTAAATGCATAATCCAAATATAATTTATGAGGAAAAAGATTATATAATACTGTATATTTGATTTATTAAATTATTTTGGCAAAAATTTACATTCATGGATTGTGTTTTAAAATTTGATTCAAAACAATGTACTCTTTGTTCGAAATTTAGCCTTGTAAAAGTTTGAAGCTTGTCACTTAGGTAGGTTTAAAAACTGTGCAACTCTTCTGAAAATATGGGACGTATAAACACACGTTGGTTCAGGAAATCACCACCAGAGCTGGACACTGATGTATTTTTGTCCACAGGGTATGTTGGTTGGGTGTGAGAGATTAAATCCTGACCCTCCCCGCCCCCCCCCCACTTCCCTCCCAACCACCACCACCCACTACCCCGTCTCCCACCTCTCCATTTAGCTATTTCCTTTTAGAAAAATAACTGATTCACACAGTGAAAACCATGAATTGACAAAAATTGTATTTATTACTAGTAAGGAATGATACTAAACCGCAAAATGTTCTTAGCGTATATTTATTCATCCCCTTTTCTAAAATGCAATACGAAATTCAAATATGTCGGTCTCATATATTCTTGTTTTTTGATGATGGATGTTTAAAGGTTTGAATCTAGGCTGGTGGTTTTTACAGTATTTTGGTGTTGTTTTTGCTAAAAGAATTATTTATAATATAGATTTAATAGTCAGTTGACTCAGTCTTTCAAATATGTAATAACGTTGACAACTTTACTGTTGTTTTTTTAAATTTCAATCCAAGCTCCTAAAGTTTTGAATGTTAATTATTTATCTACAATTAAAAAAAATATATATATATAATCTACTTACCTTTATTTCACTATATTATTTTTTTTCTTTCTTTATTTTGTTTCATAAACTGCAAACCCATCTTGAATTTTTTTAGGTGATTTTAACGCTCTTTAGAGAATGGTATATTTCGGAACTGCTATGATCTTAATTTATTTTATGTTATTGGACGCTTATAACATCTGACTGTCATTTGAAAAACTAATTGGCCCAAGCGGAAGAGATTATTTGTCTCGTTTGGTTCTTGGTGCGAAATTTAAATTAATTTTATAGATGATTTATGTTTATTTGTCAACTTATAATATTAAGTTATTTATATAGTAATACTTTCACTGTCTAAAGAGTTGAGATTTTTTTTTATAAATCTCGGCAGTAAATTTTCTCATAGGCCAGAAGTTATTAAAAAAACTGTTTGTGGATTGATAAAGGTTTTTTGATTAAAAAAAATTGTTTAAAATGATAAAGAAGGACCCGATTTGGGAATCCCTTAAGCTTTGAGGTTGCAATAGTTAATAGTAACTTACGTCCAGAAACTTCATCAAAAATAAGTATTAACCTCTTAGTAAGGCCAAGAGCAAGTCTTCAGGGAAGATTATGTAAAAATTTAAAGCCTGGAATATATTTGCTACCAAAGTCTTAGATCACCATTCTACATGGACATTATTGGGTGAAACCAAATTCATTTTATCATCATCTTGTTGCTAGGAGTTTAAATTACATTTTTGAAGAACTTATTATTTTAACATGCTATACAAATATTTCAAACCTTATTTCATCCAAAAGACTATTTATGTATCATAATTAATAACTATTATTTTGTCATCACAATTCAAGTAAGATCCTACATTTTTTAAGTACTGTCCCAACAATACTTTTATTAATTTTATAACATAGGAAGCATGCCTTCTTAGGTAGGGTTAATTTAAAGGTATTATTTTTTTCTTTCAACAATAATTACAAACACACTATAAATTTCATTGTGTAATTTATTTATTTATAATATTAATGTACATTGTATTTCCAACATTTCATTCAATTTATAGATAGTTTCAGTAGTTTGGATGTCCATGTCAATAATAATAATCTGCTCCAGGAAAATATGCAGTCCATTATTGTAAGTGTCAAAAAATAAAAAATAAAATAAAAACTTTAGGTTAAGTCCAAGGGTCATGAGAGAAGGGGTCTTCGAATCACCGCTGAGCAGTTTCTGAGGATTTACATATTGAATAAAAAATCTACCTAACTTAGAAAATAAAAGGGGTTGGTAGTTGGCACCCAATACTATATCAATTAAATAAAATTAATTTATTCATATTCAATCTTAGTCTATATCACAAACAAATGAATACATAAATAAATATAATATCTTTAAATACATATTTTTAATCACAGTATGATTTTTCCCTCACTCTTCACGTAAATGTGAGTATATTTCCTTTAAATTATACCTGACTGTTCCAAAAAAGTAACTGGTAAATGAAAAATAACACATAAATTGAAACTGGGTTCGATTGTTCGATTTCCGTGTTTATCTGTTATTTATAAATATAAGAGATTTAAAAAATATTATTTTTGATAACGTTAACATCCAATTTACTTTGGTTATTATTGAATTAAGTTGCTCAACTCCATCCGATAGCGTCAACCGCAATAACGTTATTCTCAATACAAAAAACCCACAGACTCTCACGCTTTGTCATTTGCTTAGTAAATATATATACACACACAAAGAGTGAACGGTAATAATATCCTATATTTGGAGGTAGTATTCACTGTTTTAATGCATTCTCGCTTCAACAGTATGTCTGGAAAAAAAACACACACATACAGAATAAAAACCATGATTTAAAAGGTTTTATTACGGCACTGTTTCAGAAATGAAGTTGATGAGGGCGTAAAGTTTACATTCACAAAAAAATATTAAAATGTGAGTTCAAAAAGACTTAATAAATAACAGTTTCATTCGTATTTCAAGAAATATCGACGATTCCAACGGCTGTTTTAGTAGGTTTCTAATAAGAAGCAACTGTAATAAAATACAAATATATTATTTTTACTTTTAAAATTGAAACAATATACTTTATTATTGGTATCATTTCATAGAGATAGAGATTAACTTATAAATTAAAAGTGACATCTGAGTTCCAAATAAAATGACATTTGAATATATTTAATTGTTTTAGCATCTTTTATAACAGTATAAAAGTTTCTTCCTTTCTTAATCAGACTGTACTTAAAAAACTTGTATTGATTCATAGCGAGATTTTTTAAAGCACCACGTCTTACTAGTCATTCGAGTTATACGCTTATGTACTAATTAAGATAATGAGTTATGGATGAGGAAGGTTGAATTTAAAGATAGAGTACCCGCATATGCATGGCGAGAGAGATTGGCCAATCATTTAGGAAAACCACCCTCAGTAAGCTTACACCTTACCGGGATTCGAACCACGATCTACCCGTCATTGGCAGTCTAGTCTATTGTAAGAGTAGCACCGTAGACCATGTGGCCACTGAAGTGACCTGTAGCCAACTTATTTTGTAAATTATTACGTTCAACAACAGAGTTACCAGCATCGGTGGCCACATGGGTGAAGTTGTTAAACTCATCTGGTATGATATCGCTGTGATGGGGAAGCTGGGTTTCAAATACTATCAGAGAAAACGATGGTTATTTATAATTAAACACGTAAATGCGAGTACATTTCTTCTAAGTTATACCTAACTTCATTATTCCTACCCCATTAGTGTAGGCCTAAGCAAGAGGTTAGCATGGTCAAGTGCTAAATGAAAATATTAGGCTAATTAACGGCTAAATAAGGAGGATAGCTTAGAATAGCTGAACTCCCATATGCGTGGAGAGAGAATGCGATATACAACTATAAATCTCATGTGAAAAATCTTGAGACCCACGCCAGTGGGCGCAGAGCCTAAATTTCAATCTCATTTATTATAATTTTTCGGTTATAATTAGGTAGGGGTATGAATCCCGGCTGGTTAAACTAAATTTAATTTGACATACATGACTTCCTTATCTCTCCAAGCAAATTTGTGTACATTTGCTTATTCTTATTCCGTTATTATAGTTAATATATGGCCAAACAAATACTAAGCCATGGCGGAAAGAAACAACCAAATAATTACAATTTTAATCAATTCCTTTAAATCACTCGGCTATAATTTCAGGTTGTTTGCAACGAAAATATGTTTTTAATTATAATTAGTTGATACTCATGTTGCGACTTAGTATTCCAGTAAGATTTTAAAATTACTGATCGCTTTTTGGATGAAAATCTCTAGTCTATCCGTATTGATTTACCTACTAATGAGTTAGATATATTGAAGGTGTAATTTTGATAAAATATGGTCTCATTTGCATAGAGGAAAAGTGGAAACCATTTAGTAAAAAAATCCTATGCAGGCCTACACTCGACCATGATTTGAACACCGACCCTCCTGTTATCGGCAAATTATACCTTCTGAAATAATGTATGTTTATACGTGTTCACCGATTAATGTAAGAAGAAACTTAAGATATTAAAAAATAAAGGTTATTTACAATAAGGTTTAATTTGCGTCTTCTTAACTGGACAACTTTAATGCATTTTGATATTTTTTTGTCAAAGCGTTAGAAAGTTGCAACAAAAATAGATATCAAATAAATGAAGATAAAATCTTTTGTATTGACATGATTAATCAGCGATGTCAAACCCCATAGCAACACAAAAAAGTGGTCGAGATAAACACTAAAAGCCTTTCCTTTCTTGTTGCATTTTTTTATTCATACTTTGGAATAAAATATAAAGATGCAAGCCAATCAATTTAAATGCTACAACATATTAATTATTATAAGTTAAATAAATATTTGATGTGCTTATAAAAACTCGTATTGTTAGCTAAGGACTATTCATATTTACTGGGTATAGTATCACACCACGCCTAGTGTACACATGTAGTGGCGTAGTAGGATATATTTGGACGAAGTGTTGTACTGTTACTTGTGAATTATTATCATTTATTTCGAAAAGAATTCGGAAAATGTAACTTTTTTTTTAGTGATTATAAATAAAGTATCACTACTATCGATCGTATTAAATATTAATTTATAGCTGTTGACCGAACAATGCGACGTCCTGTTTTAACTCGACCATTTGTAATGTTGTTTGTCTTTCTGTCAGTCTAATTTATTTCGCGATCAGTGCCAAATTCGTAGACACATTTTAAGAGCGCTATGTAGCTAGCCTCTTACTTCACAGTGAAGTATTGGAAGCGAAAATGTCATGCTAGGGGGCTGGACTAGCCAGCAGTACAGTAGACAGGTATTGGCTCGGTGTTTAGTTAGATGGTGGGGGAACGCTTTACTTCCCCTTCTTTCAGTCTACTTCTGGTCAGCACGCTCGACACACACAGAACGAGAGTAATGCTCCCCAAACCATGCTACCTGCTAGCACAAACAGGGAGTCCAAATTACATTGTTATCTGTTCTCTAAAGAAATATTTTAAAGGTACCGGTACTGGTTCGAATAAAATGAAGAATACTATTATTTTCGATTTCTATAAGGTTCCACTTCTTTTAAAATTATACCAACTAATTTTTATATTTTAACTAGCATATCATCTTACTACCCGGTAAGTTTACACATTTTTGTAACAATATCGCTAATGTTTATTTAAGAATAAGGAAGGTATGTTTAGTGAAATGTATATATACCTACATATACGTGTAAGGAGAGTTAGTATAACACCACCCTCAATACTACTGACCAAGTTTCGAACCTTAGTCCTCATATCATCGCAGTCGATTATAGACCATGTGACCATGTACAGACCAGGTGATAAGGAGATTATATTGGACCTAATTATATATTTATAATAAATTCAGTTAACTATGTAAATGAGTATAGATATCTAGTCACTATCATTTTAACTAGCAATAACGATATTGGTTTGGAAATTAGTAGAAGAATAAATTTGGGAAATGCATCCTATTACTCGGTCAGTAAGTGTTGATAGTATCGCATGCTGTCTAGGAATGTGTAACTCAAAATAAGTAACACAATTATTTTACCGGTTCTCTGTGGTTGTTAAACGTGATCTCTTACCTTACTTTACCGTGTTTGAAAACAAGGCGTTTAGGAAAATATTTAGTGAAAAAACGGATGATTCTACTAGGAAAGTGAAGGAGGTTACATAATGATGAAGTACATTCCCTATACTCATCACAAGACATTGCTAAGATAATAAAGTCCCGTAGATTAGGGTATGCAGAACATGCAGCGTGAATGGGGTAGTCTAGAACATTATTCAGGTAGTGACTGGCAAACTCAATGGGAAGATACCAATAGGAAGACCTAGATGCGTATAAGATGATAACAACAGAAAGGAGCAGTAAGATATAGTGTGTAATGAGGTGGAATGAATAATGCTAGCTCAATATAGTGATAAGGTGTAATGAGGCGGACTGGATATAACTAGCTCAAAATAGGGATAGGGTATAATGAGGTGGACTGGATAGAATTAGTTTATGATAGGGATAGGGTGTAATGATATCGACTGGATAGAACTACCTCAAGATAGGGTTAGTGATAGGGAGATTGACTGAATAAATTAGCTCCATATAGAGAGAGCATGTAATGAGGTGGACTAGATAACGCTAGCTCCATATAGAGATCCGTTGTAATAAGAGTGACTTGATGGAACTAGCTAAATATGGGGATATGGTGTAATGAGGCGGATTGCATATAGGCTAAGTAGCTAAAGATAGGAATGGGTGTATTCGGTGGATTGGTTTAACTTATTCAAGATTTCCATAGGGTGTAATCAGATGGACTGGATAGAACTGGCTCAAGATATGGATGGGGTGTAATGAGGTGGACTTGATAGAACTATCTCAGGATAGGGAAAAGTTATAATGAGCTTGACCTGATATATCTAGCTCAAGGTAGTGATAGGTGGTGACTTTTGTATGTGCGGCAATGATCTTTCAGTTCCTAATGCCATAGAATAAGTAATTAAGTATGTGAACAGCAAGCAATACACTGTAAATAATCTAGCACACAAACCAAACGCCCGAACGAAGTACGAAGTAATATATCTGTTCTTTAAGGGTTACTTTCCCGTGGAGTTAGTTTATGAATTAATTCTTCAACCGTACCCTTGCCAAAACTATAAAACCAAGAAACTAGCTTTTTTTTAGACATGTCAAATGTAGTTTTAGAAACCCATGCATGGTAGAGGAAAATTCACGATGGTAAAATTATTTACATCCGGATAGAGACTTGTATAATTATGATGTCACTGTAACTAACTTTCAAATTTGAAACTGATAAAAAAAAAAATTATACTAGGCATTTTTGAAACAGCGGTAGAAATTACGACAGTGATAAAACTACTCGACTTCAATACTATAAATGAGTGAGTAAATATTTGTATAAATACTTTTCTGTCTTTTTTTTCATTCAGTTTGACAATTTAGCAAAATGTCCAAAATAAAAGTATTAATAATCTATTAAATTAAATAAATACATTCTTGCTATCACTTTTTTTTATAAAACCAAAGAAAGAGTGAATTTCTTAACTTAATAATTAGTTTATAAGTAAGTATACTTGAAATAAACTGGGCTAGCTATACTTTCTTCCTAAAACTAATGACAAAATATGAATTGCTATTAGCCCGCAATGGTTTTTCACGTGACCTTAAGTGTTATGGATTTCCGGTGACCACGAGTTTGAGATTCGAATCTCAGTTAATCGTATCTGGGGTGGCTTACCCGTTCCCTCTCTACACCAATACGGATTAAGTTTCTATAAATACACTGCTCACGTATATCATTTAAATTAAGTCATTAATAAAGGCGTTAAAATACTAAATACATAAAGGATAAGAATCCCCTTGAGGTGAAGAGGTATTAGTAACCTGTAGAGAAGAAACATCAAAACTTTGCCGACACTATGTAACAATAGCGTCCAATGTAATTCAATTTCCAAACAACAATGCTCATCTTTGAGAAGGTCGATAGGTTTATCACACTCAGAGGAAACCATTGGACCGCGAAAAAAAAAAAAGTATAAGACTCACATATTTAGAAAAAAAAAAAAGATAAACATCTCGAGCTCTCAACACTAAAGACATCTCTATTCATCACATCCCTCTCCACATATCATGAATTTATCATACCCTTCTCCATAGCTTTCCCGCTGCATTCAGAGACGCACACGAAGTCTGTACCTGATGCAAACAGATTCTTGGAACTCTTTGATGTGTATCTTATTCTCTCCCCTCACCCCCTCACCAAAGATAGACCGACCTCGAGATACAAGGCGACACACAATGTCCGATTATTACAATGTTTCCCAAACTGTGATATGCGTGACAGTTCCTTATAGTGAACTTATAACCAGCGAACAAACGAGACAGACCTGGGATCTTTGCCCATTAGTGCAAGCGTTGCTTTAGTTGGCTTTGCCACCCACACCGACGGGCACGAGGACTGAACGTCAGGCTCATCTAGTATTTTTCTCTGGTGATGTCAGGTCAGGATTTAATCTTGGTTGGGCATACTGTCAGATGGTTTTACACTTTCCATCCATACAAATGTTGGTAAATTTACTTTAAATGCTAGCTTACTCAATTCTAACTTATTAGCTAGATTCAAAGGGTAGTTTATATTATTATTATTATTACTCTAAAGTTATTTATTTATTATTTTTATCATCCATAATTAATAATCATGTCCTATTTTTTGTAATTATTCATCAGTATGTATAATTATTTAGCTATTATTATTTGTTATTTTAGGTGCTTGTAAGGTACTTGTGTACTTTTCAGTGCTGGCCTGTCATAGGTCTCACGACTGTTGGCCAGCACTATAATAACTGAAATTATTATATATTATTATTATTAATTATTATTATTATTATTATTATTATTATTATTATTATATCTTCTGTCTCACGCATTCCCTTTGTTAGTGAACTTAGACCACCAATGCACCTTGTACTCTGCCTACTCCTTCAGCTCTCAGAATTATTTTCTTTCCTTCAATCATCCAATAATCGACTCCTCCTTCTTCCCAATCTACTCTTTCCCACAACCTTTACTTCTTTGACGTCGTACAGAGGGCAATTCCTCCTAAGGATATGTCCGATCCAGTTTGCTTTGTGCCGAAGAATCACATCCAAAATGGTTCTCTTCTCACCCACTCATCTTAGGACTTCTTCATTTGTCACCATGTTTGCCCACCTGATCTTCTCAGTCTTCTCCAGCACTACATCTCAAAGCCCTCCAAGTATTTTTTTTTTCAATCTTCCCAAGAGTTCAAATTTCTGCTCCATAAAGGACGTTTCTCCAAATGTAGCATTTCACCAGTTTCTTCCTCAGTTCAAAACTCAACGTTCTGATCAGCAGTTACCTCTTGTTGAAAGCTTCCTTGACTATGGTGATCCTCAATATAATTTCCTTGGTACAGTAGGCAACATTTGTCAGCAGACTACCGAGGTACTTAACTGATATGTGCCTTCTAACGCGTGGTATCCTCTTCATTTTTTGAAATCCCCATCACTTTTCACTTCTCATTGTTGATAATCATGTCATATTATCATCTCCCTGTCTCCTCCATTCACTGGTTCATCATTTCTTGCAACTGTTCTTCACTTTTGTCCACAAATGATAAATAATCATAATCAAGAATATATATATTTATATATTATGTTTCTCTCTTTCAATGTTGACGAAATGCTCCTCTTCTTGTATGTGCTACACTCCATTAGTAAAACTTCCCATTTCATGGATTGAGAAAATGTCTGCTCACTTAGTGAACTGGTTTCTCCGATTGGTTATTTCACAAACAGGGCAAAAATCGGCCTGTCGGTGATGGGGATATTGGAGTTCAAATCCCGGTTGGGTGTTCTAGCGGTGGTTTTTCCTAAATGGTTTTCCACTCTACCTACCCGCAAGTGCAGGTACACATCATTTAAATTTAACCTTCCTTATCCCTAACACACTCGCGTATTTAGTACATATGCGTATAGTCCGAGTGGCTATTAAGACACGGTGCTATAAATAAAACAGTTAAAATGGAAAGAAGCGTGAGTATTTTGATAGATTTTAATACTAAATTATAACTTGGATAAACTGAATAGATATTAACTCAACAGTTTAAATTTAGTTTAATTTTCTACATACTGTAACCTAAACATTAATTATTTGTTCATGGGCATTGCATATAATTGGACCAGTATTGCCTCTCTTATTTTAAAACCCCTATTTGAATGCTATATTGCTAATGACAACTAATCAATAACTAGTGATAATACCGGGGAGAAAGTTATTTTAAACAGTATACAATATATATATATATGGAAAATAAATAAATAAAATAATAGCAATCATGTCACCTTAAGCTTGGTGTAAGAAATAGTGTATACAATAAAATTTAACCAAAATAAGAATTTAATTTGTACATTTTTGAATTTATAGAGTTAGGTGGTAAAGAAAAAAAAAATCATCAATCACCTGACATTTTAGAAACCAAGCAAAACTTGTAGTAGACTAGATTGCCGATGAGTGTAAGATCAAGGCTCAATTTTTTTTTTTTTCAAAATGGTTTTCCACTAGCCCTCCACACAAATGCGGGTAAACATTCCATAAATATAACCAGTCTCATCCATAAAACTATTAGTGTAATTAGTGCATAAGCGTATAACCCGAATGGATAGAAACACACTGTGCATTAAAAAAATACATTTTTATCTTGACTAAATAAAAAGAAATAATTTTTAATGACTAAATCTGAGGGGCAGGTATGAAAGGAATTCCTTAAATGATTTGCACTTGTATTAGCCTGTAGAGAGAATGGGAAAACCTCAGCAGAAATATTTAAAAAATCTATTTCTAGTCCATCCGACCGAGAATTGAAGTACGACCTACTGTCAACAGTGACGAATGTTAGTAAAACGCCTTAAGCCAACAAGTCCATCGTGATGGTTCCGAGCAAGAGTTTTAAGAAAAAGGTGTAATACTCATTCTATAACGTCTATCAGAAATACAGTAATTACGACTTGTGCTCTTCCTTTAGCGATGTCGTAATATACAATGTAGGTCCTTTCTTAGGAAAGGATTAATATAAGTATTAATTGTGTTTCGATTATTTGTCACTTAAAATCAGTATAAGCATTATACATGTATACAAGTATAGTATGAATGAACACGGGACTTTGAAACATTTCATTAATATTAATTTTTAATGTCTTTTTTTAAAAAAAAAAAAGTAAAATAGAACTTTGTATATGTGGAAATCTCAGTACGGCTGAACGTAGAGTAAAATTCAAGCTCGTCTAATTGTAATGATTAATGGCGGGAAGCTGAATTCAAATTCCTATTGGGTGTATTTGATGAATGTTGTATTTTTAAATGTATTTTTCAGCCTCCTTCCATGTAAATGTAAACCCATTTCTTTTTGATGAAACTACTGTAGTACTGTTATTAAATGTGAATAGCTGAACACGAAGTAAAAAAAGGTGGAAAAAACAAATATAGCATTTTATTTAAAAATATATTGCATTTAGTAATGGACCGAAATGAGAATGCTAAGCCTACTGCTGACATCTAGAGGTTGAATCGTAATTCACTGCTGGATATTAACTAAGAGGTACTATATATGCTCTAGAGAGGGCAGCTCATGTTGATATAGCTTACAGCGCTTGACGGAGACCGCTACAACTTGTTGGTCCCGGTAGCTCAGTAAATTATTTTCTTTATATTCACTCCAAACATAAAATAACATATGACATTTCTAAATCCAATTTATCTATCTAAAGTGATATTTCAGCTTTAATCCGAGAGTAATATAAGCATTATATCTATTAAATTTATCACATTTTTGTGGAAATTGACTTATACAGTTTTGTCTCGTATAAATCCTAGCGTTCTGCCTTATATAATAATTAAGTCTATATAAACAATTTTCATTTCAACTGAAGTGAAACGAGAACAAGGTTGGAATTATTTTGAGATAAAAAGCATGCAATTAAACTATCAATTTATAAAACAGCCTAAGCTACCAAGATAAGTTTTTATATTTTGATTGCCAACATGCACATTGCATATAAAATAGTGTTTAGCTAAATGATCTGCCTTCATGTCATATTTTAGTTTCCTCAAGTTAAGGTGAGGAAGAAGGGTGCGCGAGTAATTTTACAGTTTTTATAGAATTGAAAGTTTTTGGCCAAAATAAATCAAATATTTCTCCAGTAGCAACATAGAGTTTAGTTTTCTGCACATGCTAATATCAACAGATCTTGAATATCTGTCAAGAGTGTCCTGGAATTTTGTCAAAACTTTTTCTCTTTATTTCAAAAGTTTTGACAAAATTCCAGGACACTCTTGACAGATATTCAAGATCTGTCGATATTAGCATGTGCAGAAAACTAAACTCTATGTTGCTACTGGAGAAATATTTGATTTATTTTGGCCAAAAACTTTCAATTCTATAAAAACTGTAAAAACACTTGCTATCCCTTCTACCTCACCTTAAGAAGGAGCTTTACAATTGAAGGGGCTACCCGCAACCAGCATTTCACCCATTTACCCAAAGGTTATTCTTATTCCGATGATATCTCAACTATCATGAATGATAATAAAATATTTATTGTGTCAAATCTAAGGTATCAATATGCCAAACAATAATGCCAGACCCAAAATTTAATAAAACCATTGAATAATTAGATAAAAAATTATATATAAATTAATAAATGTGTTTGAGCTTCAAACTATTAATTGAGAAGGAAACTTAATTTTTTAACTAGGCATTCATAATCGCAACTAGTTTACACTTGCAACAGCATGATTATAATTGGGTGTTTATATATGAAAAAACTGAATAAACCCAAAAAAACAATTTGCATGCCTATTCGAGTTAATATTACATTGGAGATAGGTCACTTTACTTCCATTCTTTTCTTGTCAAAACCCCATTAAATACGCTTGGTTGGATACAGAATGGTGAAGGGGGAGGGCTCGGTTATCTTTCAATAATCTTTTACCTGAAAAGTATCTAACAAACTATCACCGACACAAAGTTCGTCAGGTGCTAGTGCTGTATTGGTTGGACATGTAATATTAGTAGTACTAAATAATTTGTTGCGGATTTTTTTCAAAATTGTGAAAAAGAATGGGAGAAAGCATCCTTCTGATCACAAAAACAAACAAACAGAGAGGTTTGAATTTTAAAAAGTATCGAGAAGCTCAAAAGATAATATCCGTAGAATTAGAGCAAACAGTTTGTGTACAGCAAGAAACTAGTGACAACAATCAATATAATCTTAATGAATACGAATTAATATTAGAAAACCTTACACCAGAACATCAACATAACCAGAATATAACATTTGGAATAGCTGGCAGAATAACTGTAGAACTTTCTTACTTTTTAAAATCGCTCAGTAAAATGACAGAACATGAACCACTGAGCTGCAAATTAGAAAATATGGAAATGACCAAAGAACAAGGTGTGGACAGCCAATGTAAAAATGCAGGTAAGCTCTAAAGGATAGTAAGATGAGAAGAGGGGAGGGGGAACTGCAACTAAAACCATGTTCACGTTGATAATGAAAACTGTTTGTGAGTAAGAGAGTAAGATAACCTTTGTAAATTGCAATTTTCAAATAATCTGTTAAATTAATTACATTTTTAATAAAACATTAATGGCATTTAAATGAGAGTCGATATAAATCCGAAGAGTTTTTAAACATTCAATATGTTATAACCACCATAAATTTAAAAAATGTTTTGAAATCATATTATTACAAAAGCAAAACTACTTATATATAAAATGATAGACCCTAAGTAAGAAATCATTAAAACTATTTCACTCTTATATTAAAGATATTTATTTTATATAATTTGTCCAATATTACGCTAAGCGTGGGCAATAGTGAGGATTAATACCAATATATTTATTAGCACTGGGTCTGTCTAACCGATTGGGTTGTACGCATATGTACTAGTTACTCTGATGGGTCAAGTATGAGGGGGTTATTATTTAAGGAAGTGTACCCACATTTTCATAGAAAGCCATTTAGGAAATACAGTTTATATTTATCTGTTTCTTTACACAAATGGGGTGGTTATAATTTAGGAAAGGTAGAATTCAAAGGAAGGGTACTCGCATTTGGAAGGAGGGAGAATGTGTAGGATACCATTTCAGATACCCACACTTGCTAAATCAGACTACGATTCGAGTACTGACATTCCTGCTAGAGTCGACTCAGCATAGGATGGTGGTAGATGACAGCTAACTGTAGTTTTGTTAATTCAGTAATTCCAAGGGAAGTATTAACTATCAGCGTTTGATAAAACTATTTTATCATAAATTATTAAGCAGATAATAAATATTTTCACATAGGTTAGTTAATATGAGTGACTTGTTCGCTTGACCATTAGTATACTTTGACTGTTTACAATGTATGTTCCAAGTCTAGGGTATTTCGTAACCAGTGTATAACCCATAATGTGACTTATATTATATTACATCTTATCATATATAATCCAAGATAATTTTCAGTTAGAATGATTAATAGTAATAATCATTCATATTTGTTTTTAAATAAATCATTACATGGACTCGGAAAACAATACTTTAATACCAAGGATTTTAATTAATATGAAATCAGTTAAAAAATATATCGGATTCAAACTCAGATAAAACAATGGACAACAATAACTATTTATTCTTAATTTAGAATATTAGATCTGATAATATTTTAACCGGAAAAATCATATGCTCTAATGAAAATGGTGGCCAAATAAAAAAAAATCCAAATCTTCTTAAGTTATATTAATAAACAACATAACATTAAAAAAAAGTTTAATTTCTTAGAGGTTTCGGTTGTAGTATGAAATTCTCAATGTAAACTAAAGCGCTCCACACAAGTGTCATACACTCATTTTTGTAGGAATTATTGTCTTAGAAGCCATTTTTCTTATCAAAAATCTACTATATAGTGGTATATAGTAAGAAAAAGGACTTATTATTTTTGTATTAGGCCATAATGTCAATCGATAACTTCAAGGTTCCAGAACGTTCAACTTTACAAGTCAAGACACAACCACAATAGATTGTACTCGTACCAATGCCAAAAGCCTGAATTTTAAATTAAAAACAACAAAGTAAATATTATCTCCGCGAGCTCTAATACATCAGTCTTGGTTTAGAATTGGTCAACGTTAACAAAGAGGTCAAGGTTCGAAACCTAGCCAGTTGTGCTTGGAATAATTATCATCCTGCAAATGTTACTGTTATATTTCCATAAACCTCTCACCTCATCCCTGTTACAATGCATTCAAACTACCCTAACTCAATTCGGTGATCGAAAGGTCTAAAGGTAACACAATATACTAGACTGCCAATGATGGAGAGAAAGGGGCTAGAATCCCTGAATGGCTATACTGAGGGTATATTTCCTCAAGTAGTTTCCAACTTCCCTGGGCGCAAATGCCGGTCACTTCTTCCATATTCAACCTTCCTCATACCAAACACACTAGCATAACTAGTACATAATGTGTATAATTTGGGCGTGTAGTAAGACGTTGTGCTAAAAAAAATCTAAAAAAGAATGTAATGTACATTTTAAAGTGTACAAAACACTTAGATAATTTTTATCCCTGCCTGAATACAAAATGTAAACCTAATCATGATAAACGAACATAGCATCCTTGGCTGTAACGCGCCAATACTATATCACTACTCTATGTGTACACCATGGGAAAAATTACACTCGTCCCATTGATATTAATAATACTAAACTACTTTGGTTCTTATTTTCAAGAAGCACCCAAGCATTGTTGAGAAAATTTTGTGCCTTTCACAACAATAACTAGGCGTTTTATTACTCTGTTTTCAACACTGCCACTATACTTATTTTTTGTTTTGTTTCCTTCAGGCTGCCATTGGGGGGTATAAGACTAAGAAAGTATTGTACATAGAAGTTAAAAACCAATATTGTACATTTTGTGACCAAGCGCTGAAAGAAAAAAAAAACTCAAAAGCATACTGGTTTCAAAAATTGGGGAGAGGATCAAAGCTCGTCAAGTATGGAAGCAGCTATTATTGTCGAGGCTTTTGCAAGAGCGAAGAAATGTACGGCCTACGACACAGTACTCTCATTACTGATGGTGACAGTAGCGTATACAAGAGGCTTCTTGAGGCTCGTCCATATAGAAATTTGACGGTACAAAAATTGGAGTGCCGTAATCATCTTTTCCGGAACTACTCAACAAGTTGAAAGATTTGTGGGAAAACGACAAGAATGGACCATTTTATCTCCGACAAAAAATCAGTTCCAAAAGTATGCAGCTACGTGGGGCAGTGATGAAAGCTGCAAAATTTAAAATGAATGAGGCGGGAGAGTTGCACGAGCGCACTGATAAATTAAAAGATTACATTTTGAATAGTCCAAATCATATATTCGGAGACCACCAACATTGTGCTCCTTATTTTTGCACAGGACTAAAAGAAAATTAGAAAAATCTTATTGTAAAAAAAAACTGGTGGCAAACGCATCAATTTCACACAAAGAGGATCCTATCAAGCGCGATGTGCTGCTGCTGTAGTAAGCTACAATTCTGGTGCTCTCCATTACAAATTACACAAAAAATTGTATGGATCAAGCCCGGGAAAATTCACAAAGTTGGAAGAAGCACGCAAGCGTCGAAAATTATGTCTCGCCCGAAGAAAGCGAGAAGATTCACATCACTCGAAGCTCACCCGGTCAAGCAAACCATTCTTCCCCATCCCCCCCCCCCCCCCCCAAAAAAATGGATGCTGACTATGGTCCAAACTCTCAACGCCCAGATTTAACAGAAAAAGATTTTATGTTGTTTAAAAAAGAAATGCAAAATAGCCTCCAACATTCCGAAGAAGAATTGCGAAACCTTGAACGTCAAACCATAAATCAGAGTGAATCTGGACAATGGTTAGAAGAAAGGAGGAAACGTTTAATAGCGTCTAATTTTGGACAAGTTTGTTGCAAGCTCCCATCTACTGGTTGTGAAAATTCGGTCAAACAAATATTATATTCGGATCTCCAACACATAAGCTCGTTGTCATACGGAAAAGCAAATTAACGTGCCATAGCGAAGTTGGAAGAAACTTTGAAAATTCGGGTTGAACGCTGTGGTTTCTTTGTTGATTGATTTGACATTCCTCGGCGCTACACCAGATGGCCTAATCGACAATGATGGCATAGTAGAGGTAAAATGTCCATCATCAGCTGAACAGATGAGTCCTTAGTCAATAATTTTGAAACGAAAGGTGACATTCTGGAAACTTAAAAAATATAAAAAGATTAATGGAATAAACAGGCGTTATAAGTACTATTATCAAGTCCAAGGTCAGCTCCATGTAATATGCCGGTTGTACTGCATATTTGCTATATGGACACCAGTTATGCCATGCATACGATATGAAAGAATCGAATGTGATGATCTTTTCTGGGAAATAGAAATGGTGACTAAGCTTTCCTCATTTTATTTTGATTGTTTACTGCCTGAACTAGTATACCCACGCTATCCATGTTCAATGTCTATCCACAATCCGGATTATATTGAGGCAGAGCTAACTAAAAAAAAAGTCAACTACAGCCCCAAGCAAGAAAAATGTTGATAATGGCTGAGGTTGGTAATTCTGGTTAATATTGGTAGTTCTGGCTGAGGTGATTTAAGCATATGTATTTACTAGCTATTAGTAGTAGCCTATAGTAAATAATTCCTGGGAAACATATTTATTGGGCCACAAATATTAGTTAGATCTGGTCCCAAATTACTAAAAACAATTAAATTATAAAAATAACCTAAGCGTAACTCAAACCACTAATTGCATTACCTTAAGTGATGGTTATGTTACGACTGTTTATATTTGGCATAAATCTAGAGAGCTAAGTGTATCCAAAGCATTTGGGAGGGGGGGGGGGCGGGGCGGAGGGTAGAAACTCCACAAATTTACAGTATAAAATAAGTTTAAATAAAGTATGATTTTTAAGTATTAATAGAGGCGTTTAAAAATTAATATTGTCCATAAGAACGGATATTTTGTAATATTTTCAGACATTTTCGCAAATTATATAATTTAGAGGACTCTAAATTAAAATTGAGAATGTGATTTAGGTCAGAAAATCTAAGAATCGTGTGTCTTAAAACACTTTTTTTTTAAATTTGTTTTAAATCAATTTCTTGCGATCTATTATAGTCATAGTTTCTGTGAAACTGGGCCACAAAGTACCAAGGATGAAAGATTGTATTATCATATCCAAAGGACATTCAGAATACTTAAGTTAAGCCTTATAAGTTATAGTCATAAAATTATTGATTTTTATTTGCTGCTCTTACTAACTGAATAAACAATATCAAAAACTTTAACATTTTCTTACATATTTAATGTGGTTGACACAAAACTTTGTTTCGTTAAATTTTAAACTAAATCTGGTTCATCAATAGTGGTTACATTTCAAGTATTAGCAGCTATTTTTGGTATGTTTAGGCGTTCATAGAAAAAAAACTACTAGTTTATGGGACCAAACTATTTGTTAAAACATTTTTGTGTGCAATGAATATTAAAATGTAACCATTAGATTTTATTGATCTTTTGAGTTTAAAAAGGTTCAAAATATTGAGTACAAATTTGGAAGAAAAAACACAAAAATACTGTTGTTGATTCAATTGAACGGGATTTTACTTTTGGTAAAGTATCAAACTGGACAATAAACATGTCAAAGTGAACCTGTCTCACTTGAATTATTAAACAAAAAAGAAATGTATATTTTTAATCAATTAATTATATGTAATAAGCTACTTTAATAGTGTGTTTGAAATTATTTGTACTTTCTAAACAAACATGTGTGTTTGTGGTTAGTTTTGGCTAAGTTATTTAAATGTATAGCTAAATTTATCAAATAAAAATGTATTATTCATGTTTGTTACATTACATTCTAAATGAATAAATGATTCACTAGTTCCGTAACCACTAAAAAATTTTTTTTTTATACCTAACTATTGTCCTTACATTATTTTAAATATGGATTACATTTGGAAAAATTTATATGAATGAATATCTAATATAAATATTACTCTTTTCTTTTACCGGAAGTTAACAAGTAGGTAAAATGACTATCCTCAAGAAAAGGAAAGAGATTTCAGGTATTTCCATGAAACTAATAAACTGTAGCTCAATGCCAAAATTCAACATCCCCACCCAATTCATTCTCTCTTTCTCTTCTCAGTTGTCCACAAAACTAGGGGGGTCAGAGACCTTTCAAGGCATAAACTACCTAACCACCAGTTACAAGTTGCCTTTAAATCTGAAGGTCATTTCAATGATATTTGCAAGTAAACCTCATTCTTAAGTGTTTGAGATAGTAATACCTAAACATTAGGTTAGCTTTATAAGATAACGCCAGATTATCACGTGGACAATAAAAATTATATCTTATCATCAGGCGATTTTTTACAGATAATATCTTATCATCAAGTGAACTGATTCAATAAGTTTATTGCAAAAAAAATACCTAATCATCAAGTAAACCGTGAAAATCTTTATCTGATCCAGTTTATTGCACAAGATATCACCTTATTATTAAATGAAATGGATAAGATAAGATCGGAACATCTAAATTATTTACCCATGCCAATTCTTCATATTATATTTATGTTATAAATTTCAAACAATTTGTTCTAAATGGAAAATATCAAATGAAAATATTAGCTGGTATACTCACCTCACCTCAGGGCCTTGTTATTTATTGGTTATCAAAACGATCAATTATTAAAATCTTCGTTAGTTTAATTACACTATTATAATTCTGTCATCCGTATCATGATTTGGTATTAATTAGTGCAATATCACACTAATGAACCTCTCAGTCGTATAATTTTTTGTATTCATTAATGCAATATCAAACTAATGAAACTTACAGTCGTATCATGATGTGGTATTTATTAGTGCAATATCGCACCAATCAACCTCACAGCCTTATCCTGATGTGGTATTAATTAGTGCAATATCACACTAATGTACCTATCAGTCGTATCATGATGTGGTATTCATTAGTGCAATATCGCACCAATCAACATCTCAGTCTTATCCTGATGTTGTATTCATTAGTGCAATATCGCACCAATGAACCTATAAGTCCTATCATGATGGGGTATTCATTAGTGCAATATCGCACTAATGTACCTATCAGCCCTATCATGATGTGGTATTCATTAGTGCAATATCGCACCAATGAACCTATAAGTCCTATCATGATGGGGTATTCATTAGTGCAATATCGCACTAATGTACCTATCAGCCCTATCATGATGTGGTATTCATTAGTGCAATATCGCACCAATCAACCTCTGTCTTATCCTGATGTGGTATTCATTAGTGCAATATCATCACACCAATGAACCTATAAGTCGTATCATGATGTGGTATTCATTAGTGCAATATCGCACTAATGAACCTCCCAGTCGTATCCTATGAAGATCTGCCTCAAAGCCTCATGTTGACAGATAAATGGTGTATAATAGCTCAACGATCACAGCTGCCAAATCTCCCGCGGTCCAAGTTTGCTCTAACTAAACAGATCAACAGCTCATTTATTTTATGGTTCCATTATCATGTGGGCAATATGGAAGGCGAGTAGGAGGGAAGAGTTCTCCTAATATTGACTCTGGTTAAAAGCCTGCCACGGGTCACATACACTCCCCTCCCCCTCTTTCTATTCTCATCTCGTCATAGCAGGGGGTGTTCATGATTTACTAGGCCTACTTCTTCTTCGGTGACGTGTTAGACCATGGAAATACACGTCATTATTCAACTTGACTAGTCTTTTGTGGGGGATGGATGAATGAGGAAGACGCATTGGTGGGTACGCCAGCTAAGGTGTTGACTTCTTTTGGACTGGTTTGTAGTTGATTATATGTCGGAACATGAATCCTGGATGTGTGTACCCCTATCTGCTTTATTAAATCAAATTAACTAAAATTAAGCTTTTTTTTTTTAACATTTGGTTGACGTTGTTTTACTCTTTTTGGTTGCGTTTTAACGACTATTTTAGAAGAACTGTCAACACAACAGTTTTTGATACTATATACAATGACCCGCCTTGGTGGTATAGTTAGCTAATGCGCTGGTTTTGAGTTAAGCTAGACTGCTGAGGACGGGGAGATCTAGGTTCAAATCTCACTCATATGAACTGGGGGGAGAGGGGGGGGGGGGTCCAAATTGGTTTCCACATTCCCTCCACACTTATACGGGCTCACTTTCTTTATATTCAACTTTCCCAATTCCTAACCCACTAGCGTAAATATACTTAAGTGTATAACTGCAAAGTGTAGTAAGATGTGGTGCTAAGTATACTTGTGTATATGTATATATATATATATATATATATATATATATATATATATATATATATATATTGACAGTAGTTCGATTACGACCATCTGCACTGATTACTTTGTAACAATTTTTACTTTTTTGCTATCTTACAGGTAGAGAAAGTATTGTGACTGTCAAAAAAATTGAGCTCGAGATCTTGATTAATATCCATGTTTCATGACCCCATTAAATTTAAAAAAATGTTTTTGAATTTCCGACTGTCTGTACCTCGTAATAGAGCCTAAACTATTTAATCAATAGAGATAAAACTTGATAAATAGGGTTTTCATAGGTTAGCCCCAAGAAGTTTTTGGAATTAAATATCTAATCATAAAATTAAGTGTAGTTTACTTAAGGGCAAAAAAAGAAGAAAAAAAAAACAATTTTCTCAAAATCTACTCTAATGATTTTAATTAAATTTAATTTCAAAACAATTATAAATATATCAAACAAAATGCCTACTCTCAATATTTCAGCAAAATGATATTAATGATTACGGTCTAATGCATAATTTCCTATATTTTTATAATATCTCTGACACTATTTGAGATATGAAATTACTCATCATCGCAAATAAGTAGATCTATTTATAAAACAAATATTTTACTTGAAACATATTTTTATAAAACAAATAACTTTTAAGATCTTCGCCTATATATATATAAATGTATCGAACACTATATATATTGTGACCGTAAAAAAAATCAAATCCAAAATGCTTATGTGTGTCGACGTCTCATGATCCCCCGAACGATAAAAAGTGTTTTTTGCAATGCCGTCTGTCTGTGTGCCTGTTTAACCCTAAAATTAAGAGATTTTTAGTAAAAAGCTAAAATAAAAAAGATCGATTTTTTCAAAATCAGCTCTAATGATTTTGTTTATCATTGGGATCTAGGCGTTGATTAATATTATGAATATACTGGCTATTTTCATTTTCCCATGAAAATAACTTTTAGGGATCCTTACAGGAGCAGAAATTTCCGTGTCTCCGCAACTATTTGAAATACTAAATAACTTATCATTGAAAAATGTTAGTACTATTAAAGAATAAAACACATTTATATGAACTATATTTTGATAAAAATAATAGTTTCTGAGATATTGGCAAATATATAAATACAATTTTGTGAGATTTGGTTGTAAATAGATACTACTTAAATTTTAACGCATTAATTCTTTAACGTCATAGAGTAAGCAAATAAGTAATTCTTTCAAGATGTTGATGTTGTTTTTCTTTTAACCTCTTAGGGGAAATGTTTATACCGCACAGGGGTGAATCCAGTATTTTCGTGAGGGGGGATTGAAGTGGGTACTTCGATTGGGTCCGGGATGGAAGGTGGCAACTTAAGAAATGTTGACATAAAAATACTTTAAATTTTTGAGAGTAAATCTTTAAGTAATATTTCAGTGTAAAGCTAAACTTGAGATTAATCCTTTGAAGAAGGATATAACTCTAATTTTGATATTAGTGTTGAAATTCTAGCAAATAATAATAACATCAACAAATAGTGATTATTAAGAGGGAAATAAGTTTAAACATTATAACAATTACTATAGAAATAGTTTTTATTTTTAGATATTCGTTGATTTAGACAAATTATACGGAATTATTCAGTATTGAACAATTGAACATTAACTCCATTCTATAGTATAGCTAGATATTTCTCAATATAATATATAAATTTTACCACTAAGCCATACTGGCAGATTATGTGTGTGGTATTATTCAAAGTTTTTGTTTCTAGCCCAATATTAAAAATAAATTATTTGAAAGATATTTATATATTATTGAATCATTGAAATAGAAGTAAATAATAATAATATAATAATAATAATAATAAATAAAATATAATAAAAATAAAAAAATTAAAACAAACCATTTTTGTACAGCAAGGTGAGAGGCACCCAACTTAAATTTGGTTAGTTTCATTAATGCTTATTCCACTATTCTAATACTTAATATGATTGTCTTAAGTATTTGTAATAAATACCGTATATTAATCATTTAATAATATAATAATTTAAAAATTAAATCTGGTTAGTGATATAGTAAGTTATTACGTGATAATAAAACTAGTAGTGACTTTAACATTGATTTAATCGGTTTAAATCCTTGAAGAGGGGTGCGCGCCCCCCACGCCCTATCCTGGATTTGCCCCTGGTACAGCAATGAGCTATCTTTATCATTTTAGACTAAATAAATTACCTATTTTATTGGTCAAAATTTATAAAAGATAAATTTAGTAGCAATGTAATAACCATAAGATAGGCATCCCCTAATAAAATGTAGAAAATTTTACCTGGAATTCAAAATATTAATAACAGTGTTGAGCCTTGGGGACCCAATATCGATATTTTTTATTGGTCTGAATATACAAATGAAGACGTTAATTCTTTAAAAATAGAACTATACAATTTAAAACCGCGAGTCAAAAAATGCTTTACGTATGTATAACGCAATTTGTTCCCGAGTTGGCTAGTGTATATTATATTACGAATTTTGAGTAAATAACTTCATTATTAACAGTAGAGCGAGAAAGTTCGTGTGGAATTCCGTACCATTTATTTTTCATAGATTCCTTCAAATGTGTCCTTATCTAGTTACTATAGGCTATATTTAATTAAATAGTCTACTTAACTATCTAATAATAACTATGCTTTTTTTACAAGACGTGGATATAGACATTGGGTACAGTCGTGTGATGGAATCACATTAAATTAATAAGTTAGAAAATGACCTCTAGACACGGGTATCAAAACCGGAACCTTTGGTTTAGCAACTCAAAGCTCATACAAGTCCAAGATTCAACTACAGTTATTTATTTTTCTGGTAAAAATAATACATTTAATAATTAAATCACAAATAGTGATACCATATAAACAACTGGGTTGGTGAGGTGGTTCACATTTCTGACTTTGACGCCAGATTCCTGGTTTCAAATCCATTAGAGTGCTCTGAAGATATTTTTATTTAATAAATTGTTGGATCCCATTTATGATTTTCCATACTGTCTGCAGGTTAAAGCTTGTACATTTACATCCTTCCCTTTCTGTCCATCCTCTTTACTATTTAATCAATCAGTTTTTCGAATAGTGCAAATTGAAAGCAAGATGCAAAATGGCTGTTTTGAGGAAATACACTCACACTAACGTGAAATGTGGATGGAGAAACAAAGTTATAGAACATATTCCAAAAACCATACCCAGTGAACTTAGCAAATATACAAACCTCGTTCTTTCTGTCACCAGAACTGCAGAGTCTTATGCCTTAGACAGCATGACCACAGACGTATGCTGTAAGATCTGGTATAGTTAAGAGTGTCAAATATTGTCCACTAAGAAATGTCAGCTTCTTCATTGAAGTATATTCAAGATACTTTTTTTTTCACATACGTGTTTAGTAAATGTACACGCTTGAGTTCGAAAAGAAATCATAAAAGCGCAAACATTTTCTAGACTATTCGTAACTACTGTTTATACTAGCCTAATAAAGGACAAACACAGCCACCAAATTTAATACCAGCTAACTAGTACCTCTGTGTGCTGTTCCAAGTCTCACTCCAGTCCAATTTTCACAGGAAGGGTATTTTAGAAAATATAAACTATTTTTGCTGCTAAAACTGACAACATTTTAATCTATTAGTAGTGTTACTTTCTATGTATTGATAATATCTATACTCCAACACCTTAGCTCAGTCGGTAGCGTGCCTGTCTACTGAACTAAGGGTTCTGACTCGATTCCTGACATGGCCGAAATATTTATCATTGGTGAAATGTGAATTTCCCCTTTCGTATTGTTGAATTAACGTTAAGGGGCTGGATGTTGTGTC
This sequence comes from Timema cristinae, assembly GCA_039000515.1. NCBI lineage: Eukaryota > Metazoa > Arthropoda > Insecta > Phasmatodea > Timematidae > Timema > Timema cristinae. The sequence continues at coordinate 57,244,743 of JBCFYV010000003.1, read as the reverse complement.
TGTTCTAAATTTAAGTTATTTTATAAGTTGTTTGTTGATATAATCAGTCGGTTCAGAAAATGCATATTAAATACCCCAAATTAATAAAAAAAATAATTATATATAACAAACGTGAGATCTGCAGATCGCATAACTTAACGTAAAGATACGTGAAACTAGATCTAATCAATTTCTAAGTGTCTAATAAGGCTCTTTCTATGAAAATTGAACTTTAACCGTCAAGGTAATCTGTATAATTACCATTTAGGGGATAAGGGCTGAGGAAGGTAGAATTTAAAGTAAGTGTATCTCTATCTTTGCGAGAGAAGTGTAGGGAACTATTGATGAAAAGAAACAAATCCCATTTCACCCAGATGAAGCTCGAAACCAGACCTTCCCGTCTCCAGACGAGACCACCATCTTAGTCCTTACACCTATCGCACCGATACCTCTTTTTGAAAGGGAGCCTGATTTAAAACAGATTAATTTTTGGACTCGCTGAGATTAAAACTCGGGACCGTTATATCAGTAAACAAATGTGTTTCCAACTAAGCCAAGGGTTTGAAATTGTGTCTCAAAAATAGTGTGTTTTACTTTGACTTAAAGGGGTGGGACTCAATCCCTAAGGGATTTTTTAGTTGGAAGCTGTGAATTTTCATCCATTTTCCAGGCAGCTTTCAGAATACATTCTCCTACTTATTTTAGCCATCTCTACCTTCTTAAATTAATCTAATCATAATCCATTAAATTATTTAAACAATTTTAAATTGAAATACCAACTCGACGCTCTATTAATGCACTCCCTTTACTCAGTCCAGCTTTCTTTTTTTTTCCCACGACCTCATTTTTTGAAAACCTGATGCCGTCAGAACGACTACAGAGACTAGACAAACAAGAGCTGAACCAGAGTCCAGCAGACCCCGGATGATGTCGGTAAGCAGAGCGCCTGCGCATTGCTTTAGTTCTCAGGCGCGCCGCTAGATGGCTCGGGCGCCCGACCGACTGACGTCACCAGGGAGCTCACGTCGCGTGCACGCGAAGCTGCACAAGTATTTGATCAGGCTCTCACGTTCAGTGTTGCCAACTTGATGAAGCTGATACTTCTTACTATACCAATACAATATGTCATCGACTTACACGGATTTGAGTTACGCGAATTTAAAGTTACATGGTTGTGGAAAATCGACTTAAGAATAGCAATGCCATTTATCAAGTGGCAAAATACAATAGATGTCACGTGTCTTAGAACCATTAGATTTACGTGGTTTTTCAATTTTCATACAAATATTCAGAAAAAATAAACCACGTAGGTTGAGGACTTATTTTGGGATGCTACGCTTGAATATATATCCTTGAGTTCTAGATCAAAGGATCAATTAAATAAACTATACATTAATTATAAATAAAGATAGTCTAAATGACCAATGCTGTCGAGGATTAATGCTATATAATTTTTATTTTAGATGGTTAAACATTCTCACCCCTCCACCCTTTTCCTCCTCAACCCCTGTACTAGAATATTTGGTTTGGATCCCGGTGTATACTAATTTAATAAATATGTGCAACGATTGTTAGTTAATCAAATATAATTGCTGACTTATGCCACTAGTTTTAACGTGTATAATTAATCTCTTTTCTTTACTTATTTTATAAACACAACTACTATCTTGCTGGGAAAAATACAATCCATTTCAAGAAGGCCGTGTACTATCACTCAAGACTATAGAGTTTGCGGCCCTTGTTCCGGACCTAAAACCATTTATGGTGGTATTTATATGGTGAACAACGTAATTCCTCCTTTTTTGTTTTCTCACCACTTCATGATTATACTGCAAATTAAACTGCTTTGGGATCCGCGTGGTGGGTAGGCTGGAGAGCATAGCTGCCACATAGCAGGAGTTCACGCGTTACTACTATGCAAGCATACTCAGTGACTGTTAAGAGATCTGGCAAAGCGCATGGGTTGCTATGACAAATAACCTTCATGGATTGGTCGAGCATGTGACGAGCCTCCAATCCCCACTCTGGATGTACTGACCTAAATCCTAAAGTAGTTTAAAATGCAGTATTATCTCGGGATCCAAACTTACATACAGTAGCCCCATGGCTTCTTTGGTGCTAACTGACAGCTCACAGCTGACTTATGACAGTCAACATTTAGGTATATACCAAAATTTTGGCCGTCAAAAGTGACAGCTGCTAAACACATGTTTTTGTAGATCATATGGTTCGGCGTAGGGATACATAATTTGGTCTGGTAACTTTTAAAAGCTTTTAGCTATCAGCTGTGAGCTGTCAGTCAGCACCAAAGATGCCATGGGGCTACTGTAGTATTCATGCATAGCACCTAAATAATTTGACCTACAGCACGCTGGAGTATTCAGGCACTTTACGATCAACGAAAACACATATCTCTTGTTTAAAAACGTAAGTTCATTTATTAACATTCGTATTAGTAGTTATCATTAAAAAAAAGACAAACAATGTGACAATGTGACAAAAAAAATTCATCCATTGATATGCATCTCACTGACAGCCTGGGCTGTCCACATATTTAAATTAAAGGGGTAACAACGAGGAAGGTATAATTTAGAAGAAATGCACCTTAATTTTTGTTGAGGGTAAGTGATAAACCCTTTAGAAAAATAAATTAATGGCCACCCATCTGCTATCTGAGCCCAAATTTCCTTATCACTGGTAAACGAGACTAGTCTAGACTGATGCCTCTGCGGTGTGGTGAAAACTATGCATTTATTGTAATGTCAATAAAGATACTTGATAAATTGATGATCTTAAATGTAATGATAAGAGTAAAAAAAACACTTAAAGTTTAATTGGTAGCGTGCCTATCTAATAAAATAAATGTCCTAAGTTCATCTATCGACAAAGCAAAAAGAATATAAATTCTCGAAATCGTGAACTCCTCTTACATAGTAAAAATTAACGGCAGGGGAGTCTGGTTGTTTTGTCTGTTCCAGCACTAAGTTAGTCATATTCTTATATAGTCAATTGTCTCAGAAGGAGCAACATTTTTCTAGCACCACGTCTTACTAACCATTTGGGTTAAACGCCTAGGCACTAATAATTACAATAATGTGTTAGGGACGAGGGACATTTTAATTCAAAGGAAGTGTACCTGTATTTGCGTGGAGGCTGGGAAAATATTTTGTTTTTAGGAAAACACCCTCAGTAAAGGGATTGAACACCGGCCTCACCCTCTTGGGCAGTCTAGATTACCGCAAAAGTAGCACCTTGGACCATGTGGCCTCCGAAGCAGGTAATATCAAGCTAAGATCAATACTGCTAACAATGATATGTAGAATAGCAACGTTAATTCCCTCGTAATTCGAACTGATAAAACATACGCGTAAAGGAATCTCATTCGATCAAGCTGTAGGTTAAAAAACAAACCTTACATTTGGTCAGCCACGCCTCTCATCAAAACTTGGTGAAGCTACCGTACACTGCTAAGACACTGTCCAGAGCTCACGCTCGATCTCAGGAAATCTCCCACACTGAGGTTTTAAGCCACGCGAGAGTTGGTGGCCTCCAGTTTCATAAATCCTTCCTTCACTTTGTTCTATGATTTTTGACTGGGTTTAAATGGTCTCTCCGTAAGAAAAGTAATAGAATTCGTCGTTGTGTTCGTTCGGTACAAACTATACGTCCGCGAGCTAAGCCCTGCACGGCAAGAGATGAACTTTACTTGTTTTTTATGTATCAATAGGTTTTATAATTTCAACAATTGAATAGGTGACCTGGTGGTCTAGGGGTAAGGTGTCGGACCTCTGTGCTGAGGGTCCGGGTCTCAATCCTCGGTCCCGGCACAGATTTATCTGATTACCAAACCCTTCCTTCACCTCTGACAAGACATCTTGTGAATGTGTGGAATGCCAGGCCTCCGCCATGGTTCGGATTCCACGTTAAACTGTAGGTCCTCCATTTCATCTCACAATCACCCTACCATTACACATTAGCGTAAGTGCGTTTAACCCGAACAGTTAGTAGTAAGACGTGGTGCTAATAATAATAAACAATCGAATAAAGAAGACGTAAATATATAGTTGTAATAAAAAATAATTTCTTAGGTGATTGTTCAAATTATTACGATGGTTGGATCTTCTGATACATTTTAATTAATTCGTTTGCCAATAATTAATGTTCTTTTTTAATATTAATGTTAAATGTCTAACCAAAACAAAAACTCTTGATAGAGTTGAAATGGCAAAAATGTTGACCTCGGTAGTCTTGGGTTAGAGCAAACCCAATGTCCGTGGGTTTAAACCCAACCGGGGTAGACGGATTTTTCTTTGGCAATAAAAATACGTAGCACAACATAATTCGTAGGGGAAGTAAAGCCGTCTGTCACATGTAGATTGTGGCGTATAAAATAACTCTGGAAGCTATGTGAAAATACCTTTACTGGCAAAATAAATAGGCCCTTTTGTTCTCACTTATTGACATTTTGACTGATATAATCAGTTGTTTCAGAAGGTGTGCATTAATTACCTCGAATAAATAAAAATAATCGAAAGAAAATTGGCTATTTTTTTAGCACCTCAACTTACTACAATATCATTGCTGTGGTAACTGTAAGTTTTATCTTTCTCTCTCCCTCAGTCAACTGTTGCCAAATCTCCTCGCTCTCAGTTATGTCTGAATGTGGTGTGCTGCGGTTAAAAGGAGATACTAGCAAGCTTGACCAACTGGCGTTACAAGACCTGTTTTATATTTGAAGGGATATTGACCACCAAAAAACAAATGATAACGCTGTTGTTCAATAGTAACCGCAGTTCCCTCAAAGATGATATCCAGTCTACTCATTTGGGTTATAAGCATATGTCCTAAGTACACTAATGGGTTAGGAAATGGAGGAGGGGGGGAAGTTTAGAGAATGCATAGCGTCTTTGCGTGGGGCTAGAGGGGTAGGAGGTGGAAGGAGTGAAAAACACCCGTAGGACATCTGACTATTAATTCTATTACTTTTCTATTTTGTTTCACCACGTGAATCCTGGTTGTAGCCTAATCATTTTAATTACGCTATTAAGGAAGTTATAATTTATAGGAAATATAGACCTATCCAATTTTGCGCGAAAGGATAGTGGAAAACCTAAAACCATTTAGAGAAAAATCCCTCTTGTTACAACCAGACGCGATTCCAACCCCGACCTCCCCATCACCAGCCAACCAGATTATACTAGCCTGATATACAATCGACGTGGCTACTGTTACAGGTTATTATTAGTATAAAAAATTACTTGCCTCGGCAGCCATCTGGTCTAAGGCAGAAATCTTCAACCTTTTTATGTCTTAAGGTCCAAAGCTTATGTATCTGGTTGCCTGTATACTGCAATACTGTACCGACAGTTTTCGGATTGAATACCTATTGAAATATTTGTAATAGCTCATTCTTATACATTTACACTCACCCTAGGGATTAGGATTTATCATAAAGTATGTTCTTTGTGGGGTTTTTCCTATTTTGATATTTTTCATAGCAGAAGGTAACGCATTATTTGTCTTGTCTACTAGAGCTGTAATTTATTGGTTCAAATTATATTTATATAAAAACCTAGTGCCCTTCTTACTTGCCTTGGTGTCGTAGTTGGCTAACGCAATAGTTTTGTGTTGAGCCAGACTGCCAAGGACTGGGAGATCAAGGTTCGAATCTCTGGTATTTGAACTAGGGATGGTTTTTCCTAAATGATTTTCCACTCTCCCTCTACGAAAATGCGGGTTAACTTTCTATAAATTGAACCTTACCAATTCCTAATCGATTAGCTTAATTAATACTTAAGCGTTTAACCCGAACGGGTAGTAAGATGCAGTACTAAAAAAACTCCTTCACGTAAAAAGCAACAACAAAAATTGAAATAACGTAAACATAGTGAGTATATAAAAACTTTATTTTTTTAATTGATTATATAACATATAGTTCTGTGCTTGTCATTTTTTCCTCTTGAAGAATTAATTTTATAACTTTTATCGGCCAGTGGACCGCAAAACATGTTACCGTGGACCATGGGTTAACGACTCTTAGTCTAAGGCATAGCTTACAGTAGACTAGACTGCCGATGATGGAGAGATCAAGGTTCGAATTACAGAGGGTGACCCGCCTCGGTGGCGTAGTTGGCTAACGCGCTAGTCGTGTTGTAGCTCGACTGCTGAGGACAGGGAGATCGAGGTTCGAATCTCGGTCGGGTGAACTGGGGGGGGGGGGTTTCCTAAATGGTTTTCCACTCTCCTCCACGCAAATGTGGGTTCACTTCCTCTAATTCAACCTTACCAATTGGTGACCTGGCGGTCTAGGGTAAGGTGTCAGACTTCTGTGCTGGGGTCCGGGGTTCAATCCTCGGTCCCGGCAAAGATTTATCTGATTACCAAACCCTTCCTTCACCTCTGACAAGACATCTTGTGAATGTGGGGAATGCCAGGCCTCCACCGTGGTTCGGATTCCACGTTAAACTGTAGGTCCTCCATTTCATCTCACAATCACCCTACCATTACACATTAGCGTAAGTGCGTATAACCCGAACGGGTAGTAAGACGCGGTGCTAATAATAATAATAATAAAAACCTTACCAATTCCTAATCCATTAGCCTAATTAGTACTTAAAGCGTATAGCCCGAACGGGTAGTAAGACGCGGTGTTAAATAAATAAATAAATATATATATATATATATATATATATATATATATATATATACATATACAAAGGGTGGTCCTTCCAAAATGGTTTCCCACTCTCCCTCCACGCAGATATATATATATATCCTTACATTCCGAAAGGTTAGTGAGACGCGGTGTAAAACAAGGTTTATAGACATAAGTGGTGTGTACATAAAATATGTGTATTTTAGAAAGAACACGTAAAATACTACAATGGTAAATATATAAATTGTGAGTTTGTAAAAAAAAAGTAATCGTATTGGTTGGCACGCGAACTAAATGTTAGGCTCGTCTAGTTTGGTTTAACGTCAACGGGGAATTCAGTGTTAGAATTTTGGCCAGGTGTTCCGAGGGTGACTCTTTTTACATATTTTACACTCTCTCCCTTCATGCAAATGCAAGTATAATTCCTCTAAATCACCCCTTTCTCTTCCCTACCATAATGGCAAGATAAAAAATTTGTTTATCGTGGTTGGGTAGTAAGGCACAGTACAAATAAATAATATCTGCGGCTCTCTTGTCATTTTTTTTAAAGGCTGGGTGTTTTTAAAAAGGGGTGGGGGACGTACGTATGTTAACAACCCCAGAGTGTGTGCAGACTGTCTTGGAGGACTAAAAGAATGACGCCAAGAGACGCCGGTTGAAAGAGTCCCACGGCCTGGCCTGGAGCCGGGGCTGTTAGTTAGCCACATCATAGTCTACGGTTCCACCGGTTCCATTAGGAGCGCGGGGGATAGGAGAGGGGAGAGGGGTTCTGGTTGCTTCCTTCATTACTGCATTTTTAAAAACATACGTTCCTTGCGAAAATAGAAAGCACAACCACCATAAGAGTATTATTATCATCATCATCATCATCATCACAAGGGCTTTTGAGTTTTATATATACATATATATATATATATATATATATATATACACTCTTGTTGCTATATGAAAGTAAGTTTTTTCTCTAGAAATAGATTTTTTTAGCACCGCGTCTTACTACCTGTTCAGTTTATACGCTTATGTACTAGTCCACTTTCAGTAAATGTACTGGTTATAAAAACCATCCCATTTTCAATATTCAAGTGTTTTTGTTTTTGAAATTGTCGCTCTGTATCGGTCGGCTACGTGAGCATGGTTATAATTAAATACACTTTTGTTCAATTCTATGAATATTATTTTAAAGAAAATTAAATTGAAAGAAGAATTTATGGATAGTTAAATATTCAGTTTATGAAAGTAACTAAACATGTTTATTATAGGCCTAAATATATGTATTAATATTTGGACTACAAATTATGTTTGGATAAAATTAAACTTAATTGTATTTAAAACAAGTAAAATAAACCCACAGTGTAATTATTTATTTATGATTATAAGTTAAACTATGGAAAACAAAACATGCTAAATGTATAACTGAGAGCATTTCTATATTTTCTAAAAGTTTAAATCCAACCATAATACTTGTATTACTGAAAGTGTGTATGATATTAGTTGTCTGGGTTTATTAATACTTACACATATGCCTCTGGCGGAAACGATGACTTGATGAATGAAGAGTGACGTCACAATACCACTTCCTACCACCATTCAATGTCACTGGCCGATAACAGCCTCTCTACAGTCTATTATAGTTTCTCAAGGATTTTTAATTTTTTTTATCTTTACATCTGCACTAAAAACTGAAAATTCAAAAAAAAAAAATTGTACTACAAAATTCCATAAACTTTATCATGTAGTGTATTAAGGCTTCGAAGACTAATTTCAAAAATAGGTTTTGAGTAAACCCCTTTAATTATGTTTTCTCCATAAAAACAAACACATCATCATATTAATCACAATAATCACTCTTTATACATATATTTTAAACCAAATTGTTCATATATATTTAACAATGATTCAAATTTTCAAAAATAAAACTGATTTTAAACCACCCTAAAGTTATTTGTTATAGTAAAAATAAAAGCTTATACTTATTTATCATTAAAAGATATTCCCACACTCCCAATCTTCAAGATAGCTGTCCAAAAAATTCAAATTTTCTTTAATTTGACGTGAGTATTCAATCCTTAAATTAATTTAATTCTGGTAAATAAAGATAAATGTTTAATGATTAAGTAAAATACTCTCCTGATACCAATTTTGAACCAAACCATCAGAATTTTTTTTGAACCAGATTTTACAAAAATCTGTATTTAATTAACAAGTATTAAATGATTATTTTTACGAAGTAATATGTATGACTTTAAAATACAAGCAACTTAACGTTAGTATACTCATTTTGAACAAAATAATTAAAACAATTTCTTTTTAATATACAAATTTAAAATAACACTTCATCGGCTAGTTACCCAAAACTGAATCCCCAACCCCTCCTACCTAAAACAAGTATACATATTTATTTGTCATGTTCATGTCAAACACTTCACAGTTATACATTTTAAGCAAAATGATTAAAGCCATTTTCAAAAAACTTGAATTTTTAAAAATTACTCATCAGTAAACAACCCCTTATCAATTCCCCCCCCCCCCCCATATCAAGTATATAAGCTATTTTTTATGTTAAATAATACCAATATACCCATTTTGAACCAAATCGTTAGAGCCATTTGTAAAATATTTCCAGTTTTTGATAAACAATCATTAAGCTACCCATAAATGAGTATTTACCACAAAAACAAGTACACACTGTTATTTGTCATGTCAAACCCTCTCAAGATACCAATTTAGGATAAAATCGACTGAACCATTTATAAAATAATTCAATTTTATGAAAACCAGTCATCAGTAAACTACCCATTAACGATTTCTACCCAAAAACAAGTATGGACTACTATTTGTCATGTCAAACACTCACAAGATACCCTTTTGGAGTTAAATTGTTTGAGCCATTTGTAAAGCATTTCAGTGCGATCACAATACTTTTTCTTGACATGATAATTAAAAAGTATTTAAATTCACAAACTATTAGATAAAATCGTCTACAAATGTATTGTTTGAATTGTAATCAAGCTTGCAACTGTTTGTTTTCTCCCGTCTTCCACGTCTTACTACCTATACGGGTAGTTTCGTGTCGTGAACAGTTGCCAGAATAAACAATGATGGTTGAAACTGTACCTGTGATATGCTCTCATCACTCATTAGAACCCTAATTGGCCAGGTAAAAACGAAAACATATTTCAAAGTGAGGCATGTAGAGCTGAGCCAATGTGAGTTTAGTCAAATGGCTAGCTTAGCCTAGTAACCCTCCACATCATGTCACTGGATATGGGCTATAGGTAGAGATAGGGTAAAATCGCATTAATTTTCAGTTTTTTTTAGCATTAATTATTGGAAATTTAGCGTTTTGTGGCATAATTTAGCTTTTGTAGCAAAATAGGTAAAAATGTTTTCCAGAGAGAGTGCTGTCGCGTCAAGACAGAGGTTGGGCTTTCGTAAGGATTGGCGGAAGAATAAAAGGGAGGGGGGGGGGGGGGGGTTGGCTGGTTGCTAAGCAAAGACTAACGGAATGTGGCGATTATCCGGATGGGCTGTGGAAGGCACAGGATGCAAGTAAAACCCGAGCTGAAGCACACAGACGAGTGAAACTCAATGATTTTTTTAATCACTTATTTCCGCTGAAAAACATCGTTTTATAGAAATTCTCAGCTTATTTAAATGCGCAGCATTTTCAGGAAATTCGCGTCTATTTCGCTAAATAGAATAATTTAGCAAAAATTCTCTCCAAATCACGTTTTTCACGTTAATTCGCGAATTCAAAATCACTTCATACACTTTCAAATGCTATAAAACGCAAAGAAAACTTATAAATACCCTATTTTCGACCCTTTTATTGTTTTTCGCGTTTTTCGCAAAAGCGAATTTACCCTATCGTTAGCTATAGGTATATTTTTACACTAATGGGTTAAGGTGTAAGAAATTATTAAGTTAGAAAAAATGTACTCACATACGCTTTCAAGGGAAGAGACTACCTTTTAGAAAAAAAAAATCACTATACCCGGTCAAGTTTTGAGCTCTGAACTTCTCATCACCCAATAGTATAGCAGATTAAACGAGCCTGACATCTTTATCCACATACCCACAAATGCTGGTTAAGCTCACAGATACTTTCTTTGCTTTGTAAAACAAATTAAATATTTCCAGGATATTTTCCAACAACAATACTATGTGATAGAAAATCTCAACTTTATTAAAACTCAGATAATTTATTTGAGTTGGTACTCTCGTAGATTCAGCCGGAGAAAAATTAGATTAAAAAATAATTTCTGGTTGTGTTTAGCGCCCATCGCCAACAGTAAATTATTTTAGGTATTGCAATGATTCGAAACATAATTAATTCCCTAAACATGAAGTCAAAATCTATGACTACTTAGTCACTACAACGATAAAAATTACTTAAGTAGTTAAACGTGGATGTTTAAGAGTGGATGACTTAGAAGCAACTAGTAATGGTATTTAGAACTTTGACGTTAATATTCTACAATAGTATTTTCAAGATTATCCAAATATTTGTCATGTCATTAAATAATTTGAACAGGAATTTTTCTCTTCATTAAAAAGGTTTCTGGCTGAATGCCACTATATTCATAAAAAATATTCAAGACCTGTTGAAATTACTACATGCAGAAAATCAAAATAAATATCTCTACTGAACCCATTTTATTTATCTTTGCCAGAATTGGTTTTGTAAAGCGTGTCATTCAAAATTCAAATCTAGATTAAAACTTTTGAATGATTTAACTCTATCTAAACACTTTCCTCGATTCGTTATTAAAATATTCATAAAACTTAATGTAATTCAGGTTGCCAGCATTTATATTTTATTTTACCTAAATGCGTTTGTTTTATGGTATCAATTTTTTTATTGGACATAACTATTAAAATATACTATTAGGATTCCATTCAACAAATTTTAGTTACTAAATAATCTATTATAAATTAATGTATTCATGTTAATGAGTTAATACCCGAATTCAATTCATAACTAAAAATTTTGGGTTATCATAGGCTTATTTTCACCACTTTTTCTATTCGAATAGGAAGTTAGTACACTTTATCTATATTTTACTTTACACATCCTTTCCTAATTGATTTGAATCGCGGGTAGCCAGGATGGATAGTAGGACTCGGTGCACATTAAATTAAATATAGTCCTAGTCGCACTGTTATGATATAGAAGCGTCAACATAGTCCACTCTTGCTGTGGAGGATCACATTTCTCTCAGCGCCCTTGTTCACTTATTACCTTCTCCTCCCTCCTAATCGTCTATTCACTCTTTTAATGGTTCTCTTTGCTTCCAAAGGCAGCGCACAGTCAGGAACGGTCCTTTAAAATTCTATTCGTGGGTATATAGCTTGCCTCACCTCCAGTGTCGTGTTGTGGAAGGTGCAGGTAGCAGAGTACCTGTACCTGTGGATTGTTATTATTATTATTATATGTATTTATTATTATTATTATTATTATTATTATTATTATTATTATAGCACCGCGTCTTACTACCCGTTCGGGTTATACGCACTTACGCTAATGTGTAATGTTAGGGTGATTGTGAGATGAAATGGAGGACCTACAGTTTAACGTGGAATCCGAACCACGGTGGTGACATGGGCATTCTCTGTGGATTCTTCTCATCGATTATTTAGTTAGGTATTAACTAAAATACATTCCTATAATATGAGGTAATATGGAGCCGAGACCCAATAAAATGATTGGTTAAGGTAGGTTGGAAGAGAACGTGAGAAAAGGTAAGGGTTTTTGCAGTTTTTATATCAACACCTTTTTTTTTCAAAATAAATCAAAAATTGCTTCTATACAAGCATAGTTTAATTTTCTACACACTGTGTTGTTAAAATTTGTTGGGAATATCTGTTATGAGCATAGTAGCGTTAGATGATGATGATAATAATAATTATAAATTTTTACTACTATATAGCATGGCGTCTTACTACCCATTCGGGTTATACGCACTTACGCTAATGTGTAATGGTAGGGTGATTGTGAGATGAAATGAAGGACCTACAGTTTAACGTAGGATCCGAACCACGGTGGAGTCCTGGCATTCCCCACATTCACAAGTTGTGATTAATACAAGTCTTGTCAGAGGTGAAGGAAGATTTTGGTAATCAGATAAATCTGTGCCGGGACCAAGGATTGAACCCCGGACTGCCAACACAGAAGTCTGACACCTTACTCCTAGACCACCAGGTCACCTTAGATGATTATCATTTTAAATGAACGAAAAGAGTTGTCATTAAGTTTCAAGACACCCTTAACAGATATTCTAGTATTTTTTAGATTACAATGAGTATAAAATTAAATTCTATGTATATACTTGAGCAATATTTTATTTATTTTGGCCAACAAATTGTTTTGCTATAAAATATGTGTGAACACAGGCCTTTTCTCACGTCCACGTCCATTTCATCTCAAATGGACTGAGGAGTAGAACATGTCACAGGTACAGTCTTATCAAGTTTTGTGTACCTTGGCAACACACAACACGACATGACACTGCTGCCCTATTACATGGGCAAGATCATCAAGTCATTGTTCTTTAGACAACAATAAACCCCATCAAAAGCCTTTGATTCGAATATCAGTGATGCCAATATTTAGTTTTCACGTGGTGTAAGTTCACAATAAATAGCCCTTCCAAGATATGCATTTTTATTACGTGATTAGACCAGCTTCAATGGTCGAATGGCCAAGGCGTCACTCACGAAACAAACTAGACTACCAATGACGGGTGGATCGGAGTATATCATGGTAGGATGTACTAAGAGATTTTCATTAATGTTTGTCTATTCTCTCTTTATGAAAATGCGATTAAACTTTCTCTAAATTTAAAACTACTAATTTCTAACGGATTAGCATAAATTATGTGTATAACTCTTACTGGTAAATAGAAGCGTTGTTAAAAGAACACCATTAAGATTTAGCATTAGTAAAGTAGAATATATATAGGACATGTTGGCCTAAACCAGGCATTCATTGAGGGATCAAGAAACATTTGAGATAAATCAACCAGCAACACACGAAGCTAAGTTTTGAACCTTGACCTCTCAGTCATCGGCAAACAAAACTAAATGAGTCTAACATTTGGACCACCGTTGTAGTTTCCCCGTCTCTTGCTTGTGACATTTCAGATACTTTTCCTACATTCTCTGCTTTAGTGGCTGAACAGTCTAAGGCGTCACTCTCGTGTTGAATGACCTGCTGATGATGGGGATACCAGGGTTTTAATACTGATCGGGTTTATTGAGGATTTTTTCTCCTAAATTACTTCCCACTCTTCTTCCACGAAAATACGTGTAGACACTCTGATTAAAAACATGCTCGGGTACTAACATCTGGGACCTCCTGATTATATCAAACTATTAATTACTTGTATCCTGTCTGCCCACTTGAATCAGAATGAAAGGTTGAGCAGATTTCTTGGTTACGTTTAGAAAATCTTGATCAGTGCTTAAAATTTACACCATCACGCTTTCAACCCTAATGCACGGGGACGCTGTCTAAGACGTCAGGCTCGTGATGGATAAGAGTGCTAGTAATGGGAGGGTGGAGATTTGAATCTAGACCGTATGTTCTGGAGCGGGAAGGGGGGAGTTATCACATGTGATTTATATTTTCCCATATCTTATTCATGAGGGTGCACTTACTCTTAAATATCCTTCTCATCCCTATCCCAAAGATTAAGCCGATAAATAACTCTTGGGTTAAAATATACGCATGAGAAATAATAAAATATCGCATTCTTAACTGCTGCATGGCCTGTCATTGACCGTGACAGAGATATTTGATGCAGCCATTTTTACTTTTACTTAATTGCATCCTTTTCCGCTTTCAGCTCGGGGGCTGGGTCAGTTTTTTATTAAATCCATATATTTTTACACTACCGGCTTGCTAGTCCTGTAGTAGCTTCATATGCTTTATAATCTGACTCAAAAGAATAGGATAGGCACAACATATAGTCACCGGTCGTTAATTTATTAATGTGAAAGGGTAAACTCATATTTTCATTAATGATACATTTTCGGCCATGCCAGGAATCGAACCCAACTGAGCTAATGTTTCAGTCAGCCAGCCATTTCTACTGTTGTAAAAAAAAATGTACACTCATACAAAGACAAACAAACGGTCAAGTAGTCTTAGACATTAGACTCGCATTCGACCCTACTTTCCGATGATAATGGGATCAGAACTCTAGTATCATCTGGAGATACTTAAGGCGTCTTTTTAATTATTTTCTACATGCTAATGAGGGTATATTTAATACAAGATGCCCTACTCATTCCTGCACTATTCCTTATGGCTCATAAAAAGGGTAAAAGGCTTACTAACTTTGTTTTATTATTATTATTATTATTATTATTATTATTATCATTATTATTAGTTTCTCATTGCTATGATAAATTATATTAACCAATTTTATATAAATAGATAGAACTCTGAACTTTTTAGGGCTCCAAACTCTCTTCTCACGCAGATTCTATAATAATGCCCTTTTTGTTTTAATATGCTTTTTATAGCTCAATTTCTTGTCAATCAGCCATTGAACACGTGGAAGTCATTGTGCCCTCTCGTGCTTCTCGTAACACTAAAATATTTTCTATCAGTAACACTTATAAACTTAGCCCACTTGCCTGTTGTGTTAGCATCGTAACTCTAAATTTACTGAATTTGATTTTTATCATAAAATCAAAACCAAACTTAGATATTTATTCAGGGTATATTCTTATAGTTAATTCTATACTGTTTGTTTATTGTGGACTGTTCACTAACTGAACCCAGCTTAACATGTAAGGTGAATTGCATAGTTACAAAAAGATCAAGTACAAGACACCAACAATTTATTAAATAAACAGCAGGTTACATATACATTTTATATCCCAATGTGTGTGTCGTGGTGCTTTATTAATCCATATAATCTAGCAATAAGGATAAATAAATAAATAAATAAATCTGGCTAGTATGTAAGTATTATAAATACAGCAGACTTGCTACATATAGCCTTGATTTGGAGGTCATCCTATGACCGAACCTTACGAGAAAAAGCATGCATAAATTTAACATGCTATATCAAATATCTGGGTATGAAAAACCCTTTTATAAGAGGGTATATAAAACTAGGCGAGACCACAGATAAACCTGGCAACATAAGCTCTACTAGCCCGACTTAAGGCAATTATAGAGGAATTGGGGGATTGTAGTTGTCTAATTAGCTAAATAATAATCTCATTGACACATAGGATACCTCATATAGTTCGGGGTGGCTTATTAAAACAGTAATTTAAGAACTAGGCGACGGTAGTATGCAAGATACTAACCCCCTGTACTATGGTTCACTGACAACGGAGACGTCATGTCCACTTAATGGGAGCGCAAGCAATATACCTTACTCTGGGGACTAATAGGCCCTAATTGGGACGAGGTGGTAATCATCATAAATCCCCTAGTTGATTACACAATAGTATGTTGTGAACCCACCTTAACATATAAGGTGAACATAAGATTATCTGACGGCCACATTATGAATCTTAAGAAACCCATCTACGGGCCAGTAAATACCAATATGAAAGTTAGGATAGAAATCATGCACTAGCATGTTCAGTAAATAAGTTAAACAGAGAACCCATAGTAACAATTAGAATACTAGGCCATAAAAAGGGGAATAATAACCCAATTAGGCTATGGACCACCTATTACTGCTCCCATGAAGTATGAGCCGAAATTTCCTCAATAATAGGAGGCATAGAGAGGCCTCACAACAAAACAATTATATTAGGGCGACTCGACACAGTACAGTTCTAGATGAACGTCTAAAAGGTCGCTAAGCGGCCATAAAATAATATCTGCACTATCGCAGCTGTACTTACATTATGTTAACAGTGTTAAGACTTTATACAACAAAGGGTATAACCCAAAATAGATCTAGCTGATCCAAAACACGGCCAGAGGCCACACAAAGAAACATAACGTGAAAGAATGATAGGTGTAAATATATCACTAATTCAAACAAGATTTGTTCGGAAGCAACCTATTATCCACTTATTAATCAACAGGCTCACTTGGTCACATGAAACCAAATAATACCAATTATATTTGGCTAATAAGACCTATACTCCATTCACGGTAGGAATTACTCTCTGAAAGGTCTTTTTCCTACCAATATCCTACTATGTAATAGATTTCTGGTAAGGAAAAGGGCCTTTCAGAAAACAATTCCTACGGTGAACGGACTTTATTTAAGGTAGACTGTAGAAGTGATCCACCGCCTACACTCCTGAATATAGTAAATCTCATGACCGATGAAAGCTAAACTTAATCAGTGTAATTCCAGCGGTAAACGAGTAATCCCTAGAGGGATTGCAAACCAAAATTCCAAGTAAAATGGACAGACAGTCCATACCGAGGAGACCGGCGACGTAAATGTTTAATGTTGAGATCCACAGAGTGGCGGGACTCTATCTGGTGGACTCTCACGCTGTGGTTTCGTTCAACTCCATGGCACTTCTAGCTGTTAGTTTTAAAAAAAGACTAAATTATCAATTTGTTCACTAGAAAATTGAATATCGTTTTGTGTCAATATTTGATCATAAATATATTAAATAGGCGATCTGATTGAAAGGAGAGGGGGAAGGAAAGACAGGTGTGGTCGACCAATCACTTTGCAGGAGGAATAGCCGTCGGAGGGGTGGATGCCAAAAGCGGAACTTCGCGCATGCGTGAAGAATATACGATGGAAAAGGATTACCAGAAATAGTTTGAATAAATGTTTTTGTGTGAGAAGCATCTCCACCTATTTTTAAATGTGGCTCATCAGTGCCTATTCCAGAAGACAACAACTGCATCGGCTCAGCCGTATTAAGTCCAATCAAAACCTCAGTTATTGTCGAGTCGTTATTTGCTTGAGGGAATTTAATTACTATTAGCTCGGCACATAACTAATTATTACTATTGGGTTAGTTCATTTTTGTTTTATTTATGTTTTATTCTATATTATTAATTAGTTACTCATTCTCATTTTAATCCATTGTACACAATGGTAGTTTAATTATATTTGTTCGTGAGTCTTGTGATGTGTGTTTTCTCAGTGCTAGCCTGTTAATGTGCATTTACATCGGAACGAAAGTTAGCGAATACGAGCGGATGAACATTCGCTCCAGTTCCATTCGGAGATGTTCAGACCTGTTAAAATGGTGTTTACATCGGAGAGAACAACTTATATTTGATGATGTTCGCAAGAGATTCACCCATTGCCAGATGCCCCGGAAGTGACAATACTCGTGTATCATGGAAAGTAGTGATTATGAGGACCATTTAGCAGGAGCTTGTTTGGCGGGTTTACTTGTAGTTAAAGGGGAAAATTGCGCAGAAAAGAAGGGAAAGGAGGAAAATTGAGAGTCGAGAATTTTACTGAAACGTGAACCCACGGAAGGGGAAATATTCTAAAATATTTGAAACGTGAACCTTCCTTATCTGTTCCACAACTTTACCCTCTTGTCACCGGAGGATTTTCTTTGTCTCTCATAGCAATTGAGGAGAAACATTTTCAAGTAAAACACTAACTACAGGAGAGCTTTTTGGCAACTGGAGACAGCTATGTGAGTTTGATGTACCTATTTCGAATTTCAAATGCTGCAGTTTGTAAGATCATTCCTATGTATGAGCAGCCATATGTGAGGCACTCAATGGGTACATTAAGGTAAGGACATACTCAATAATATCCATAAAAACAAATAAATTTTTTAACTTGATCACAATAATCGCACTATTGGATAAGAATAATTAGCGTATAACACTTCGCTAGTGTTTGCAAAGTCCAAATGGTGAGATTGTTTACACCGGAACGAACAGCGAACACGGGAGAGAATGAATTTCCTTTGATGATTCGCTCAAAGACCAACAGCGGACGAATCATCAGCGAATTCAAAACAGAACACGGGTTAACACTAGTGAATGGTGTTCGCTCCAATTCGCTGATGGTTTACACCAAAGAAAATTCTCCATTCGCTGATGTTTGTTCGCACGTGTTCTCTAATGTTATCTACGGTGTGAATATACCTTTAGGTCTCAACAGCTGGTTATCACTTAAATGAATGAAAATGAAACAGTTAAACTTTTGTTCAACGTTTTGTTATACATCCGAGCTTTATACTGTTAATTTGACTATTGGGGTGGGTAGGAACGAGAAAGTTGGAAATTAAAGGGTACCTTCGTTTTTTTGGATGAAGAGTGGGAAAGTATTTATAGAAAACTACTCTCAATAGTCCGACACCTTGGTTAGGTCGGTAGAATGTCAGTCTACTAAGTTAATGGTCCTGAGCTTGAGTCCTGGCATGGCTGAAAAAGGTATCATTGTTAAAATGTAGGTTTCCCCTTCCACAGTGATGAATTAACGGCCGGGGGATGGATGTTGCATCTTTTCTAGGCTAGTTCATAAGTCGTGCGTTGATATGATAAGTCACTTCAGTAAGTGCACCTTAAATATCTCAAATATCTGAAAAATAAAATACTCCCTGTACGTTGATCTGGAATCGAACCTCAACCTTCACACCACCACGACACTTGACTAGATGAACTTTTCATTTAGACGGCATGTCCACTGATAAGGGTAAGTTTACTGTTTAACATATGAAGTAAAACATTTAAAGGGCCTACCGTGCCACACAGAAATAACAATTAGGTCATTGTGTTTGTGTACTCAACTTAGTACTTATAATTCCATTAAAAATTGTTTACATTTATGAAACTTATCTTAAAGGATTATTTTACAGAAATAATCTCCAAGCCCTCCCACATGCTTAATGTAAACACATTCCTTCCACGTCAGTAAATGTCTCAACCAATCCATAAAGATACGCGTGCGTGTGTGGTAGGTTCATTTTGGGAGAGTGAAACGAGGAAGGTGGGGATATTTTGGGATTTATTGCTTAAGTAAATGTAATACCACATCATCCCTATCATAAGACGATATTCTAAGCCTTTAATATAGTTTACACATTTAACCCTCCAACCACAAGCTTCCATAGAAACCTTTTAACGGAGTTGTTACCTTCACTGAACCACATAATGTTTTCGTGTACGAACAAAATTCCCTAGGTCATGGTTTTATGTTTAAAGGGAAGCTAAAAATGTGCTAAATATGTAATGTGTGTATGTGAATAAATAATTATTTCAGCATTTTATTTGCACTTTCCACAGCACTGTTTTAATGACTGCGGTGCTCCCTTTACCTCATTAAAACTGTTCATAATTAATTAATTCAGTGGTCTAGACCATTTTCTAACATATTTGCTAACATAGTACTATGGCTGGTCTTTTTCCCTATTGGTACTGCCGGAGTATTCAATAGTACACACATGTAGTGACTCACTCTCTCAGGGGTGCAACACTAATTTGAATTACGCCTAATAACCATACAGAGACTATAGGCGTCCAAAGCGGGCAAAGAGAAAAACGGTATTATCTGCGCAGACCCCACTATGAATCAAGCGGGGTTTCGCGGTTTACTCCTCCAAGCTAATACCACACGCGAAGTGTGACTACCTGCCCAACTCAAAGATAGAACTAAAGAAACCAACAGGGATTTAAACAAAGATAGAAAGCCTGGTTGAAGCCATACTAAATATAAACAAATGCATATGACGTCCACGGCGTCATGAGAAACATTGACCAGTCTTATAGAACTTGAGCGGACCAGCAAGATTTAGAATTAAATCCTTATTACATCTAAAGCAGAAGCCTCATATTTTAAAACTGTATAAGAGAACAATAACCACTACGACTAATATATTGAGTATGAAGGACTTGCTACATATACGAGTCATTTTGACTTTGACCCCTTAGTCATAGGGTCACTATATACAACAAATTAAATAAAATCATAATTTAGAATTCTGATAGACTTAAGATGATTTAAGAGTCAATTCGACTGAATATGAAATTTACAAAAAATGAAAGTCAACTTTCGACTATAAGGATCATAAACACAATATAAAAGTTATCAATCAGAATGTCTTGACAGACATTATCTAGTTTTACAAAGACTGGACTCTAAAGTCAAATAGATTTTAAAACGATGACAGGATACTTATGTAATTGCAGAACATCCTCCTGGACGGCGCCGTGGTGGATCTCATGCCCAATACTCTATGGTTCCGTCATTTGAGCGAGTTATCAGGGGTCCCTTCTTTGGAGCTACGTTGTGATAGATTACAATACCGTGAAACTGAGGAACAGCATTTTTATACCCTCAAATCTGATTTGACCGGAACAAAACAAAATAGGTGATAAACTCATAATCATAGAGAGAGAGAGAGAGAGAGAGAGAGAGACGGATGAAATCAAGGTG
The DNA here is from genome assembly GCA_039000515.1 of Timema cristinae. NCBI lineage: Eukaryota > Metazoa > Arthropoda > Insecta > Phasmatodea > Timematidae > Timema > Timema cristinae. Next base: position 57,223,755 of record JBCFYV010000003.1, on the reverse strand, counting down.
AAAGGGAGACAAAGGATGGAGAACAGCTTGCGGGGTGAGGGGAAGGTAAGGTTCGTTGAAACGCCGCTTGGCAACTCCGAGAGCAGCGGATCGCTGGGTCGAGTTCATTCTACACTTCTTTGCGCATCAGAAGTAGAAGAAAAAGCACGGTGAAGTCACCATGCTCTTGGTTTTTAATGTTTTCTCCAAACAGGATGGCGAAGGAATCCAAGAACATCTTAATACGGTGAGTGGATATTGAAGCGTATTATAACTAAATATGTCAGTTTAATTCTCTTCGTAGGAATCTGCTACAGTATTTATCCAAATTTAACGTCTATTAAAAATCACGTGCTTCACCCTCGGGAAAATCATGATTATATATCTGATTTCAGCCAGTCACAGAAAATAAATCTTGAGGCGGATGACTCTTAAATATGCTGATATTAATTTTTTCTTACGTTTCTGTTGTCATAAATTATCAAATTTTTAATATTTAATTGTATATGTATAATCTCTCTAATTGACATGCTACATTGGGAGTGAAAATTATCTTTAGAGCCAAAAATCCCCCTCATCCTTTACAATTACATGGTCACGTCTCTCTAACGGAGAGGCACCTATCTCCTCCCCTTTTCCTTTATTATTTCCCAAAGCAAACTGAAGTCCATAAAAAAGTTGAATCAAATAATAAAATTTATAAATAATGTTTGGTTATTTTTCCTTTAAACGTCATAAAAAATTGCTTCCCTTGAAAAGTTTGACACACTGTTATTATTTTTTTTCATCCAACGGTGCAGGGGGTGTTATGGGGAGAGGGGGTGTATAGGCGTGTGAACCCTGGAATGGGTGGAGAGTGGTGACGAGGAGTCAGACCCCACATATCGCTTTAAGGCAATTTAGGAATAGGAGAGGGGTGTTTGTGTATGTGTGTGTCTGGGACATCTCGACGAAAAAGTAAAGTCCCTTATCCACTTGTCCAGACTGGCTGATAAGAGTTATTTTACGAATTTAAGAAGGTGAAATTTCTTTCAGAGTAATATCATTTGAGAATATAAATTTAAAAAAATAATAATTGATAGTAAGTTTATAACTTCTGTTTATTATTTTTATTCCTTTTCGCCTTATTTTATATTAATTTTAGTTTTTCCTCGATGAAAACGACATGTTTCGGTGATTTTTCACTTATTCATGTCTGAGTAAAAACAGTGTTATTTCAAATTATTGTATAAAAATATGTTATAAAATTATGAATTCATAAATTAAACATTATAAATGTAAATATTTTCTCAGACTTGAATATGGTGAAAAGTCACAGAAATATGTCGTCATAGAAGAAAAGCTAAAATTTATATAAAATAAGGAGAAGGGAATAAAAATAATAAACAAGAAGTTATAACATTACTATCAATTATTATTGATCCTTACCAAATAAACATGAACATTATTAGAAAAAAAATAGTTTACGTAGAAATATTAGTTTTTTTAATATGTTCGAATTTGGAACTTTTTTTTGTCAACTCATTGTCACTCTTTTGGATTATACCTAATAGAACATGTAATGTTCAATCTCTGAACCGAGCACACATACGAAAGAAGACTAACAAATTTTGTATTATAACAGGCACAACATAAAGTCCTCCGATCATTAGTTAATAACCATGAAATTAGAATTATTTTTTTTTAGAGAGGAGTAGTTAAAGCGTGTCCATAATGTATCTAATAATATAATACGCCTCATCTCATTACTGGATAGGGCAGGAATCTTACCCTGTGATGAATGGTGTATTTAATTTGGTGTATAACTAATAAAATAAACTTTCCCTTTGTTTATGTATTAAAAATTATGTTTGTCGATCCAGAAAAGTACCCAGATCCCAAATATATATAAATATCATTAATATTAAACATATTGACCTTAAAGGATAGGTGGTTTACTTTTATAATTGCCACACTAGAATAAGTAAGTATTATTATCGTTGCGCGTTTATATCTATAATCTTCATCTAATATAGCTTTTAAATATTGTATTATAACATCAGTTATAAGCACAATTACTGCACAGGAATTAAGATTTTGTTTAAAATTAAATACAAAAAAAATTGATGAATTGGCTTTTAATTACAGTATAGTTAAAATATTTAATACTATAGTTATGTGAAGGAGAATTAGAAAAAATAAATGTTATCTAGTACTACTTACAAAGGGATTTTCCTGTTTCCATTTCTTACCATTACATCCAGTACGTTTTACATAGTAAGCTGTATAGGCAAATGGCTCGACACAAAGACCAGTCCCGTTATTCGATCACTCTCTAGATTGTTTTGAAGGCAAAGTCTGTAATCATTCTTTAAAGATGAAACAGTTTTTTCGACATAAACAGTCGATACTGAAAATTTCCACTTTTTGACACCAAAGCACATATTCAGATTTAAATGTTAATAATGATGCCCCTTCGTAATAAAATTTGCAGAGTTTGCTTACAGCCTCTACTTTTTAAGGACTAGCATTATTTGAAAGCAAAATATCAAGAGATTCCAAAATGTCCAAGTTTTGGCCAAACCAATAGACTAGTCCTGAAATAAGTTCATTCAAGTAAGGAACGATCCTGGCTCCTCTGAAGTATTCTTCAGGGAAGTTGCCCAAACTTTTACACATTTCCAAAGTAGTTTGAAAATATTTTCTGCTTTCAAGTCACTTACCTGTGAAATATGTAAAATCTTCTCCGGACACATCTAATGTATTGTCTCCCAAAATAGTAATACATTCAACATTATTCATTGATTGTACACGATGTTTTAATATTATGTATCCACAGATACCAGTAATTTCATTCTGGATGTTGGGGTTGACATAAGTAGCGTTACAGATACTTTGTGTCATGTGTTGTTCAAAAATTATTAAGTGTTGGCACAAAATCTGATAAGAGCTCTAAATCTCCAAAATTATTGTTTTAATACTTTTTATTTTAATTCTGAAGTATTAGACATTGGTGAAGCTTTGCTTGTACTAAAAAGTATTTTTATGATATTAAACCTACGTCTACACAAGCTAAATTTACGTAAGCCTTATTTTTTGGTTGATTGCATATTAAATTAGAACATTAGGGTGGACTTCAATAAGTGAGGTTGTAATTATAACTGGCATATCGTTTTTCTTGCTTGCTGATTCGGGTTCACAAACATTTGATTACGTTTTTATGGCGACTGGCTTGAAAAAATTTATCAACCGTATTGAAACGCACAGCTCAATTACACTACTTGTATCAAAATTGTTGGTGAATGAATTAAGAACTAACTTAAAGATGGCGGATTATTTTGTTGGTTACAATAATTCACATAACGCTAACCTCAATCTGATCTAGTCACGAGACAATGACAGTGGCTTGTGGATTGAGTTTCTAGATCTAGTTTGGAGACTAGCCACCCTGAACCTGGACGAAAAACACCGGTGCGAAACAAAACAACCCTGTCGCTACAACTAAAAATCCTATGTATACACAGTAGTAAAAATTATTTATATAATATATAACTTTGTTTTAAATTAAATTATCTCACGTTTTGAAGGGTTGGTTCACTGACCCCTTAGACAACCCTTGCTCCTTGGCTACGCCAATGGATGTAAGGGGAAGCCCCAATTTTAAACTGATACAGTTTTCGACCATGGGGAGAATGGAGCTAGTGACAGACTTGCTACTAACTAAGCCATGCTGGGAATTCTTAATCTAAAACCTAGTTGGGAAACACAGGTGATACATCCCTTCAATGTTTCTGGACTTAAAAAATTTAGTTTTTTTTAAAATACATTTTGTCTGTGTTATTGTTACTCTTAGATTTTCGAGAGTATGTCGTCCTTGTGCTTAAAATAACCCTGTGGTTTGTTCCCTCATAGAAGAACGTTGTTATATTTCATTTTGAAATCATACTACTACATATAATTTAATTTATAAACTCATATATAATATATATATATATATATATATATATATATATATATATATAGTCACATTCCATCAAAAATTATTTTGGGAAGATTGTGTCAATTTTTGCTACCGTAAAATATAGTAATATTTGTAAACGGATGCCTATATAAGATTTTTCTTCAAGCGATTGGACTGGACAATTTATTTTACCAATTACAGCGTCTTGATTACTACCCATTGGGGCTATAGGTGTTTGTACTAATAACGCTAATGGTTTTAGGTACGAGGAAGGTTATATTTAGATAAAATGTACCCGAACTAGCGTGCAGGGAGATTAAAAAATATATTTTGTAAAAACCACCCTCAGTATTTCCGGATGAGATTCAAACCTCTATCTCGCCGTCATCGTCAGTGTAGTATACTTCAAGAGTAGCCCGTTAAACTATGAGGCAACCAAAGCCGGTTACAGTTTTTATTAAAATTGTGCTAGTTTAATACTAGATATGCATTACCTAGCATAATTAAACGCATAAGCCTCTTTCATAAAGTAAACCTTACAAATAATAGCACAAATGAGAACCACATTATGAAAACTAAAATATATTAATGACTTAGGTTCAAAATTAATTTGGAAGAACAATATGTGCCACGAGGCTAGGCCAATTCACTAACTGCAGTGTAACACAAAGTGTATCCTTGAAGGCGTTAACTCGTGAATAAAGTTTGGTATGAACGCGCTAGAAAGAAAAATATTATCTGACATTTATGATAGTTACCAAAACAACTTTATTAGATTCTTAAACCAAGTCACGTAGTTTCCTTTTTTACGTTTTATATATAGTATTAATTCTTAAAAAATAATAATAAAAGAAATTGCTATCTATATTTACTGCTTACAATTCAAACATTATCAAAATAAGACATTTTTTGCAAATGATGAGAAGGTTGAAAAGAATTCATTTAAAATTACCAATTAATCCACTTTCCTATTACTCTTAATTAGTGCAAGTGGTATAATAGTAATATTTTTTATCTCTAACATTTTTAAATGCAGCTGCAATATATTTTAACTCCTATATACCTCTAATAACCTAGACCTAAATTATAAAAGCTATCAAATTATTTACACGTTTACTTGATTGCGACTATATTAGTAGAGCTACTGTGCCCAATTATCATCTGTAAAAAACTACTCATAAGGGTAACAAATTAATATAATTGCCGTATCTTTATACTAGAGTGTATGTTCCTCTTATCTTTAGAACTAATCTATATATCTCGATCAAATTTGGAACAGAGATTTACTCTCCCCTTCACCCCCCCCCCCTTCACCCCCGCCCCAGAAAGCCTTTGGTATTATTCATGAACATGAATAAATTAGTGTTTAAGCCTTAACTTTAAAAAAACAAAAACTTACATCATAAGCTATTTGAATATTTTAACACCCACGCCGGTGGAAATATGATCTAAGGCCTCAGTTTAGTTGCAGTAGACTTGATAGCCAGTGAAGGGTAAAGTCAAGTTTTAATCTCAACAGAGTGTGTTGGTGATATTTCTTGTAGCACTATACTTTTATCCCTTCTACAATCTAATGAATCTAAAAAACCTTTCTTATTTATACTAATTAAATCAAGAAATTAGTAGATTTAATGATACACATAATAGTTTAATGTCCCTCATGCTAATGTTTTACCTATAATCTTCCCCACACTTCCTATCAAATTTATTCTGGAAGTCAACTGCATGTCTAGATTTTTAAAGACCCAATTTATAGCTCACTTTATGTTTGTAATAATTGTGTGAGTTTGCCTTTCCAATTAAGTAGGTTATGTGCCTTGTAGACACCTTTCTCTCACAAGTTAAGTTTATTTTGTGAGTTGAGGATTGATAGAACGCTAATTCTATAAAATTAGAATTAAATCGTGATTTTATTTTAAAATATCTAATATAGGCCTATTTAAATTTAATTAATAATAATTATTATCAACAAAACTAAAATTCAATTAAAAGTCATTAATATCAAAATTATCAAAACAATGTTTCAAACACAAAACATCTTGAAGGAATTAAACGATAGAATAAATATCTTCTGAAGAAATTATCCATCGAAATTGTGTAAAATAAAATAGCGTATATTTTGAAAATAATATAAAAATATTTTAAACATAAATATTGTGTGGGAGACATTAATCATTAATATTTTGTATGTTTAATACTTTTTAAAAACATATGGTAAAAGTGAACGCGAGGTAAGTTATGTTTGAAGTTTTTATAGCAAAACATTTTTTGAAAATAATAAATAATTTGTTGAGTATAATAAATAAAATAGTGCTTCAATATATACGTGTTGATTAATTTTCTACACCAAGTAATATCAACCATTTTTTTATATCATTGACAATTAAATTTTAAATTATGATAAAGTTTTTAAATGAATGGAAAAAAGTTTTCATCAATTTTCTGAATGCTATTGACTAAATAGTCAAGCACTATTGAGATGAACATGTGGATAAAATTAAACTCTATGTTTCTATTGGAGCAATATTTTATTTGCAACGTGTCAAAAATTGTTATAAAAACTGGAGAAAAAAAACACCGACCTTAAATCTTGCTTCCTTCCCCTAAGATTAAGACTTAACGTTGGCTTTAGTCGATGGCTCCAGGGAGGAGGTATCCTCTCTAAATTTCTCCGAAATAAGCCTGTCTCCCTCCCCCTTCAGCAATCGGTTTGTGGAAGGCGCCACCGCAGGGGGACGGCAATCCAGGTCTGTCTTACGTCACATCACAAACCTCCCCACGTGGTTTAAAACAAAAAATATATCCGTGTCGGTTATCTGGACCCCACGGGCACCATATTCACGCAAAAACGACTCATCTGTCTTTTTTTTTACTTATGGGTCATTCAACACTATTCTATTCTTCTTCTTAAGTCAACAACCCGAAGGTTCGTTTTATTTGAGCTATATTCAACATGAGCTAGGCTCGAACTCAGTGCTTCGGTGGTTAGTGTTTCCTACACCATCTGGTATAAATATCATGTATTAGAGAAGTTAAGGAAGTATGTTAGCTTCACATTGATTTCCACGTTGAATTTATACAAGCGAGCGTGTAAGGTCCTACCAATTTTGCCTGAAAAGGTATTTTCACACACCCTTCAGGATTATTTTACATGCCACAATCTACATGAGACCAATGGCTTAACTTCCCCTCCGAATGAAGTTGAGATATGGATTCTTATTTCTCTTGAAAAATCCTTCAACCTTGGCTGGGTTTGATCCAATGAATATCGGGTCCTGAGGCAAGCACTTTACCCAAAGACCATTGAGAACTATATATTCTTCTATAGAGGTATAAATACACCATATTCTCTTTGATGCAACATTCTAAAATCAAAGTATACCCTATTTGTGTGGAGGGAGATTGGAAACAATGTTTGTAAAAACTCTCTCACTACCCGACTGAGATTAGAACCTCAATCTCTTCGTCATCAGCAGTCTAGTCTACTGCGAAAGTAACGCCTTAGACCATACGGCCACTGAAGAGGGTTACAACAAACTGTTTTGCAGTTTATCTTCAGGTGAATTTTCATTAAGTTCTGTAAAATGTCACCCTCATTTTTCCTAAAGTTATTTTTTAATCAATTTTTTTATCACCGCGTCTTATCACCTGTTCGGTTTACACGACTATGTACTAATCATAGACTAGGTACTAGTGTATTAAGGATTAAGAAGGTTGTATTTAGAGGAAGTGTATTGGTATTTGCTTGGAGGGATAGTGGAAAACCATTTAGGGAAAACCACTCTAAGTACATTCGAACATGATCAAACTCCAATCTCTCCGTCTTCGGTGGTCTAGTCATCTGTGAGAGTAGCTAACGCCTTAGACCATGCGATCACCGAAGTGGGCGTTTAATTATTGAGATTACTTATATCCCCGTCAGTTTACACGTGGTCTATAAGACAATCAAACTCATTTGTTTTGATATGCTGGAGACGGAGAGGTCAGAGTTTGATTCTTGACCTGGCGTAGTGAGATTTTTTTTTCACTAAACGTTTTTTCTCTAGCTTATCCTCTACAAATGCGTGTACATATATTCTGAATCTTACACTTTTAATCCCTATATATTTTTTGAAAGGGGAAGAAACTTGTAGTAACATCGGTTCTAGTCGTCACCTTTCGGGAAAGAGAAGTCGTAGCTCGGCTGCTTGCATTTTTACCTAACATCCACAGCTCTTCCCCTTCTCAACACTCTAAAATCTATGACGTCACAAATAAGAACTACACTAGCTAGAGCAAGGAGATGAAGTTGGACAAATACCGACTTTCAACCACCATTATAGGGATTAGTGCACGTCTTGCATGCATGTTACGGTCAATGCCATGCATGGATTTTTTTTTTTTTTTTCAAATCCACTGATGTTTGAATTACATTTAAATGACTACCAGGAGAATATTTTTGCAAACATTAAATAAAATAATTACATATCTTCAATCAAAGGTAATCAGTGCTTTCATTGCTTGGCCTGACACGACGCCATTGTCGGGTGTACTGAGGGAGGTTTTCCCTAAATTATTTCCCTCCATCCCTCCCTCCAAGAAAATTTAGTGATTTAAAAAAACACACTCAAAAACACCCATTAAAAAGTTCTGAATTATTGAAATAATATTAGAAAACTAATGTAGAGGAAATACTTTATGATATGATATGCTAGATGTTATAAAATTATTGTATCTATAATTCCAAAAAATATCTGACACGGTAGAGCTTATGCTGATTTAATGGCTTCTGGTTTGAATCCTAACAGAGCCAAAAATGGGATCTTAACTTTTTTATAGTCCTGTTAAAAACTAAAGCAGTTTTATAAAAGTTTTTATTCAATGATCTCTACCCAGTTTGTATTGTGTATTAAACACTATACTTTAGGTAAGTCATAGCTAAACAAAACAAGGGTAAACTTGGCACTAGATTTTTAGATACTTTTTAAATAAACTGTGACGAGTTACATGCCTATTGATGGCTCCTTCCTTTACGACTACGGGTTGGAGAATTCCCCGCAATGACTTTAGTCTGGAAGATCAGCGAGATTTTTAGTATTCAGAAAGTACGGAGGTGTGAAATGTACTCCGCATGTAAGAAGAGGGCTTCCGATTTACTGTTATAATAATAAGTGATTTAATTAATATATCTTAGATGTTTTCTTAACAATACACCTACTGGTGCCCTGTGTGTAGGGTCGGTGCATCTAGCTACGAGACAAGGGGTCACGGATTTGATTCCCGGCTGTTATCTTGGATATTTTTTCCTTTAAGGGGAACTATCCAACGGTCACCAAGGTTCGGATAGTTAGGCTTAAGTTAGGTTAATACTCCCACCAGCTCCACAAATTCATAATAACTATCATCACATCATCTCATTGTGGGTACGACGTGTAGACAACCTCAAATAGTGTACCCTGGGTAACGTTCTATGACACATGAGACGCTAATAGTCTACACATAAGGCGACTGAATTGGATGTCATGTTCCTCCTGGTCAGTAATGCCACACGCAAAAAAAAAACTTACCGTTAGGAAACTTAACAATATTCTATCCCAACGTCTCACTACTATTACGCTAGTGTGTTGAGAACGACAAAGGTTGAATTTAAAGGCAGTGTACCCAAATTAGCGAAGAGGGAGAGTGGAAAAATATTTAGTGAAAACCACCTTCAATACACCAGAACGGGATTCGAGCCCAGATATATATTTATTAACAATCCGGACTATTGTGAAAGTGACGGCTTAGCCCATGTAGCTACCATTTTGGGTATAATGTGTCTTATTATCGTTTCTTAACAGTAGATAAATTATTTAGCTTAATCGTTCTTTAGATTCAGGATCTAATGTATTCAGTGTAGAGAATTCAAGGTGACCTACCATGTTAATTTACGATAATAGAGCTACCAGTTTATTTATTCTCAATAAAGTTACACATGATTTACTTTCAAGAGCATACAGATTTATGTGCATGTATGTTTGGGGAGTGAAGATAATTGGAAGTGAGCTAGTTTAAAAGTACCACGAAAACGTTTCAAAGTACATGAGGTGTTTTATTTATTAGTATTTCACTTTATATAGTACCTTAAGTGCGTGCTACTTATATTTGTAATCAGATTTCATGCCAGGATTTTATTTCTATACATAATTATTTCTACAGTTAGCTGTACATACACTATTCATAATTCTACTTTGAAAACATATTTGATAAAATCAAAGGAATTTCAGTAAAATAATGGTAGACAGTTCATCTAAAAGTTATTTGCTATCAGAGATTAATCAAAGATATGTTTTAGATAATATGTGTATAAATTATAGTTACATTTTGGGGTTGACTAATGCAATATTATCAGAGATATGTTTTAAATAATACGTATATAAATTATGGTTTATATTTTGGGGTTGACTAATGCAATATTGATGAAAGAATTATCACTGCACTCCCCTGGCATTATGCAACATTGTAGCTCTCCTATCTCGATAAGTTTAGTTTGGCCAATGTGCACCAATGAAATGATATCAAATTTAGCTTGTAAACTTCAGATTCTTTTTTTCTGAAATATAAGACTATAACATTTAGGTTTGATTGAACTTAGAGACAAAAAAAGGTAAAACAAGTTTTACCTGCACGTCCATTGGTCTGTAGTATGTATTTATGTATTAAAATATTCTACAGGTCACAAATCGTAATGAACTAACTTCAATATTTTTGTTCACTTTGTTAGTTATCAGAATACTACCATATCTAAGTTTATTATTTATATACACTTTCATTTAATTTCTATAAACATTTTGGAAGCATACATTTTTTCTTCCACTGTATCACACATACCATTAAGATGATTTTACGTTTAAAATTATTGTATTCATTTTTATGCACGTCAAATCATTTCAAAGATATAATTGTTTTTATTTTACTGTTTAATATTGATTGTTAAACAAATTATAGCTTGATAATAAATTATATTTATTTGTAGTTAACACAAACAAATGTAATTTCTCATCAAGCTAAACATTTTTAAATAAAATTAGGAGTGTATTAGGTCAATAAAAAATAATAATGTCATATATTTAAGCTGTCACATTTTAATAAAATTCCCATCATCGTCAAACTGGAAAGTGTATATAAAAATTGCTTATTAGTAAATTAAAGTTTAATATGAAATAGATATATCGTATTTTTGTAGCGAGCGAAAAGCAATAAAAGTTGTGTACTCTTTGGTTTCCAAATATTTTAACAAATTTGAAAGTGCCAATTTTCTTTGACACCTTTGAAAAATGTTCAATTAATACTCTTTTTGAATCCGCAATGATTTATTAAGATTTGTCGGACAATACATTGAATTGCATTTCTATAACAACAAATAATCCAAAATTTAAAATTTGATTAGTCAAAGCTCTGACAAAGCTTGTAATTTAACCCTTTGTATAGGTAAATTTTAAAATTTAGCTATAACCCAATAACTGTTATAAATTGTACCCTAACTAATGTTGACATGGGAAGTATGGTATTTAATTATATCAAACCCAAATAATTAAATGATGTGTACTGAATAGAACTAGCTCAAGATAGGTAAATGGTGTGATGAGGTGAACAGGATAGAACAACATTTTAGAAAACATTATAAATAAATCTTTAGTAAGAAGTGAATAACTCTAAGTTAAGGCTTAGATATTGTTATCATTGACTCAATAATAATTAGTACATTTAAAAGAGTCAAATTGTCAAACTATTATTAATGACATGTTAAAAATTACAATATAAGTGTAGTTTTATAAAAGGAAGAAAAATAAATAATTTTATTTTAAACAACAAGTTAAAATAAGGTTAACATCTCCAGTCAAAAGTTTTTAATATAGTTTATATAAATTGAAAGTTAATTGAAATTTAATGAAAAAGTTGAGTTAGATCAAAGTTAGTCTAGATCAGATGGAAAAATCGGGAAGATTATTATTCGACATGTTTAGGTACTTCAACATCGTACCATATTCAATGTAAACTGTAAAACCGAGACTAATGTAATGTAATGCAAACTTTTTTTTAATCATTTAAACTTCCTAAAACACCATCTAAAACAAGTAAATTAGGAATAAATGTTTTTATATCGATGACAACACACATTAACGAATACCTGTAGATAGGAACCAAAATAAATGTTTAAAGTGTTTGCAGTCTTTTCATTCACATTTGTTCGCTTACTTGGAGATATTGTTGCAATGAAAACAAAAATAAATTGTTACACTCTTGGAGTCGTTTTATCAAGATTAGCTCTCATACGTGAAGGCACTGTTGAATTTAACACCAAAATAAATATTTTAAATGTATTCATTTCTTGACTGAATATCATCTCTCTTATGTGAAGGCATTGTTACTATGAACACCAAAAGATATGATTTTAATAAAATATCTAATAAACAAAATTAATAAACCTAATTTCAAGCGGAAAAATAATTAAATTTAAAGTGCAAATGCAAAAACATGTACAGTACAGTAGCTCTCTTACTTGGACATATTGTTGCACTAAGCACCTAAATCAATATTTTAAATTTAAGATTTAAGATAAAATAGTAAATACACTTACTTTACACGTGAACCCACAAAAAATTGAAAAGCAATCTAAATTTAAGGCGAAAAGATATTCTTATGTGAAACCACCGTTGCAATGAATACCAAAATAAATACTTTGAAATGTTTATATAAGAACAAAATAAAGTAAATTGAAAGAAACAGGCTTTAGTGAGCGCCCGATCATATCAAACCAAATTGTTATTTTGGCTTAGTACCAAACAGTAAGCAGGAAAATTATTCGCAAGGATAGCGCATTAAACACAACCGACAACTTTGAATGTTTGAAAAAAATAAACTGATTCAAGCCCAGTACTTTATGGGCATACAAATATTATGAATATTCCCCTTCCCTCCTGCTGGTAGATTCAAGTGCCATGCTTTGTACTTACACCAAGTAGCCATTACTTATGTTTACTGCTTATGCATGGTTTTTTCGACACTTATTCATGCACTGATGAGATAGTATGGTCCCCTGTTCCCTGAAAAATAGGGAGTACAACAGAAGAAGTCCCGTATTGATCCGATGAGTACTTTTTTAGTTTACTGGCAACAAACAAACAGACAGACAGAAAGAAAGTCGAATGTACAGACGTATTTATATCTCCATTATATCCATAATAAAAATAATAATAATATTTAGCACAGCGTCTTACTACCCGTTCGGGTTATACGCTTTAAGTACTAACTACGCTAATGGATTAGGAATTAGAAGGTTTAAATAGAGGAAGTTAACCCGCATTTGCGTGGAAGGAGAATGGAAAACCTTTTAGTAAAAACCATCCCCAGTTCACTCGACCGAGATTCGAACCTCGATCTCCCCGTCCTCAACAGTTGAGCTCAACACGACTAGCGCGTTAGCCAACTACGCCACCGAGGGTATATTTCTATGTGCTTTTCAAACAACAATTATATTCAATCTATATTAATTATTATTTAGGTCTTTATATTAATTTAAGGCTCACTAATAACACAAATATAAAAACGTTAAAGCATTTATAAACAATATACCTACTCGCCAGATTTGATGACATGCCGTCTTTGGATTTAGAGGACTACGTAACATCTTCAGATTTAGTGAAATATTCCACAGTTTTTTTATTGATGGTATTTTGTTTTATTTGATGTTGCTGTGTGTTTTATATAACGAAAGGAATCCCATGGTGTTTTATGAATGTGAACTACAATACAACTATGCAAATAATAGCTCAGTTGTATTCATGGTTTATTTTAGATTGAACAAAATTTAATGCTTGAAAGACTTATTTTATTTTAATTCCTTTATCATTAATTAAAGTAGACTTAACTATATTTATTATGAGGCAGTACGACAATATGCTCTTATTTTAATTTATTAACGTGACATTATTTAAGTGTTGGGCTTACTTTTCAGTAGGTGCAAATATACGGTGCAAATTTGCTCAATACTGTACCTTTTCTTTTTTAATGGATGCAAATTTAAAAACACATTTTAAAGTTTTAGCAGCATAATTTATTTTCACCTTTTATTGAATTCAGTTCCTCAACTGTCGCTACACAATCCTTGGTATTTTGGCAAGAAGTTTAAAAAAAGGCGATTATTCACCTGGCTACGACAAATAATATTTTAATAATGTTCAGAACAAAAAAAATCTTTCTTTTATTTTTATCAAAGTTATAATAAATAATAAAGAGCTGCACTGGTAGGCACGTGGACTAAACGTCAAGCTCATCTAGTATGGTTTACTGGTCATGGAAAGGTCTGGGTTCGTAATCCAGCTGGGTGAACTGGAGGTGTTTTATTTCCTATGTGGTTTTTCCGTTTCCCTTGGCCAAAAATGTTAGTACATTTCCTCTAAAATTTACCTTTCTCATTTCCATTCTATTACTGTATTGTAGTTAAGTGCGTACATATTGGCGTAGTAAAATAAAAAAAAATAAAAGAGCCTAGCAATGTTATTCAGCACCATGTATAGTAAAAATGAAAAAAAAAATCAGGACATTTATCAAAATAAATAGTGTGTCTAAAGTGGTAGTCTATATCAAACCCTTTTTTTTAAAAGAATAATTTCATACAATGTTTTGTGTTTATATTGGGAGGGAAGGAATAAAACGGTATAAGGTTAACTAATATTATTGTTAGATTCGACACCTTTAGCTCATTTGATTGGCCGTCTCTATACTTAAATAAGGGTACCAGGTTCAATTCCCATATATATCATTAGTGAAATTAGGGCTTCTTTTCCCAGTGATGAATTATCAGCCTGGTTCTGGGGTAAGAATTTGCTTTGGATTAAGCTAGTTTGTAAGTCGTGTTCTGAACTAGTGTATCCATAAAGTGAATGCTAAGCACCTTAGATAATAATTAAATGATAATAATTAGGGATTAAATTTTTTTAGTAATGTGTTTGGCTAAGCTAGACAAACTTAAAAATAAAATAAAATTGGTAGTTATATTACATTGTTTATTACTTAAAAATACTGGTATTATTTATGCTCTATCAACTGGCTCTACTAATTTATGAAAATATCTCGTTACAAACCGAATCCAGATACAAACGATTAGTTTTTTTAAAAAAACAACAACTCTACACTAAAGAAAGTAAGGTGCACCAAATAAATGACACGTAATGTCTCGGCAGTAAAGATCATGTCTACCAATGAATAGCTCATCCGGCTTTAATAACCAAATGACGCGAGATTCTGAGACGGGATTACTTTGATGAAGCTGTTTATCTTGGAGGCGATTGGCTCTGAGCAGTGTTATGTGGGCGTGGCCAATTTTTCCCTCTGTTATTTGCTCCTGGGCTGGATGCTGTTGGCGTGGGAGTAATGGTTTTATGGCCGGGGAGGAAAAGAGAGGGGGGGAGGAGATTGGTGAAGGGGGTTCGGGAGTGAAGAGCACTTGTCTTTGGTGTCACAATTAGCTAGGAGCTCAAACCGTAAAGTGGTGGGTACTCATAATAATAATAATAATAATAATAATAATAATAAAAACAGCACCACTTACAACTTACAAGTGCGACTTTTCGTGTTTATTTTTTTATCCAAACAAGTGGGATTCGGTTTTGTGTCGTTGTGACTTTGAAGTGATTGGACAATTTGTGAAGTGTTTAGGTGTATTCATAATTGAATGGTTATTAATTTTTTACTGCTTGAAACTCAAAATGAAATCACAATACTTGTATAATAAAACAATACTTACTTAAAACGCTTTGGAAGAAGAAATAAAGCATTCGTAAAATTATATGTGATTTAATGTTTGTTTGTCAAAGAGGGAAATGTGTATTTTTATTTGATAAAAAATGTTTCACATAAAAATAATTAGTTCGGAATCAGAATTATGTAAATATATTGTACCTAAGTGTTAAAGCTAGAACAATTATCTTACTCATAGTGAATGTCTACCCTAAATTTAAATTGGTATGTATTTTTAATGGGTTTTTTAATTTATCGAACGTAGGCTACTCCATTTTATATATTATTCAAGAAATTTATAAATTCAAGACAGATTTTATAGTAGAATAATGTCAAAATGTTGGCATGATTCGAAATTATTGTAACTATATTTTAACTGTTTCAAAAACATTTACCGGAATAAATATCTAAGATAAGTTTGTGCAACTGTTTTAATGAATCCGAACACACTTACTTATTTCTCAAATAAAATAATGATCACAAGTCAATATCACGGTACCAAGACTTTCACAAGTTTCGGTTCAGGTCTTATGAATACGCCATTTTCGGTTAAAGACATTTTGAATTTAGCGGAACAAAGTGATCAATACATATCCATGATGGACCACCAACCTTCAAATTTCTTTTTCGAGGATTGTGCCAACAGCAATAACGGGGTGTACCCTTTCCCCTCTGACACGAGCCTGAACTCAACAGAACCGTCGTACCCAATGCCCTCTTGTGATTTCTACACCCACTACCCTCCTCACAATAACAATAACAATAAAATGCTGGACTGTTACAACACGAGCAACGAACTCGTGTTCAGCTATCACCACGCCGATCAGCAACAGTCACCGGCCTCGACGACCCATCACCAACCAGGTACGGTGGTGTCTTCGTCACCAGATTCGCTCAATATTGGCCCCTGTAGCACTGGTTTACAGAATATGACGTCACCCCACGTGCAGCAGTTGAGCCACCTGTGTCCGCCCTACCCTGAGCATGTCGACTGCAACAATGACGTATGTGACAGTACGCCTTTTGGCGGCTGCCAAAGTGGAAATATCCATAGTAAGTGTTTTAGACACGTAATTAGAGAAAATGTAGGTTCTAATTGATTTTCAAAAATAATGATACCATAGATAGGTCTGTTCTACAAGCACGTATATAGGATAGATATTGGGGTTTATATATGTAAAATATGAGTACATGTGTGCACTCACTTTATGGATACACTAGTTCAGAACACGACTTACAAACTAGCTTAATCCAAAGCAAATTCTTACCCCCAGAACCCAGGCTGATAATTCATCACTGGGAAAAGAAGCCCTAATTTCACTAATGATATATATGTAATTGTTACTCTATAGTTGAATATAGCTAGCTTAAAGCTATCTAAAATAGAGTGATATATCTTGTTAAATCTTCGATTATGACTGTTTTAAAAATAATATCTTTTTTGGTGTGTGTGTGTGCTCCCAGCGTGTTTGACTGGAAACGACTTCTAACAATGTGAGTGATCCCGTAAAATATGGGATGGGTGGCAACCTTTGTGTTGATAATAACAGTTCTATTATTCACCCTGTCACTCGTTGCTATCTCGTTTTGAGTGTATTTATATCAGTGTGCGGGGTTCAATCCTCGGTCCCGGTACAGATTAATCTGATTTCCAAACCCTTCCTCACCTCTGACAAGACATCTTGTGAATGTGGGGAATGCCAGGCCTCCACCGTGGTTTGGATTCCACGTTAAACTGTAGGTCCTTCCCTTTCACCTCACAATCACCCTACCATTACACATTAGCGTAAGTGCGTATAACCCGAACGGGTAGTAAGACGCGCTGCTAATAATAATAATAATAATAATAATAATAATAATAATAATAATAATATATCAGTGTGAGTAGCACTGTCATAAAAATACCATGAAGTGGTGAAAAATAATACTAGGTTACTAATTGACAATCCATAATCATATGGTGGTGAAACTTAATTCAATAGACTACGGTAGGTATGAAAATAATATTTTATCCAAAAATATTAGAGAATCAACAGTTTGGTATGGCAAAACGAATTAAAAAAACATTATTTATGATTTTTGGAGGTTCAGGGTTCAAAACCCTACCACTACCTCTTCATAGCTACGCCACTGTTTCTGTAGATCACGTGAGAAATGATCTGAGGGTTCCAATTTCTGTATCGAGTGAGGGTATACAAAAAAGTTTCTACTTTGATGTATTATCCATTTCTATTCACTGAACGGTGTTACATATGTCAATCTCATTTAGTCTGATTTGCCAACGACAAAGTACGATGGAGATCGAGTACTGATCTGGTGTACTGAGGCTTATTTTTCTTAAAGGCTTTCTCACTATCCTTCTTACTATCTTCTCCAACTTTAATCGTACGTGGGGTGCTTCTTGAAATATCTCACATACCACAGTTTATTGAACACTAACTTAAACCCATGTTTGTCTAGTGCCTTAGTGTAATCATACTTATAAAGATTGAGTTTAGCCTTATTCTGACATCGTATATAGCATGATAACGCGTCTTCTAGATAGCTAGAAATCCTTTGTTCGGTTCCTAGCACATTAGAACATTGTGTTATTGGTAAAGTTGGGATTTACTCTTTCACAGTGTGCTGTACCATCCATAGGGTTTAGTTGGTTAGTAAGTCATAATTCTAATATATCAGTCGGCTCATGAAGTACACGTCAAATATCCCAATGAAAAACAGACATGGAACCAAGAGGTGTGGTTCGATGCTTAGTAGATGCTTTAATTCAATGACAACAAGTTAGAACTTGATGATATAATACTTTAACTACTTTAATATCCACCAAAACTAGAAGATGAAGGTAGATTTTATTAATGAAATATTCTTTTCTTATTTCTTAGAAAACTCACCTATGGAATGTAAAAGAAGAGAAAATAATTCTAATCAACAAACTAATTAATTTAAAAATTCTAAATAAAGTATACAACAAATTAGTAATGAAAGAATTTATCAAATGTATAGGTCCCAATTTACGAGTTTATAGCTTAGATTAGTTGTAGAGTGAAATATAGCCTCCGTAAGACAGTCTACAACAAGCATTGAAAAAACTATTATCCTAGAAAATTTAAATCATTATTAAATGTAGGTGACAGTAAGATTATAAAAAATATTTATTCTACTGATTATAATGAACTACTAAAATGTAGGATACGATGAGATTATAAAATATATTTATTCTAGTAGCTACAAAGCACTACAAAATGTAGTTTAGAATAGGTATATAAAAAAATATTTATCCTAGTAGCTACAAAGCACTGCTAAAATGGAGATTACAACAAGATTATAAAAATATGTATTCTTTACACTAAAAATACTTCAAAACATATGTGACAAAAAGATTATAAGCAAATATATATTCTAGTAATTACAAAGCACTACTAATATTTAGCTATAATAAAACTATAAAATTAACTATTCAAGTCAACAAAAACACCACACAAATGTAGGCTACAATGAGATTATATAAAAAAATGTATTCTAATAACTACAAAGCGTTTCTAAAATTCAGGATGCAATAAGACTTTTAAAAAAAGATCCCAGTAATTACAAAACACTTCAATAATGTGGGATAAAATAAGATTATTAAAATATGTTACTCTCTTCATTTTAAAGCATCACTAAAATCAGGGGTGCTCAATTGGTGTGACTGCACAGATACTCCGTGATTTTGAGGGCCACGCACTTTCTTAGGTGACAGAGGGAAATAACAAGTTGGGGTGGACAATTTTCACTTCCATACTCATATAATATAGGAAATCTAACAAATATTGTCAGGGTGTAAAATAAACGTAATCATGTGGTTTTATTTATTTAATGAGTGAAGTGAGTTCTCCATTTTAACTCCACTGATTTACATTTGTCTGTCTAAGTTGGATCTGTCTAACGATAACTTTTGAAAACGTTAATCATTTTAATTCAAACTTTGTACTGTTGTTCTTTGTACCTCTATACATATCGTTTTTATTACGTCTAGCATTAATTATTGCAATATATTCACACCTCAGGGTTTTTCCCCCCTGACACCTTATATTGCTTAAAATTAATATATAGGTGCAAACTACTGTAATAACATTACAAAAAAAAAAAATCAGGGGCAGGGGAGGTGAGGCATGGGGGGGGGGCATATTATTGGGGGCCCCACAAACGAAGTTTGCCCAGGGTTGTAAGGGTGGACCTGATTAAAATGTATGATACAATAAATACATTAGAAAAAAATATTTAATTTAATCATTAAAAACTACTAGTAAAATGTAGGTAGCAAAAATATGATAAAAAATATCTTAGTCATCACACAGCACTACTAAACTGCAGTGGTCTACAGCAATATTGGAACAAATATACCAGTCACAAAAAAAACAAACTAAATGTAGTTTACACTTGGACTAGAAAAATTATATAATCTATTATTTCCAGAGAAATACTCAAATGTATTCAATCTAGATTAGGTGGGGGAGGAGGGAGGGGGAGAATACGAAATTCAAGGTCAGTAGGCCTATTTAGGAAGAAAATATATCTGGACACAAGAATTAAAATATTTATTTCGTGAAGACGTTTTATTTTTATTTTTACAAATGGTTATAAAACAGTTCTTGAATAACTGTCATTAGATCATAGTGGAGCTAGAGGTTAAGAGAAGAATGGATCCCTATGTTTAAAGTGTATAGGTTGATTATGAGTGAGATCAAGACAAAAGCAATGAGAATGAGCAGGAAACCAACCCAATGCAACCCTATATTTGATGAAGAGAGGATTTAAGAGCGTTCATAATAGCAGACCCAACTCAGCTCCCGGCCTGCATCTGCGTTTGTGTATGTTCGAGGGAGGAATGGGAGTAGAAAGTAAAAGAAATATCTACGATATGCCAAAAATGTGAGCAGTACATTCGTATTTGAATGAATACTCGAAATTTACAGAATAACAATGGTAAACAAAGTGACAAAGTTTCTCATTAATAACTACAGTAGATCCCTATTATGACAGAATGAAGAGTTGTGCACAGTACTTATATGCAAAGGCATACTTAAATGGTTATAAATGGTTTTTTCAATGCATTTTTTTTATCCAAATATTATTTAATATTTCAATAATGTTTATCACTAAGAACTTCTATTAAATTTCTATCTCGATTAATGTTTAGTCATAAATGATCCACGTGCTATGGTTTCCGTGTAAATTTACGAATTCTAGCCGACTGCATCACAGAGATGATTGCCATGTGATGCGTGTTCTTAATATGTATTGTGTGAGAAGCTTTAAATATATTCGTAGAGTCGTTGTAAATGATGGAAGGGCTAAGATAGAAGTGCAGAACATAGTAACGAAAGATTTCAGTTTCTATAACCAAATTCGGAAACTAGTTTGTCATGAGGGAACACTACTAGGAGCTGAACAGACGATGTTAAAAAGTCACCTACTGCCAATTATGAAAAACAGTCTAGAGAACTGTGTAGTAAACATAAGAGAGGTAAGCAAACTACAATCTTGTTAAATAAAGTTTCTAAGGTCAGGGATGCAAAATATTGAATCCTCCTTAACAAAATAAGGAACAACTGGAAGTCCAAATAACAAATTTCAAAATGGAATAAAGGAGGCAATAGGAGTGAGTGATTGGATTATTATTATTATTATTATTATTATTATTATTATTATTATTATTATTATTATTATATTATATTATTATTATTACATCGCGTCTTACTACCGTTCGGGTTATACGCACTTACGTTAATGTGTAATGGTAGGGTGATTGTGAGATGAAATGAAGGACCTACAGTTTAACGTGGATCCGAACCACGTTGGAGGTAGGCATTCCCCACATTCACAAGATGTCTTGTCAGAGGTGAAGGAAGGATTTGGTAGTCAGATAAATTTGTACCGGGACCAAGGATTGAACCCTCGACCCCAGCACAGAATTCCGACATCTTACTCCTAGACCGCCAGGTCACCCGTGAGTGATTGGAGTTCAATGCTTTGAATACCTGAGTTCGAAGATTCTAAACTCAGACCTCGCACCTCACACCAGTTGCGGACAATGATATGTGGACGGTTAACCTCATAGAAATAGCTAAAAGGTATTTCTCTCAGAATTAAAGTAAAAAAAAATAATTTAAGGTTACACAACCTAAGGTATATGGTAAACCAAACCAACTGAATAAAGCATTAAGTGGCATCAAGTTGATATTTATTTAATAAGACATTAATTTCATTTGAACATATAAATAAGAAAAAGATTGACTTAGTTGATCTTTAAAATTTACAAAATTTTCCAGCAAGCCGTAATTTCAATAATCAGGTAGCAGGCGAAGTTTCAATAAAGGTAATGACAATTATATATATATATAATAATTTGGGCGCCAGCATTAAAGAATACAATAATTAAATGAGGCATTAGCCCTGCTATCATTATCAATAGATCGCGACTCCAAATCTTACTTTCCTGACGTAATAAATATCGTGAAAATAATATCCTCACTAAGCATTTAAAAGTAAATACATCTCATAGGTAATTTACAATTAGTCCATAAGAAGTCTTCAAAACTATTAACCTACATCCCATCAACAATAACGCTAGCCATATCAATGCCACAACAAAGTATTCAATTAAAAATTAAATACGTCTCCTATGTTATTTACAATTAGACCATGAGACATCTTCAAAACAATTGACCTATATCCCATTAAAAATTCACGCTAAACAATATCAAAGCAATAACAAAATATTCATTAGAACCTTTTCAATGCAGAATAACAAGCTAAATCTTAACGACATCAAAGTAAAACAATATTTTAAAGAATCAAGTTGAATTTAACGATTTACAAAGATCCCAATTCTTTACAAAATATCAATATATATCCTGTATAACTAAAAAAAATTGAGTATCGGTATTACAGCCCAAGATTAACGAAAGTCGATATTTTCGTATACGAAAATCAATATTTTCGTATACAAAAATCGATTCGTCTCAGAGCACATAATTTAATCGATATTGTCTCTAATCGATGTTCTTAAATTGACAATATGAAACAAATAAAGAATTCTAATACCTCTTTGTTTTGTTTATATAATATTTACCAAAAGGTTGAAAGAGAATATAGAAACAGATATAGAAGATAACAAAAATATATAAAAAGAAATTAATTGCGAAGCCAAAAGGAACTTATATCTTACATTTTACAAATCTTAAGCCGGAGCTTCTCCTTCCCTCAACTATAATAAAGTGCAAGAGTGACGACTCGTTGCCCTGCCGCCATTATATATACAATTTAGTCCAGAGGTATTGGATGACGGGAAAAGGGGTGTGGGACCAAGAAATGGAATATTCGGGAACAAAATATGCGCATGACCAAAACTTCTACACACGTCTCGGCATTTCGAGATCATCCCTAAATTGTATACGAGTGAAATGTCTTTGCCACTAGAGTCTTTGTAGCTCAAGTTCTTTGCGTCTTTTTTCACAATAGCAGGCGATCAGTCTTACTTATTTTGACGGAGAGTGCGGTTATATTGCGCTTGGATGCGAGGAGCAGTGCGATGGGGTTAGTACCGAGATTCTTGTTTATTTCTTGTGTCTTAATGCTACAAGATGAGCAAGGATGGATTCATAAATTAATATATCAGAAGATACATACAGTTGGATATGGCAGTGGAGGAAAGACTGAGGACTGAAATGCTAAAAAGGTTTTGACATGTAAGGTGAATGCTGGAGATTTGAATACCAAGGCACAATTGGAGGTAAATTCAAAGAAGGAGACCAATCAGATGTCCTAGAAGGAGGTGATT
The DNA here is from genome assembly GCA_039000515.1 of Timema cristinae. Classification (NCBI taxonomy): domain Eukaryota; kingdom Metazoa; phylum Arthropoda; class Insecta; order Phasmatodea; family Timematidae; genus Timema; species Timema cristinae. The sequence goes on along the minus strand of JBCFYV010000003.1, from coordinate 57,200,254 downwards.
GGACCAGATTAAAGAATACTTAGAGAGCAACGGGGAAACCTGTGAGGTTTTATTGAGAGAAGTGAACTAATTTTACAGAAATAAATGATGGTACATCATAAAAAAATTCCTAAATTTCTTACCCAGTGGATACAATGATATTGTGGACTAAAATGTGTGCTACATTGAGACTAGAAAAATAGTTATTCTAATACGTTTAAATGAATTCTAAGAATGACAGTTACGATCATATTTAAAAAATGAGTTATTCAACTCATTACAAAGTAATAATAAGATATTAAAACTATTAGTCATACTAATCATTATAAGTAATCTAAAATAATATTATAAAATTGTTATCCTAGCTACAAAATAATTACCAATTTAGTTTACATAGGGATAGAGAACATATTTATCTTAGTAATAAACTAGTAAAGAAATAATAAAATTTATGCTACACTGAGACTAGAAAAAATAGTTATCCTAGTCATTAAAAAGAAAATACAAATATTTCGGTTACGATTAGATTATAAAATGAGTTATTCCAGGTATTAGAAAACAATTCTAAATTGTTTGAATAATTAGTCATCTTAATTATTACAAATCATTTATTAAAAAATATATTTTACATCTATTTTGGAGAAATTGGCTATCGTATACTATTCATTACAAAGTAACTATAAAAATGTAGTCTACAATTAGATTTGAAGCACTAGTTGTAAAGCAATTCTAAAAATATAGGCTAAAATTAGTTTTCATAGTAATTATAAAGCAATTTTAGAGAGGTATGCTACAATTAGATTAAAAAAGCTAGTTATTCTATTTACTACTATGTGAGGAATGCCAGGTCTCCACCGTGGTTCGGATTCCACGTTAAACTGTAGGTCCTTCATTTCATTTCACAATCACCCTACCATTACACATTAGCGTAAGTGCGTATAACCCGAACGGGTAGTAAGACGCGCTGCTAATAATAATAATAATAATAATATTTACTACTAAACAAAATTAAAAATAAATTCACACTCAGATTCTAATCTTGATTAACTTTGTTAGCTATTATTCTTAACCTGATCTTCCTGTTATTGGTAGAACTTGAATCCATTGTCTTGCCACCTAATTATTTATGCATTGTTAGAGATGACTGAAACTCTAAAACAGGGCTGACAAACCTTGAACTCGCAAGTTTCACCGAAGGTGCAATTCAGGGTATTTTCTTGATATGCGCTATTTACTATTGTCCAGATATACTTTTGTTTTGCCTGATCAACCATGAAGTTGTAGAGATATTAATTGGCCTATCTCTGACTATCATCACTTTTATATGATTCCGTAACGGGATAATTTATTATAATAAATTCAGGAGTGTGGCCTAAATAGGCTTCCTAAGAATCATTTCAACTACTTTGCTGTGGATAGACTCTACAGATAAGATTCATCCACTTTGAAAAACACTATTTTGGTTTTTCTACCTTCATGAATTTTTTTTTAAATATCCAAAATACGTTAATCATAATTAACAATGAATTATTATGATGATTAAAAAGATTACTCAAATAATGCATTTTACTTCTCAAAATTCGCATAAGCACGCAAAATAATTTCGCTAAACATTATCAACGGATAAGGCATGCTCTTTCAAAATGGTTCACCAGAGATTTACAATAGAAAATGAAATTTTCTTCAACCTTTTCTTAGCTATTCTTTGAAACTAAATTTGGAAGTATGAATAATGTTTTCATCGGGTTTGAGTCCTTCAAAGACTGGCGAAAATACAAAGTTGTCTTATAGTCTATGTACTGCTCTCTTTATGATATTACATATTAGGAAACCTGCCCAAATTTGCGTGGACAGAGGATGGGGAATCATATAGAAAAGCTACCTTACTAAATTTGGTGCGGAATTGTATCTCTGACTCCCCGTCACCGACAAGATGGATAAGATGAGAATAATGTGCATGTCCTTGTTCCCACCGACAGGATTTAGGGATGGAAGAGAGTTTCTGTTTGTTGTGGCTATTGAACCCTTGATTTCACTTGACGTTTCTGTGATAGCAGTGGTTATTCTATTAGAAGTTCGGGCACAAGGTTGTTGTTACGTTTTCTATTGATATGTTATATTATATTAATAACTAATCAATTCTGATTTAATAACTAGATCCCTTCTAGTTGTTTTAAACGCATTAAACAGTTTCATACATAGAGAGCACCTTTCGATCATCAAGGTGGGGATTTACGGAACACGAATAAAGATAAGTATTTTTGTAAATTTCATGGCAAAACATATTTTGGTTAAAATAAATTAAATATTGGCTCAGTACAAAAAATAGAGTTTAATTTTATTAAAATGGTGACCTCAACATTATCATAACTACAACACGAGGTGCCCCAAATATATGTCAAAGGTGTCCTATAAATTAATAACAACATTTTCTCTTCATTTAAAAGTTTCTTATCTAATGTCGCTATGTTCATCACAGACATTCAACAACTTTTTATCCATTTGAAAAAAAAATCTCTATGTTTTTACTGACGCAATACTTTATTTATTTGGGCTAAAAAAAGTGTTGCTATAAAAACTTCAAAAACACTGGCCTTTATTCTTTTGTTCACTACATCCCCACCTTAAATACAATGTTGTATGCATAGTAACATCGAAAAACATCTCTAACTGATTGAGGAGGACGCAGTGTCCCTCCGATTGGAGTCACGAGAGCGGATAATTATTTCCTCTTCAGGAAGGATATACCAATAGGAATCAAGCAAAACACAGTTTATATAAAAATGCTCTAAATAAATTGTGTCAAGAATATCTCCGTTTTCTATAACTTTTATTTAGTTAAAGAAATCGCATTGTTCATTACACAATCAAAAGCGGATTTACACTATAAGCTCACTAGGCACGGAGAGGGTGGAACATTTTGAATAACATTATTTTTATTTTTATATATTTTTTTTATAATTACGTTCATGGCGTGTACATGCCTGATTTTCTTTCGTAAAAATCTTTTTTCGAATATTAACTTCCGCCCCCCTGCCATCTCTTTCCACCCTTGAAAACAAAATTTGGGGTGGGACCGGGGGAACAAATTTTAAATCCACAACTGTACACTATAGTGATTGAGGAGGAATATTTAAAATAATTAAACTCTTATAACATAGCTTGGTCTTTAATAATATAAAACCACCATTGATACCCATGCTTATAAAATATTAACATGGGCTGGAGACAAATATTATGATCAACATATTATACCAAGGGAACGTGAGACCTAACAATTTTGATAAACTGATGGTGAATTTACCTTATTTTTTACCAATTTACATAATTCTAACTAATAAGAATTATGTGCATCAATAACATAGGGTCATATTCAAACAGTCAATTGTTCATACTTACTTACCTGACACATAGAACAGTTATCTTTATTCCAGTGCAGTTGTGTCAAACTCGTTTGGACCGAGGGGACACATTCAAAACTGAACATACTGAGGCCACCACACTAAAAAAATAATTATTTCCACCATTTCATCTACAAAATAATATTAGATTAAAAATACTTTTTATCATAAATATAAAATTAAGATTATATAAAATGTTAAGATTCACTTTATAACTTTCCCAATGGCGTATTCTGAGAAAAATTAATAGGTATGCTGTATTCTAAAAATTGCAACGGAGAGTTTGGGGTCAAGAACCCTCAACCACTGTTGTCCAAGAACGTCAGGGGTTTACTTCAAGGGATATATTTGAAGATGTGTCCATATAGAACAGTGGTTCTCAAACAGTTATTATTTCCCTTTAACTGTATGCTATCTTAGGAAATTTTGAGGCCCCCATTCCACATTCTCTCTTCTTTTATTCATCCCTTTAACGATGATTACCATCCACTCAAAATGTAATAAAAGTAACTCTATGTTGTCAGCCCGCATTAAGGTTATACCTACCGAGTGGCTACCAAACTGTTTGGCGAATTGTGCCAACTCCTCCGGATAGAGGGTGTCATGTGGTCAGCACAACGATGACTCCAGCCATTAAGATTGGATTTCTATACCGGAACCACTACTACTTTGTTCGAGTAGCTCCTTATTTATCCACACCAGGCTGAGTCTAACCCGTTCTAGACCCACTGCTTCCCAGATAATCTGGACGCACCGGGAATCAAACTCGGGACCTCTGGGTCCATAGCCAGAATCTATGACCACTAGACCACATAGGCGGTCCTCAAATTGTAATGATATCTACATGGTTAGAAATTTAAGTAAATATTAATGTCGAGGCTAATAGTGGTATGGGCACATTTCTGAATGCATGAGAGACAGCCTATTCAATTAGCCTGGTGTAATTAAAAGCATACAGTTAGCAATACTCAAAGCAAACAATCATAATAAGAGTAAAATAAAGTGGTACATGGATCAAGCGTCCATCAGATCTTGGTGAGAGGGAATCAGGTGGATTGTTCAACTCACGTTGTAATTAAAAATATTTCTTAAAGCCTAACTTATCTCACAATATGCTGCTTGGAAACAAACGAGTCTCCCAACTTTGGAATTTATGTTCCAGAAGCTATTTAGATTTGTAAACTCTGACTAACATAGGGGAGATTATTTCGGACTATTAATACTCTATCGCTACGTCATGGTTTTATTGCTAGGATATTTACAAATATCTTTTGCTGTAAGCAGTGGTGCACCCAAGGGGGAGAAAGGAAAACAGGATATTTGATCCCCTCCTCCTCTTTCCCCAACACTACAATTATTGTTAATAAAATTTAAATAATATTAAGTATTACTAAAATATTTAGCATTGAAGATGTGTCGAATGTATATGCTACATTTTAAGACCAGGCTTAATACTTAAGCCTAATATTCAAAAGGTTCACCGTTACAAACAAGGTTAACGATTGAAAAAACACATAAATAATAGCTTCGATACCATTTACTTTATTTAAATCTCTTAATTACTATAAAACTACTCTAAATAATTTATAAAAGCATTAAATATTATAAATATTCTTGGCTTCAGAAATTAGGAGATTGTGTAACCACAAACCCGCTCTCTGTATCAAAATCTCATTCTTGCTACAGCCTTGATTGAATTCCACCTCCCAAAGTAAGTGGGTGAGCCACTGATTAAGTAAATTATATGAAAATATATTTTATTTTCACCATTTCCTTCTAAATCATCTTGAAATGATGAAATCACACTCCTGACTTTTGGGATTCTTTGATGTGTAACTATATAAAATCACATTGACTAATAAGTCCTTAATTTAAAACACAAACTAAAAGAACACTATTAAGACTCCACGATACTTTCTACTAAAGAAAAATAAGAAATACCATCAACTACGGTTAAAGTAGTCTCGTCACCCCCCCCCCCCCTATTTCCCCACTCTATCAGTGCTGAAATGCCTAAATTTGAAAGAGTGGTTAAATATGTTTACCAAATACAGTATAATACATGTAATTATAATATCTAAACATAATTCAATGTTTTTAATTAGTGTATAATTTCAAGCGTGTTACGTATATTAACTATTATTTTAAAATTAATTATATATTTTTACTCAAACTATACTAAATTAGCTTAATAAACATTGTGATCTTGAATATTTTTTCAATAGTTAGCACAATGATTAGCTTGCTTCACAGGGGTGTAGAAAGTGAACTAATTGGCCAATTACTTATGGACGAGTGGAAAGGAATGTGTTGCAACCCCCTAGACATTGGGCAAGGTCATTAGAGCTTCCCTAGCTTGCCTTGCGTTTTTCAAGTAGCAAACCCTGGGTTTCCTATTGTGCTAAGTAGAACCTTTTGGAAGAAGTATTACTTATAACACAGTATTCTTGGAATATGAACCAATATTAGTTTTAAAATTAATAATTGAATACATGTATATTTATTAACAATTTAAACATTAGTGTTTACACAGTTCACACAGACAGCATTGGATTAAACAAAAAACTAATCCATATAATTAAGGGCATGCAATGCAGGACTAGCATACCCAGAGAATACGCCACTGAGTTCTCCTCTGAAATATGAAACCTTTTATCTGTATTAATATATGAGTGTAAGGTGTATTTTTTCATTTCCTGTGTATTTCTTAACTTGCCAACTAGACTTGTAAGGCGAGTACATACTAATCCTTTAAACTAATTCAGTTAACTGCATTTACATATGTGATTTAATACTTTGTTCTTGTTGTCCTGCGGGCTGCATTGAGTTGTGCTTGCGTTGGCCGCACTAGGGGGTTTTAAGGGCATTAGTACCACTGGCAACTCTAGAGCTTCGCATGGATACATGACTTCAGCTTTATTATGGTAGTGTACGTCAAGCAGCCTTGTTGTGTCGGCACAGAAGCACAAACGTAAGCTGATACTCCTTGGGTCAACTGTTTGAACTTAGTGTTTGATAATTTCGTTGGCTGGTCAGTGATGAAGTATCCAAGTAGCAAGGGCCGGGATGTGTTGATTAGCTTGCAAAAAGAGCAATACATTCAGTAGAGTTATTTTCGATTACATTTCTGGCTGGATATCCGTCATTTACGTCCGTAGTTGGTCTATCATTAAGAAAAGGTCAAGATTTTATGATTACAATCTTTGTTCTGGATTGTTCCTCGAAGATTTTCGTTTGTTCCGTTTTGATAAACCCAAAAATGATATGCTTATTATATTGGGGGGAAACTTTACGGTAGACCTACGCGCCCCCCCCCCCCCCCCCCATACATTTGGAAAATTGACATTTTCATTGTTTCATTGTTTGTTCCGAATTGTTCCGCAAAAAGTTTCGTTTGCTGTGTATTTGTTCTTGCACAAAGAGGACGTAAATTTGACACTTTCTTTACTCATGAGGGGCCAACTTCATGGAAACATCTCTCCCCCACACAATTTTAAAAATTCATGGTGTTTTGAGTGCAATCGATTGTTCCTCGCTTGTTACGGATTGTTAGACACATGTTTTTGCTTGTTCTGTTTTGAAAAACCCACAAATAGTATGTTTACATTGGGGGAAGAGGGGCCAACTTCATGGTAGCCCATTCTGGTTTGAATAAGATGAGGCACTTATGTTAAATTAGTCTATTTTTAAATGATATCGATATTTTATAATCCATAAATACTCAAACCTATTGTTTTTAATCAAATAGTTGTAGTAATGATAAGATAATGTTGAAAATCAACTATTTATCCTATTTGTTTGTCATGTTTGTAAAATCTACATAAACGATTAGACGCTGAAATTAAACGATGGGATGGGAATTTTTTTTAAAACTAACTTTTTGTAAATCAATATTATATTTACCAGAATGCAAGAGTTTAGCTGTTAAAATACTTTATTGCATAGCTATTTTTTATTTTCCATTTGTAAAGGCACGTGTTTGATTTAGTCAGGTGCATTCATTTCGATTTTTTGTTTAATTTCTTAGTTTGGTTTTTTTGGCAAGTTTTTAGCAATTTTTTAGAATTTCAGGTTATTCTATAGATATTTTAATCACTTTTTTTAAATTTATTCTAGGTCCTGTTAGTAAACTTTAATTTGAAAAAATAATTTTTACTGTCGAGGAGTTTCTTAGTCTTCTTCGAAATTGACATTTTCTTCCAATTATGTCTCTTTGCGGTCAAAGATACTATTTACTACATCATAACAGTAATAGTAGCAAACAAAAGGAGGGTGCGATATCAATACTTTAGGATAACCTAGCTATGAGCTTTCTTGAGGGGGTGGGGGAAGGAGGTAAGATCTCGGGTATCTTTCGGTAATTTCACAACAGCCCAATTAGACGAAACCAATATTTTGAAGCTTAGGACGAAGAGAGGCCTAAAAAAATACTTTTCTTTACTATGAGTTTTAGGGCAAGCAATAAGTTGAAGACCAAGTTTTTGTATTTCTGACTTGCTCCGCCATTTTATTGCTTTTTTGTGCATAGTGAGCGAATCAAAGACAATATTTTTCATACTTTGAAAAGAGGGTGGGACATTCTTTACTTGACGCCCTGTGTTACTTTACAGGTCGCACACACAAAAGGCCATCATCACTAGTGACACTAGTTTATTTAGCGTTTGTAGGAGATCTAAGAACTAGCAAATTAAATATAATGCACAATAATCTGGAACAAACTAATAAAGTTATAAAATAAAAAATAAAAATTTTGTTATATTTTATCCAGTTGAGGTGAGGAAACGGAGCTTAGCATAGTGATAAAAATATAATAATTTTAAAACTATCAACATGAAATAAACACATTTTTTAAAAGAAATTCAGAACGAAATAAAGATAAACATGTTAAGGAACTCAAACAAAATAAAAACAAACTTTAAACAAAAAATGTTCAAGTTTTGAAAGAATGTGAGAGAGCTACTACTAGAAAAAATTATCGAGGCTTTACAAAAGGAATAAATGGAAATCTTCGCAAAAAGAAATATAGAACTAACCAAGAACGTATTACTGTTTGCAAAGAAAAAATACAATTTTTAAAAGTTGTATGTGTACATGTGGAGAATATGGTTGCCATAAAGGTATCAATCTACGCTCCTTGTGTAAATAAATCTTGTGTTGTCCTGCCAAAACGAAATGTGCGCTTTTTTAGGAACCTTCCGGAACAAACGAAGAACAAATTATTGCAATCATAAAAATATGGATTTTTAAAAGATGGGGGAAGGGAGTCAACTTCATTGACGTGCAGTGTAAACATACAATTTATGGGCGTATAAAGACATATCAAACTATTTTTTCCTGAACAATCCGGAACAAACGAAGAAACAAAATTGCAATCATAAAATTTATTTTTTAAATGTTTTTAGAGGGAAAAGATGGTGAGGCAGCTTCGTGTAAATCCAAAGTAAACATATCATTTGTGAGCGTATCAAAACGGAAAAACTGATATTTTTTTTTTGCGGAACAATCCGGAACTAACGAAGGAAACAGTATTGTAATCATAAAAAAAATAGTTTTTAAAAGAGGAGAAGGGTGAATTCATGAATGTCAAATGTAAAGTATAGTTAATTTTGGGGACGTATCAAAACGTAAATAATTTTTTTTTAACAATCCGAAATAAATAATCGCAACCATAAAAAAATTTCATTTCTCAAAAGTGAGGGGAAGATATCGTAAAGTTGGCACTACCAATGTAAACATATCATTTGTGGGCCTATCAAAACGGACAAACGAAATTTTTGCTGGACAATCCGAAACAAGCGAATGCAATAGTAAATACATGCATTTTTCAAAGTGGTGGGGCTACCGTAAAGTCGGCCCCTCACGAGTAAGCAAAGTGTCACAAGTTCATGTCCCATTTGTGCAAGAACAAATGCGGAACAAACGAGCCTTTTTGCGGTATAATCCGGAAACAAACGATCGGGAACCATAAAAATGTGATTTTTTCAAAGTGTGTGTGGAGGGGTGCGGGCGGGGGGGGGGGGGTGTTACCGTGAAGTTGGCCCCACCAATGTAGACATATCATTTGTGGGCCTATCAAAACAGAACAAACGAAAATATTTGTGGAACAATCTGCAACAAGCGAAAAACAAACGATTGCAATAAAAAAAACTTGAATTTTTAAATTGGGGGAGAGGGCAGCTTCGCGGACGTATTTTTTTCACAGTTGGTACCTACCCATGGTACAAATTGTGGGATTATTTAAGAAAATATTAAATATCTAACCATGATTCCTGTTATATTATTTTTGACGGAGGTATCTTTCTTATTAATAATCTAGGTATTTCATCGTCACTTTCCTATACAACTCGAAATTCTTCATTTTCTATTGAATTAATATGACCACTATCATCTTCTTCAGAGCTTTGGAATTCTGAATCGGTACATTCAACATCAGAATACTTGTCTAATAATGCTATCATTTGAGTAAGGAGGGAGTTCTACCACACCGGACATGTACTCCGTATCACACATGTCTTCTCTGTAATAGAAAAAATATTAGGGCCTAAATTATAATTTCAAAATGTATATTATCTATTCTAATAAAAACCAGGCAAATAATGATTTTTCAATAGAGATAAAGCGTAATATAAAAATAAATATGTTATATATATACACACACATATACACGATAGAGAGAGAAAGTTGAACAAATCTGATGATTACGTTGTTCATTTGTGCAAGTCATGCGACATATAATAATATATCATATCAAAGTGAGCATATATTATATAAAGCCAAACTTCGATAATGACTTGAATCGGTTGGTGAATCAGGTAGAAAATATGTATTCAAAAAATTACTAGGAACTTGCAGCAATAAACTCGAGCTTACAATAAAAAGGTGGGTTTATTAATAATTTACCTAAACAAATAAAAAAATATATATAATTTTTACACATTTTTAGGTGGCTTTCCACATGTGTTCTCTCTCTATAGTTTTCCAATCCACTCTCCAAGTAAATATGGTGCAATTACTATAAAATTGTGTTTCCTTCTCCTTGCACCCTAGAACAACTCAAACCTCAAAACCTAATCACTAAATAATTCAAAGTGTCTAAAAACATTGGAGAGCGATTATATATAAGTTACTTGTCGTGTTGAGCTCGACTGCTGAGGACGGGGAGATCGAGGTTCGAATCTCAGTCGGGTGAACTGGGGGTGGTTTTTCCTAAATGGTTTTCCACTCTCCCTCCACGCAAATGCGGGTTCACTTCCTCTAATTCAACCTTCCCAATTCCTAATCCATTTGCGTAATTAGTACTTAAAGAGTACAACCCGAATGGGTAGTAAGAGGCGGTGCTAAATATTATTTTTATTACTATTACATCTTATTTGGATAAGAATGCTTCAGTTATTTTGATTAAATTAATCCAAATAAAAATCGTTCTCTCTCTCACACATAATTTTTTTTTGAGTCATATGTAATAAAATACATTCCTTTGTGAATGAAATAATTATTTTATTACATTATTTATTTGCAAAAAAATAATAAAAAAATCGGGAGAAAGACTGTCGTTACAATAGTAAATAGCGGTTTTTCATTTGAGGTAAATTCAAAGTGCTCACACTCTTGCAAATGCAAAAATCAATTACTACTATAATATTATACTTGGTTCTAAAATTACTCTCTAAGTGAGTTAAAAATGCATAAATAATTAACACTATACCTTCCTTCCTATATTGCTTAGGTCCCCAACAGGATATCTCACTAATTGGCACATCATCATTATAGACTACTTATACAGGAACTACAACGTTTAACTTGACCTAATTATACCCTTATAGGTGGGATTAACAGAGAAATTCTAAATATTCCAATAGAATAGTTTTCAAAATTTAAGCCATATAAAATGCTGGAAAAATTGCAAGCTTAAACGTAGATTCTTGCATTCACACAATTTTTAAGGCTATAAATAATCTATTTCTTATCAAGCATATTTTCAAGAGGCCACTCAATTAACAGTTTGACAGTTGTGGGAGAGAACGTAAGAAAATGCAGGCTATAAATGTGATATAATTATAGTATCATAGCCCGATACGTTAGATCAGTCGCTAGTGGAATGGTCTACAGTGAAAAGGGCTTCGGGTTCGATTTCTGGTAGGGGTGTAGTATTTATTATTTGATCAATTCTCGGCCTTCTTCTGGATGTTGTATATGTCATAGAATTCAATAATTCTATTTAACTGTGGAAACTTGCCATATACCTAAAATTATCAAATATTTGAACAATATAATAAATTTAATTGTAACCACTTGACTTTTGGGGTTTGCTTCTTAAGATAAAGTGCATATATATTAATTCTTTCAAAATCACCATTTATGCCCACATTATATTTACCTATAACCTAGGCCTAGCTAATGAGGAAAATCGCCCATATGATTTAAAATGTAAATAATCACAAAATGTTAATGTTATAAAAATGTAATTAATCAATAAAATTTATCATGCAGATAATCCCATATGAACCAAGATCTAAGTCTGACTGACAGTATAAATATTCTACCTCTAATAAAAATATAAATACATATAAAACATAAATAATTTAATTGAAAATAATAATTGCAGTGTTCACTAAATTGAAGATCGTGAAATTATTTTTTCCATATGCATATTAATGTATTCAGAGTAATAAGTTTTGCCAATTTAAGCTATATAAAATAATGCCTTTTTCTGCATTAATAAGTACTAAACTAGTTCAAATAGCTAAGAAATTAAAACACTATAAACTGCCTAAATTGCAATTTTTTCATGAAAAATATTTTTTATACAATGGCTGTAAAAAGTGTTTTTAAATGTTAAATATTTATTTCATCATTCTTGATATGCAATGTGTCGAAACCTTGGGTGATCGCTTACAGCCATTTATTGTTTACTAGATCGTATATTCTATGTTACTGATTCTGGAAACCCCTAACATATAAAACAAACATAAAGCCTATCTGTCTATATAATACATTATGCCCATTCTCAGTTTCAAATCTTGACGTTTTCCAGGTTGTGATGGAAGGAACCATTGTTTATTATTTTACTATATATATATACCTATATATATATATATATATATATATATATAGTTTCTTTACAGTTCACAGAGATCACAAATAAAACACAAATCTAAAAAAATTACTACAACATGTTTTAATAATGAAATAAGGACGAGGAGATTGAGGTTCGAATCTCGGTCGGGTGAACTGGTTTTTTTTTCCTAAATGGTTTTCCACTCTCCCTCCACGCAAATGCGGGTTCGCTTCCTCTATTTCAACCTTCCCAATTCCTAATCCATTAGAGTAATTAGTACTTAGAGCGTATAACCCGAACGGGTAGTAAGACGCGGTGCTAAGTATTATTATTATTATTATTATTATTATTATTATTATTATTATTATTATTATTACTAATAATGAAATAACCCTGATAGTGGTATAAATATTATTATCACTACAATATGAGTCTAACCGAACGTGTAATAAGACGGGTTGCTAAATATTATTATTTAATATAAGTCTAAATATTTTAAGAGACAACTTGTGAATGATCGTTCAAACAGAAATCTCGCACGGACCGCAGATTACTTGTGTGTCTGTGATCATACAGCTGGAGTAACTGCTGTGGAGGCGGGCTATCACCCGTTCTTGTCGACTAAGCTACACTTCCCTACAAAGTTTTGATCCCGTGAGCCAACTTGGAATTTCAGTGCATATTTTTATGACAAACGCAAATCAAGTTATTCAGTAAAACGTCGCATATTTAAATCTGTATATTTTTTTAATCTTAAGTATACACATCAATACATCGCATTAATACTAATATTTAATATTTATAGATGAATTAGTATTAATAAACAATTGTTGAATTGTGTTGATTTTAAGGGAACTTTGAGTATATTTATATAGAGTATGCTTATAACTACGGTAAAATCCCAGCTTTATCAAATAGGTATGGTATTAAAGATACTACATTTTAATTTTCAAAATTTTATTTCAAAATGTTTGGCCTAAAACTTGATTTGGAAAACGTAAAAATTGAAGTTTCTTACCCTCATAGCTCTTGAATAAAAATAGTTAAAAATAAATTTTTGATGTTTAACATTTCATAGAATAAAACTCTTTCGAATGACGAAAAAAAAAATTCTGTACATATGGCCTTAAGGCCAACCGATGTTCTTCAGGAATTCGACCCCTGTCTCTTGGCATGTTTCTCCAGGACACATAGAGTTTTATACTTTATTGTAGCCAATATCCTGTAACATCTACCTTACTGTCCTTTGTAATGATCTTTCCAAGTATTCTCACCGTCCTTCAGTCTACGTTTTGTCTGAGTTCTCGATCAATGTTTCTGTCCATGTAGTATTCATCTCTTTTATTTGTTCTTCTTGCTCTGTCACGCATTTGTTACGCTTTCTTAGGTATGTCTATATAATCGTAGAGTATAACCCGAGCGGATAGTAAGAGGCGGTGGTAAATAAATACATATACATATAATTGTCTCTTCTTTGTGTGATATGTCAGTCACGACTTCATAGAGAAGTTTCCACATGACGTCATAACTAAGGATGCCGTATATACGACGTCCCTGAAGCTTAGTTTGTTGTCGGTTCCGTAGGTGCTGAGTGTTTTCGCATTACTAGGCAAAGTGTTTAGCTGTAGCATCCTCTCCTCAGTCAATTTTTTTTGTCTTCTTCAGTTATCTATCTTATAAAAGTGCTTTGTATGGCCTCTATCCTGTGATATAGTAGTTAAATCCCTCGATTGGTTGTGTTTCAGTCTCATACGTTCAACATTTTCGGAAACATGTTGAAAGTTCTTCTTCCGGTTGTACTGCTCACCCGGTTAGCTCACCACTCGTCTTGTAGACTCTCCTGGATTTATACCTGTGTTGTGATTCATACTCTCTTCAATGCTTCCACCAGGTGTAAGTCTCCCTTTTCCAACCAATACATACCACCCTTCCATTTAACCTCCAGAGCCAACAGACAGATACCCCACGTGACATTCAATGCAGCTGTTGATATTGTTGAATATACACCGGAGAGCCTCATGAGTATGCCCCTCTGAAACCTCCATAGCATCTTGGCTGGTACAACCATTGTCAGCCGTTCCACCCATATGCTAGCCCCATTACACACCATGTAAACAAGTACAGCCTCGTGGTACCTCTTGATGTTGGCCACGGTGATATGACATTTCTCTGGTCATGGATATCATTAAATTCATATTATTTTATTCATTTTCCACATTCATGCTCCATGTGGGCCTAAATTTTTCGCTTCTCTTCGAGTATCACGCCTAATTATCTGTATTTTGTTTTCACATTTTGATGGTTTGGTGGTTGATTTTCAGTGTTGGATTCCTCAGGAACATTTATTTAAACAGCATATAGGTGGTTTTCACTGGTGGCAGTTTTAACTTAATCTTCTTTCAGCAGGTATCTATCCCGCCTATACTTGAATAGTTTTGGTTTCCAGCTGTAGTCTTTATTCGACGCCAGCTACTACCAGCAGATCATCCACGAAGGCCAGAAGTCCCACTGTTCCGGGTAGAATTTCCATTTCCACCAGCATAGACTTGAACTCCACATTCCAAAATATCAGTCCTCTCACTGATCCTTGGGACTTCCTTTAGTCATTTTCCTTCTTAGGAATATTCACGGATATCTCAACGTGACATATATAACCTGAAAGTAATTCTGAAAGTACGGTAACCACCAGAGTTTGTCGGCAAGACAGTCTTGGTCTGCTATTGGCAGTGGTATAACCTTTCCTGAAGCTGGGAAACCATGTAGGTTCGTAACTTCATCTCGATGAGATGGTATGATTATAATGATTATGAAGACTATGCAGTGCCATTAGAAATATTAAACATAACTTAAGCCTAACTATCCAGACCACAGAAACAACTACCCTCCGGGAAATCTACCTATGGTACCACCGAGGAATTGAACCCGGGACCTCTAAATTGTAACCAGGAATGCTGACCAGTAGACCAAGAGGCTAGCATTGTGTGTAAATGGTAACAAGTTAGTGTATGTATGTGGTGATCCCCTGGTTTCGATTCCTTTCAATTGGAAAATAACCCTGTGAATACATCTTAATGATGCCACACATTGCATATATTTGGTGAACAGTTTTTTTTTAATATATATCTCTTTTAATAAAAGAGTATAATTTTTGTACATCAACCACATTCCACCAAATAATGCCCGATTAAATAATGCCACAATCCCTAAATGGTGTAAATGTACAGTACAACGTTGATAAAAAGAATGATCGGGCTGCATTATATGTTGTTGGTTCATTAAAAGTTCCGTGGGCCACACAGAATACTGGATTGAAGCCGCAAGGTTTCTTGCCTGCTCTAGTGTGTGCTGTCATTATTTGTACAATAGTTCTTTTTAAGAATTTACAGTGTAAAAATAATACCTTGTTGTGTTGTGTTGTGTTTCAGGACATTGCTCTAGTAGGAACAAAGTTGACCCAAAAAAAGGTCACCAGCAGTCTGGGACCCACAAACAACGTGTTAAAAGAAAACCGAGGGTTCTATTTTCTCAAGTGAGGCATTTTGTAATTTTTCTAAACATTAGTTCTATCATTGATAATAGATTTAACTTTCACGTTATGGACATTTTACCATTTGACTTATGTCCTGGGCTGATACTGTTAATAAATTAATGCAATTTAAAATCTATATTGCTCATGATAAAAGGTTTGATAGAAGATAAGCAAATATTTGTAAAATTAAAGGGTACAGCGAATCTTATAAGATGGAATAATCCTTTAGTTACGGATGGAGCCGTATCCAGTATAAAATTAGTAAATAGGAAAAATGGCACCTGGACAAGGGAACCAAACCCGAGATATTAAGCTTAGCTCCAATGTTCTGACACTGAGATGTTATGGAATTATCATACCATGCTCAAGGTCATTCTTCACTCTAGTAAATATTTTATTTAAGTCAGTCGTTGAAAGAGATTTTAAAAACAAAATCTGGCAAAAATTCACATGATCATAGCTAGTAGGGAATATTTATCACTAATTCTTATTCTTTTTAGTAACTTTAAAGTAAGAGTGTAGGGTATGTGAGAAAAAAAAAAGGTGAGTCTTTTTGCAGTTTTCATATAAAAACGTTTTTTGGTCAAAATAAAAAATAATAATTTTTCAATACAAAAATAGAGCTTAATTTTCTTCACTTGATGGTTTTAACATTCTTGAATATCTGTCAAGGGTGTCCTGTAATTTAATGACAACCTTTGTTTTCTTCATTTAAAAAGTTTGTCATCTAATGCCACTATGCTCATGACAGATATTCGAACAAATGATTAGGTCACCATGTGAAGATAATTAAACTCTATGCTTGTACTGAAACATTTTTTAAACAAAGTTTTGATCTAAAATCTACAAAAACACTCACCTTTTCTACTTTTCTTGTATCCCCACATTAAGCTCTATGTCTCGGATGGTCTTATATTTTAGAACAGCATATTACTACCTGTTTAGGTTGAACACATATGGATTGATTAAATGAACAAGCATACATTATCGTAATTACTTAGTATATAGGGTAGAAATGAGAGGGTAATTAAGAAGAAATAAATTATCTATAGCGTGGGCAATGGATGGAAAATTACAGGATAACAGATGTGTAATAACATCACAAATGCACCAGGCCAAGAATCAAGTGATTCTAGCCTTGATATTACTGCCTACAGCAATTTCATATATAGCAAGACTGAGGATTTAGACTTCATGACCACCAGGGAGGGTGTTAAGATTAGGATCTAAACCTAGTGAGCTGGGTTAGTTTTCTAACCACGTCTCAGCGTTAATGCATGAGCAAGTCCTAGATACCATATCTCTCAGATTAAAGTATTAATATTTATTCAGGGTATTTACGTGCATTTTTAATTCAATCGATTATATTAGCACACTTATAGTAAGATAAACCGAACAAAGACAACATCCATTCCCCCAGCTGTAAATTAAACATCATGAAAAGAATTCCCCAATTTAACCTATTATTTTTTCGGCCAATTCTGGAATAGAACCTGGGAAACTTAACTCAATAGGCAGACCCATTACCTACTGAGCCATGGTGTTGAACTAGAACGTTAAAAACCTTGACGTAGGAAATATCACAGGATGGCTATAAATTCTGGACACATTGTAAAATACACAGATACACCAAATAAAGGCAAATTTATGTTCTTGTACTTATTTTAATACATAGAAACATAAACACATATAAAATATATAATTAGAGGACATTTAAATGACTTAACATTTTATTTTAAACATGTTGTCATTTATTGACAATGCAACCTTAAACTATTTGAGTAAATTTATTAGGAACTCATTAGAAACGTATTCTCATTAATCTTTGTTTCGCTTTAGATGATTTTTTTTCTCTGATTTATACTTATGTGTGTTTGGTGTGATCTAAATATAGTTTTTTTGCCTTTATGAACACGTAGACATAGTTTTTTTGCCTTTGCCTACGTGTCTATAATTTATGGCCATCCTTAAGTAAAAAGCACCTTTATAAAAAAAAATTTATAGTAGGATGTTTTAAGGAACGAACATATAAAATAAAACATTTTTTTTTCTAGCGACATTAATTATTTTCTACTATATTATCATTATTTTATATACATATATACATACAGTAAATAACAAACGTGACAGTTGAAGATCACATGATTTGACGTGTGAACATATGAAAGTAAATCTAGAAACAGTTTAGATGTCAAACAAGGCTCCACCTAATTAAACCATATAAAGAACCATATCTTAAATTTACTAAAACTACTTTAATACATTTATACGTCAAGTCATGTGATCTACAACTGCTACTTTTGATATAAATTATCAATTCCAATTGAATAGCATTAATAATATACTAAAAATATATCAACATTGGCCGCAAGAAATAGGTTCGTATTTTCTAAAAGCTATTCCAAATGTCCGTTTGTAAGAAAATCTAGGTTTTTCTATCCTATTTCGTTTACAGGCCCAAGTTCATGAACTAGAGCGCCGTTTCAAACAGCAGCGCTACCTTTCCGCCCCAGAGAGGGAGCACTTCGCTTCTGTGCTGAAGCTCACCTCCACCCAGGTGAAGATCTGGTTCCAGAACCGCCGATACAAGAACAAGCGTCAGCGCCACCTTCTGGAGATCTCCGCGACCAACAAGGGCAGCGTCCCCTCGAACTCCCCCCAGCCGCGTCGCGTCAACGTTCCAGTCCTCGTGAGGAACGGTAAACCGTGTCCTGGAGGGCTTGGATACTCCTTCCCCACGCCACTACAGACGGATTACAATGCGTGTCCGAGTCTACCTCCTCCACCTGAGTATCCCACGATGAGTCACCAGCATTTTGAACCCCCCTCCTCACCGATAGAGGGGTACGTAAACGTCTCCGAAAGCGGAGAATATCAAAGAACTCTCCTTGATGTTAAACCCCAAGACCTTAAATCTTGGTGACTTCAGAATAAATCATATTGTAATTGAACAACTGTTAGATGCATAGTTTACACATTTGAGAGACATAGTTATAATCTCAGGAGTCAATCAATCTCATAGTAAATAGATAGCAAGAAGTTTAGGTCAAATGGAGGATTAGTTGATTTCCAAATATCGATTATCTACACAACCCTTAATGTGGAGTAGAAGAGGACGTGAAATGGTCAGTGTTATTGTAGTTTTCAGATAATTTTTTTTTTTTTAGCTAAAATCAATCAATCATGGCTAAGGTAAAACATAGTTTAATTTTCCTCCCACCATCTTGTCAACATATTGTTAAATATCTATCTATCTTCACACCATCTTGTCAAAATATTGTTAAATATCTGTCACGAGCATAGCGGAATTTGAAGAAAAACGTTTCAAATGAAGAGAAAATGTCACTAAATTATAGGACACCCTTGACAAATATTCCAGAACTGTTGAGATTACTAAGTGAAGTCAATTAAACTCTATGTTACTACTGGAGAAATATTATTTGATTTATATTGAACCAAAAAATCTTTCGATTCACCCTAAAAGTTAATCTCAAGGCCAATTAACCAGGATATAAAATATAAAATTACACTCGAATTAGAAAACGTATCCAAGTGCAGTTTTGTGCATTCTTCAATTAATGATAAGAGTGAAAACAAGATCATATTAACAGTTTTTTAATTTTTAATTTTGTTGAATACTTTTATAAATATTTTAAAACATTTACACTGGTCTAAATTCCACGGTTACTATTTTTTAAGAAGAATGCAGAAGACCTCAACACAATGTTACGAATGGTCTGATATGTATACACTCCTCATAATTTAGTTGCTATCCCCAGCAGACGAGATCTTAAGGACACCAGTTAATTTTTGGGAATTAGTACTACAGTATTTGTTCTGGTACTGACAATCATTCTGAAGCATAAAAACCACAAAAAAATTAATTACCTTAAAAAATTGTTATATTCCTGTTAAAAATAAATGTATTAGTTTGATCTCAGAAATGAAACCTATCGCGTTAAACAACACTAAAATTTAACTTTATTTGTTCAACATTTTTTTAAATTATAGGTAAGAAAATGGAAGGTTTTTGATACTACAGAGACGCGTTGATAACTATTTCATCTATTTTGGTGTTAACCATATTTTAAAATAACAAATAACTTCTTAAATGAGGTAAAATTTATGGAAGTCTGCCATACGTTTCAGCGATCCAGTGGGCGGCCATCTATGATAATTGAGTTTTGTTATCACCGGCGTTGAAAATATGAAGGTAAACAAAGTAAACTAGAATTATAGTCACCAATAGCAAAGGTGGCTTATTTCCTATAATTATGTATCAAACTTAGCCTTTAAATGGGATGCAACATACATTCACTTACTACACTATTGTGTATGTGGTTGGCCAAATATCTGGTATTTGTACAGTAGAGTCTCGACTATACGACCTTTGTCTGTCCGACATTCCGTTTTATCCGAAATCCAACATAGTAAAAGTTTCATTTAATTAATTTAACATCCATTGTTAGTTATACATAAATAAAATATTCGTTCTGTAATTTTTGTCTTTCCTATAGAATAATAATTACTATTAAAGTCTTTATCATTCCTAGTTGGAACTTTTATTTAATTTGGATTTATTTTACGTTTATATGGTTCCCGTTCCCTCCACCCCTTCTGTTTCCATGCTATCCAATATTTAGCCTATCCGACTACCTATCACTCCCGTTTAGGTTGGATATTCGAGATTTGTACAATTATTGCTGCCATTTATACAATTATTATAGTTGTACAAATTGCAGCATTAAGCCAACTACTGAGTCGAAGGTGGTCGCGTTATCTGATAGCTCGTGATCTTAATAAAATCACACTTTTGTAGCCGACGATTTCCACACGTCAATCATAGACTCTGCCTTAAAATATGAGGAAGAATGACCTTGGGCACGGGACGCGTACTAAGCCAAAGGTCCTGGATTCGATTCCCGTGTCCAGGTATCACTTTTCAATTGTAATAATATGATATCTAGATTGAGTAATCCTCACTAAAAAGCATAAATAAAAGCTTTGGCTTTTGATTCATATTGTATAAGCTCTAAAAACATAAATTTGTTGTAAGGGGCAAGTTAACCTAAAAATAGCACGTACACAATTGGGCGAATGGTAATCAACCAGCGATATTGCTAAAATAAAACTGCGTTAGGGAAAAGCGGTATGATTATGGATTAGTATTATTATGCATACTACTGACTTTTTAAAGGATTTGCCTGACTTTTAAACTCATAGAATTGTTAGAAGAGCGTGTTACCGTTCTGTGAATCTTTGATCAACGTCATAGCTCTGATCGCCTGATCATCTCTGCTAATTCATAGTGTAGTAAGACAACTTTGAAATTCGAAATTACAAAATTTAGAAGAAACAGAATGTAAAATGGTGTAGGCCTACTCTAAAATATAAGAAATATTGAACTTATTTAATAAATATTTAGAAGAGGAGGGAGGATAAATTTACTAATATAAATAAAATGAAAATACCTTTAAAAAATTAACATTTACGTGATTTCAATAAATAATTTGATTGACGTATATTACAAGAAATATTTTGGCTCCAGCCATATTTAGGATTGTGAAGGAGTTGCTTACTATGGTGTTTATTTTTATTTATTTAAGGCATTTAACGTGCGCTTTCTGAATAGACTGATTATATAGGCATATGATATATTAATTAATTTTTATATAAAACCGAAACAACATCCAACCCCCAGCCATTAGTTCATCACTGTGAGAGGGTAAACCAACATTACAACAATGATACATTTTTTGACCTTACCAGAATCTAATCCGGGACCCTTAAATCAAAAGACAGACACGCTAACGACTGATCTGAGGTGTTGAAACCTTACTATGTGATGACCACCAACCAACCCTTAGAGAATTTGGTTTAAAATCCGATGAGATAAAGTGTAGTTGTCACATGGTACAATATCATTACAAGCTAATTAAAAATAGGGTTTTAGAACTATATATTATTCTAGAAGCTAAGAATTATGTTTGGGTAACGATTCAAATTAAATTTAATTTCAATAAGCTGCGAATGCCATTTTAGATGGATTAAAAATATTGCAATATAGTCATAGATAAACGGAGTAAGATATTTGGTATTAACTTTTAATCATCAGTTTTTTCTTGAGTTTGTTTCCTTAAGTAAGTTACCATATTTTTTTAAAGTTTGTATTCATCTACATTAAAAGGGAATATTTTTATTATTAGGACATTAATAAATGTGTAATTTTAAGGAAAGTGGCAAAATTGTTAATAAATTAGTTTATTGTGCATTTTCACGAATTAAAAAATGTATATTAAAGCCATCTTGTTATTTTTGTACGTTTGACCTTACTTATTACAATGTAATTTATATTTTTGAATAGATTAAATCCAATAGAAATTGTAGAATGTGTTTTCCAAAATATAGTTTTATATGTTTGCTACATTGTACTGTGCATACAATACCTTAAATTTATATCATATGCAATAATTTTAACGACACATAAAGATACGACTATACTAAGGAAATCAGTTATAACAGTTATGTGCTAGAACAGCATTTTCCAAAATTTTGCCTGCCCGTACCCTTTCAGGGTCATGTCCTTGGCAAAGTATCGCTTCATATCTTCATTAAAAAAGGACACAATAGCTTTTATTTTTAAAAATATAAATGGTTGTGTTAAATGTTATTTTTTTAGCATCTCGTCTTACTATCTGTTCGGGTTATTCGATTTTTTAAATCTTAACCCAAGCTTTAGTGATAAGGTAAAAATACACGAAGAGCGAAAGAAACGTAAATAAAAGTACATGGAATTACGTCAACATCTGTTTTAATTTGCTTATCCCAACTTATATTATCAGGGAAATACTTGTTAATAAAACTAAGTGCCACGTCACAAGCCCTTAAGGGCATGCTTACCAATATTCGGGAAACATTAAACTAGAACTATAAGTGCTGTTAAAAGAAATAAAGAATAATCTGGATGCTATCTTATTGTTATTGGGGTTATGTGAACAATAATTTTTAATTTAAAGCAAAATCTAATAAAAGTGAATTAAATCTTTAAAGCCGTTTTTGGAGAAATCTATTTATTGTGTCTATTAATTTAGATAAATTAAGAGGGCCACCTCAATAAGTGAAAAACTGACGCACAGATGTTTAGCTCTGAAGAGTGGCATACACTTAGGTTTATTTCATCTGTTTGACCCGTTCGTTGGGTTGGACGAATGTAAGTTTCAACCGTTCGGCTCTAAGAACGGATGCCCCTTACACCTATACGATTGACCCGTCGTCATCATTGTCATTGTCAAATCAGTTCCTTCCTAGACACTGCAATGGACACGACTGTGTCAGCAACGATTGTGATACGCGTTTAAATTTAAACAAAAAAGAAAGCTGTAAAATGGGCAAAAGAGTGTCTGTTGAAAATAAGAGATCAGGGTTTGATCCCGGTATGGTGCACTGAGATTATTTCCTAAATGGTTTCCCACTAACTTTCCATGCAAAGGCTGGTGCATTTACTCTAAACTACACCTACCTCACCCTTAAACCATTAGTGCAATTATAACATAGGCGAATAATCCGAACTGGTAATAAAATGCGGCGCTAAAAGAAAATGTTTACACCAGGTTCCCGATGATTACAACACTTTATGGCATGACTATCAAATTAAATTCCAATGAAATTCAAAGGACAGGTATTCGGAGCAACTGAGAAATAAACCATCATACCAACTGATGCATCCATACATTGACCGTTTAGCTCAACATCGTACAAAACCAACAGCAGATAATTTGGCACAGCAACCAGACCGAAGGGTTTTACATACACGTCGGGTTTTTCATCGGTTTGACACGAACGGTTCGTCACGACGGGTGAAACGGATGGAAAAACCATCCTTAAGAATTTATCTTTACAAATGCATTACTTTGTACGTTGCTCGCGCTGATTTCTTGTAATTGGCTTAGAGCTGGTTACGTGCCACATTTCGGCTCTGCGCTTGTTTTCCGGCGTACGTGTGACTCCACAGTAACGTAATATTTCATTTTACTATGCGTTATTTACAAATATGGCTCACACCAAAATAAAGTTAAAAGATTCAATCAGAGATCTTTTTCCTTAACAAACATTTTATAATTTGAGTTTTATTAATATAAAGAAATTTGTTAATATGTGACATTAGCTCATTTTCAATTAGTTTTTAAGCTCATTTGAGGAGCTATGAGACAAGACTTGATAAAAAAAAAGGCTATACATTTAGCCTTTCTATAGCAAATTCAATAAATTTTTTATGTTTACAACATAAAATTTTATCATATTTTAGATCAAGCCGTGAGCTTTCTTCTTTACTTGAAATAAGAACCCTGAATTAAATGGTTAAAATAGTTGTAAGACAATTCTATATATTGTAAATATTTCTTCAGATAAATTAGCCCGAGTTAAATTGTTAAATCAGTTTTCGGCAAATCAATTTATTGTGTCTAATCCTTCAGATAAAGGTCTATGATTCAGTTAAAAGAAATAAATTATGTAGATTTTGGTTAATTTTTGGATACAAAAAAACTTGTCACGCTAATTGAAGTATGATTGACTGATACGAGTGTCAGGGTACGGGTTGGATGTCACTTATCAGGTACTTTCGAAATACATAATAGGTTGAAACAAGGAAAAGTAGCCTATATTCCGTTCACGATAGGTTTTTACTTTGATGACAGTTCGAAAATCATATGTTTAGGTTTTGGGTTGCCAACACTTGTAAAAGATCACAGTTTTGTTATAAATGTAAATATCTTTAATTACCTATTATATATTACATTTAAAATAATGTAAACTTAAGTTTTCTCATACTATTTCATTTTTTTAAATAATTTATTTTTATCCAACTCGAAACAATATTTTAAACATAGTTAAATGTACTTATTTTTCGTTTTGGAACGTTACTGATTTTGTGTAATATAGTGCACACATCAATATATTTTAATACAGGCACAGTATTTACTTGGAAAAGAGAAAATTGTTGTCATTTTTTTACATAATAAATGATTTTATGATTATTTTATCGTATTGTGAAATATTGAACTGAAGAAAATATTTTCATCAACTGCGTGTCAGCATCATTGTAAAAAACTTGTTTACCGTTATGTTCAATCATATGGTTTAGATTCGTCAGCCGCCATTTTGAAGCTATGTTCGTTAGAAGTTTTTGTGAAAGTGGTGTTAATAATTTTTAAAGGGTAATAAAACTATACATAAACTTTGTATCCGACCTCAAATAAATATATATATAATATTGGTCCAAATCACTGTGGTTAACTATCGCATTAATATATTACCATCTGTTTTCATTACAGTCATCCAAAGTGATAGATGTCAGCTGTTGGCGTAGTGATATATTAGGGATTACTTCTAGTAACATTTCGAGCTGTCATCCAGGTAAACTTAGCTCGTGAATGACTTATACCCATTTCTTTTTAATCTAGATTTAGTGTTTGTTATTAGGGTAATGCAAGAGAATAAGAAAGAGTTGACATTAAATGGTGCAATGCAGCTATTAGGATAAGCAGATGATCTGGATTAGATGGGAAATAAGCTGTTGCAAGAAATGTAGAAATTTTACTGAAAGCTAGTAAGAAATAGGTTTATAATTGAATACTGTAAAGGCTAAGTATATGTTAGCCACCTCGGGGCGTAGTTAGCTAAATTGCTAGTTTCGTATTGAGCTAGACTACAAGGATGGGGAGATTGAGGTAAGAATCTCACTCTGCCAAGGATGGGGAGATTGAGATTCGAATCTCACTCGGGTGAACTGGTGGTGTTTTTCCTTAATGTTTTCCACTCGCCCTCTACACAAATGCGGGTTCACTTCATCCATATTTAACCCTCCTAATTCGAAATCATTAGTATAATTAGTAATTAAGCGTACAACCCGAACGCGTAGTAAGACGTGGTGCTAAATATAAAACTAATACATGATCACATAGATAATACAGATTGAGGACAGTAGTTTTTGAGACTATTGCAAAGAACATATTATTTGAAATGGGTAATGAGTTTAAATAAATAGGAAGAATTGAAACCAGCAATAACGATATTAGATTGGAAATTAGGAAAATAATACAATTGGGAAATTCATGCTATTACTAGGTCAGTAAGTTGTGTGCATCTCGCCTATTTTAAATGATTGTAAGACTGGAAATATACGAAACAATAACTTTACTGGTTGTTTTCTATGTTTTTTAAACGTGGTCTCTTATCCTACATGTCAAAAAAATAGGGTGTTCAAAAACAATTTGCTTAGGAAGATATTTGCTCCAAAATAGGATCAAGCTACTGGTAAATGGAGGAGGTTACATATTTATGAGTTACATAACACCTCTATTCATGACAAGACATTGTTAAGATAATCAATTATTATTATTTAGCACCACGTCTTACTACCCGTTCGGGTTATACGCTTTAAGTACTAATTACACTAATGGATTAGGAATTGGGAAGGTTGAATTAGAGGAAGTGAACCCGCATTTGCATGGAGGGAGAGTGGAAAACCATTTAGGAACCCCCACCCCCCCAGTTCACCCGACCAAGATTCGAACCTCGATCTCCCTGTCCTCAGCAGTCGAGTTCAACACGACAAGCGCGTAAGCCAACTACGCCACCGAGGCGGGTAAGATAATCAAGTTTCGTAGATTATGGTGCGCAGAGCATGGAGCGTAATTGGAGATTCTAGATCCGTTTTCAGGAAATTGACAGATGAACCCAATGGGAAAGGAGACCACTGGAAAGACCTAGACTCAGATGGTAGGATAACATTAGAATAGACCTGAAAGAAATAGGGTGTAATTATCTAGACCGGATAGAATTAGCTTAAGATAATAATAGGTGGCGTACTTTTGTAGGTGCGGCAATTAACTTTCGAGTTTCTAATGCCAGAGAGTAAGTAAGTAAATTCCTTCAGGTAAATCACTCTGTATTAAATAGTTAAAACAGCTTTAGGACGAATATTTACATGGTGTTGTTCCAATTAAATTGTTTTTAAAACTAATAAAATCATTAAAACAGTTCTCAGACCAATATATCGATTATGTTATTCTATAAGACGAACCATTATTAATTTGTATGTCCCTTGTTCACACCTATCATGCTTAAAACACAAATTAAATGCAAACTGTAGTTTATAAACATACAAAAAGACGAAATGCCCAAAACCATATTTTCGGGATTGAGAATACAAGATGTAGTAAACATATTATGATGTTCTTGTTGAATCACAATTAATACACGATATTTATTAAATGAGAAAGTGGAAGGAAATTAAGATTATAATTTTATTTGTTCTGATCTTCTTCTTGCCCATAAACTGCTTTTGGCTTCAATTACTTGCTAAACTAATGCTGGGTTTAAGATTAGGATGTATTAATAATAATAATTCAATTAATGAGCATCAATACTTTCCAATGGTTCCACGGGCCAAATAATAATCTCCTTTAGTCTAATCTGGTTATGGAGAGATTGGCTCAGATACCAACTGGATGTATTAAGGTGTTTTTTTTCTAAACTGTTTTCCACAACACTTTTACCCAAATTTGGATACATTTCCTCTAAATTCTACCTTCCTCACTCTAAATACGTTAATTAAATTAAAATGCTTATGGCTTATCTCGGTAAAAGCCTTGAGAAAAAATTAATAATATGTATTGAATAATACATTAGTAAAAAGCTTTCCATAAGTGTATCAATCAATGCTAATCATAAAATTAATACATTAATTCAATTATATTGATTTAATTAACTTTAGTGGTGTGGGAAGCTTAGAAGTGTTAGAGACAAAGTTGAAGGTCCAATCTCCTTCGTTTTGACTTTGACATCCCAATAGTATTTTTACATCTTCTAAAAAGTTTGAAAGAAGAAGAAGCCTATATATATATAATATATATATATATATATATATATATATAATTAGCATATTTCACATTTCACTAAACCTGATAATAATATTTTCATAACAGGTACTAAACAGTGTCTTAACAACAGCTAGTGATTAAATGGAATCTCTAACGTAAGCTAATATAAATTCAGCTGTCTGCATGAATCTTTTTCTTTGCTCTAAAAGCACTTAATGCACGGTTAAATAAAGTGTAGTTATACAAAAACATAAATATGTATTTGACTTTGGCTTCGACATCACATTGTAACGATATTATTTTATTGGCCCCTTAAATTTATTTAATGAAATTAATACATTATATTAAAAATAGAATTCTTAGTATTATTTTAGCTTTAGGATCACAATATTTTGCAACGCTCTTTTATCCTCATTTTACCCAGGCAGGCAGGAGTCTTCCTCAGAAGCAAAAGTTTGGTAAACAAGAGAGGGACAATAAAATGGTGCAATGCAACACATACGTAGTAGGAACATTCGAGACGGAAACATCATCTGATTGATGTACTGTCCTTCTCAGTGAACGGAAGCTCAACACACACTCTCAACTGAGATCTCATAAATGTAACACTTTTAATCCGCATCGATCATTTGATTATAAATTAGATATTTTAATTTAAATAATGACGTGTTACATTTGGCCACGTTGTTGAAGAGCAATTGCATTAAATAAATAATTAATTGATATTACATTATTGACTTAAATTTTATACTAACAAATGATAATACTTCCATATTTGAGGATAAGAGAAAGAACATGGTAATAATTAAGTTAATAAAAGGACCTTGTTGTAAGACCGCACTACACGAATCTGTTCAATGTGTTTCGACCTTCACATCGACTTCGCCTCGCATTTATCCCATAATTAATCTTAATTATATAAACTAGTTTTAGCAACAACAATGCTATAGTGTAAATTGGAAAATAATACAGTCGGTAAATACCTGTTATTACTAGATAGGTAACATCTCGTTTGCTGTCAAGAAAAGTAAAACTAAGAATATAAAGAACAATAATTCTACCGGTGGTACTCTATGATTGTGAAACAAGACCTCTTACTTTACTAGAAAAAAGAATTGGGTTCTCGAGAACTGCACCGGGGGGTGCACAACTAGTTGAGTTAATACTAATGATGGAAACAAGAGAAGGTTGGAGTTAATGCAATTTAATGATATAATATACAAGAACAAAGGACATATAAGCATATTGCACTTAATTTCAACAAGTACTTTGTCATATATAACTTACAATGATAAGTGGCAGCGTTGCGTAAGCCTAGGCCAACTGGGGCGTGATGCGTCCCGATAACAATGCAGACTACAAAGCTACGTAATAAACAATACTATAAACTAAGTAAGTTGGCCGCGTAGGCAAGATTAGTTCGTACATCAGGCAAGTCCTAGTTCTGTTATAATAGAGAGTCCTGCACAACAGCTACATCCTTTACACAGGGTAAAAACAACGTACTTGAATATACAACACATACGGGATAGTCCTGGAAGGGACGCGTCCCACTGGTTGAGCACCTGAAGGGTGACCAGTACAACCTTACTTAAATAAGAAACTAATGACTGCCGCAACCGCGCCCAAGGGGCAAAGGCGGCTCACGTCCAGTGTACTCTTAAGAGAGTTACAAAATTTAATCTAAGAATCAACCACGGGCCAATCATGGATAGAACATGCGACCCATTGGTTAACTACCCAACTCAAATATAGGCCATGACTTGTAAACCCAATTAGGCATGAATCTGCGGCCTCCATATAACAAGAACTATCGCCTGCCCTGGCAAGCTACCACAATAAGGCACCTATGGTCACATAGTACGTGCCGTGGGATTAACATCCCAACGTGAGCCTGGCCATTAAGGACCAGTCTCTAGGGCGCGAGAGGCGCGCTACACCGCAAGTGTATAAGTACCTTGCTTTCCTAATAAGGGAGAGTCTACTCTCAGCCTATCCTATATAACTAGTCATACAATGATATCATAACCGCGTCTCAGAATTGACACGTTATATTCCTCATCTCTATCTCTAATGATTAATTATACTAACTATCCTGCGAGGAAATAGACTAAACCTAACAGTTGAGTTTTAAACTTGGAGTTTACTCGAGAGATCAAGCCCTTGAATTAGGTTGGCCCTGCGACTTCCTTCTGTCCAAGGGACCCATTTCCCTTGACCGGAGGACCGATGTAGATTATGTAGATTACGTAGACAAGATGTAAACGCGTGGCCTGTTAGCGTGGTGGAGGTTTCCCAATCGTCTCCTGACGTGTTCTGCCATTCTTCAAGCAAGCAGGCGAATATATAGTTGGCAGAGCCCACGTGGTGAATTGGTGCGTAGGAAGGGAAGGGGAATCTTCCCGGAGCTTCTAGGAGGCTAAGGGGGATCTTCCCGAAGCTTCTAGACGGTCGAGGCACGCTGGTCGTAGTCCACCATGAAGCAGTCAGTCGGTTTGAAATCGTGGTCGAAAGCGGAGCTCTCCTCGCTTTCTTTCTGTGTTGTGTTAATAGCTGGGGCACCGAACTCTGAGGTTGACTCGGCGCAATAGGTATGTAAACAGAGACATATATTATGGGCGAGGCATTTAACATTAGTTTGTTATTACTTTTGATAATATGCAGGCACTAACAGAATATACGTTCTTTTTCATTCGCTACTTTTGAACGGGGCTAAAGCAGTTTAGCCCGTTACAGAACAAGATGCGTAGGAAGATATCAGATCCAAAAAGAGCTGAAGATACTGATGAGTGGAGGGAGTTACCTTGTATTCGTCACAAGATATTGTTATGATAATCAACTTTCGTAGATTACGGTGGGCAGGACATGCAGCGCGAATGGAAGAATCTAGAGCCTTGTTCAGAATATTAACTGGCAAACCCAATGGTAAGAGACCATTGGTAACACCTAGACGCAGATGGGAAGTAAACATTAGGATCTTTAGAATAGCAGCTCGCAGCGCGGCAGCCAGCTACGTGTAATGCTTTGAGACCAGCTTCTCATTTCACCCGTTAGAGTACTAATATTATTTCTCTAGTTGTTTTGTTAGTCTCTCTCCACACCAATTCAGATGTATTTCTTCTAAGATTTGCCTCTTCAATCTTATCCCTGGGATTAAGTTGTTTCTAGATTAGCATAGGATGTTGATGAACTGTAATATATTTTTATAAGAATTAATTTTAACGCAGATTTGATAGAAACATGTTTTTAGTTCCATGATACTTTTTTATTCTGGATATTTAATTATTTTTAAATTGTATTGCATACCTAAACCGTATTTAGGGCATTTAGTAGATATTTAAATAATTTTCTAAAAGTGATTAGTTAAGATGTTTAATATTTTTCAAAATGGTATATCCTAAGTCTATATGACAAATGAAGATATGTTTTTTCAGTATATAAATAAATATTATTTTATCCAATATTTTGCTAAACAAACTATTAATCCCAGATTTTCAGGCAACTTAACTAATGTAGGGTAGAATTTGCTCAATAGAATGGGTACATATTTGTAGCAGATTCTAACTATTTGAGGCACCTTTTTTGACAATTTTAAGGACATATTTGCTTTTTTTTTTTTTTTTTAGCCGATGATAAACAGCCGAGTCCTATTGATAAGCTTTATGTCAAGCGTACCTTCCATTTTACCTTAAATATAGCAATAACTATACATTTATTATTCACGCTATGGCCCTACCTTAAAAGCTCTACTACAGTGGAACAATTCAAGGCAGCTCTCGGAGTTAATTTAATAAAACTGTTGGCAAGGCTTGATGAGCCCATTACAAGTTATAAAGATTCGTTTAGTAGTTGTCTTTTCTGAAGAGGTGCAAAAGTGCGTCTACTTGAAACTCTTTCTTCTTTGCTGGAAGGGTCGGATGGATGGACCTACTTGAAGAAGGAACTCTTGTTGACGGAAGAAGTGGGCGCTTGGGGCGGTCAAGAGAGGAACAAGAGTCTTAGCACATTTTCTTTCTGTGAGCTTGAAGATACTTCACTAGAACATTTGCACGCTTGTATTATAAAGTAAACATCCAGTTGGAAAGTTAAGATTTGATCTGCTATAATATTCAAGTGAATTAAATGACACTGTTTCTTCAAATTATTAACTAAACTCTTTCAAGGATTTATTTCAAAAGTGATATTAAAGAAAAATGCCACTGGGCAAAATTTTCTTTTCAATTCTAGCTCAACATTGAGAGTAATTTACTAATAGCAAGGTTTGAAAAATTTGAAAGTTTTTTAAAAATATCTTAAACAAGTTTGGTCAAAATTGATATCTGATACGTATTTTACTTAATAAATAATACTGCCTAATTGTTTTTATAAAGACAATGGTTCTAAGGGCAATTTACTAATGACTTATATCCAAACGTTTGAAGATGCTAGAAAATGGATTCTAATGATTTTGGTCAAAACGTATGGAGATCATTTTACATAATAAATACGAATAGGCCTATATATTTTAATATTTAAATAATGTAAATATAAGCATACTTTACTGATGAATCATTTTATTTTATTTGAGATAGTTAAATACTGACTCTATCCATGATGTTCAAAATTTGTATCAAAATAGTGTCTCATACAATATACCAAATAATATGTTTGTTTTTATAAAAAAGGAAAATTGTTTGAAGAGTAATTTACTACTAAACTATTTTTGAAAATGTGGTTCCTAACTTTAATAAACTATAAGAGAAAATATTTATGATTGTATAAGAGAAAGTATTTATTATTGTGTTGTAACATTTATTTTCATTGGTTCATGTAAAACGAAGACTATTATCCACCTGGGCTGCCAACATAATTAGCTGATAGGTAAGAAATGAGTTAGATAGTATAAGAAATCTACCAAAATTTGAGAGTTGGGAGGGTGAGAAATAATTTATAATAATTAATTATATAGGTACTTCCGTCCGAGATTTTAACGAACCCTAACCTCCCTGTGGACTAGACGAGTGACGTTGTCTCTACTGATGCGGTTTATAGACCTATTCAAATTTGATAGAAATTTAATTTTTTATAAACTTTTGGAACATTTATACACAATAATTTTGAAAGCTTGTGTTTCCATTTCAACCTTTATCCTGTCTAGTTTATTACTTTTAATGGGTGACCTGGTGGTCTAGGGGTAAGGTGTCAGACTTCTGTGCTGGCGGCCGGGGTTCAATCCTCGGTCCCGGCAAAGATTTATCTGATTACCAAACCCTTCCTTCACCTCTGACAAGACATCTTGTGAATGTGAGGAATGTCAGGTCTCCACCGTGGTTCGGATTCCACGTTAAACTGTAGGTCCTTTCATTTCATCTCACAATCACCCTACCATTACACATTAGCGTAAGAGCGTATAACCCGAACGGGTAGTAAGACGCGGTGCTAATAATATTACTTTTAATGGAGTTTAAATACACTATTTGTAATTGTTGTACAGTGACGTATTTTAACCTTCCAAGCACCCAACTTTTAGTTTACAAATTTTAAAAATTTAGTCCTTCTTGTGATTAATTTGTTGAAGTGTAAATTTACTTAGCACCACGTCTTACTACCCGTTTGGACTATACGCTTATGTAGGCCTACTAATTTCGCTGATGGTTTTAGGGCTCAGGAAGGCAATATTTGTATGAAGTGTACAAATGTTCGTGTAGGGAGGGTGAAAAACCATTTTGGAAAACCACACTCGACTGGATTCAAAATTCTATATCCCGTCATTGGCAGTCTAATCTACTGAGAGAGTAGTTCCTTAAACCATGCGGTCACCGAAGTGGGTTGAGGTGTAGTTTAAAATTTATATAGGTCTATTGATATAAATAATAATCGATGAGCACGAGGGCTAACGTGTCAACTTAGTCTCCTCTAGGTTTCCAACAATAGGAATTAGAGGTTCAAATCCTTGCTAGATGCACTCTAAGTTAATTTTCATAAATGCTTCTTCAATTTATCTCGCTGCAAATGTGGGTACATTTCTTATATATTAAATTTACTAATCCCTATCCTATTAGTGTAGGTCTAGTTAAATCAACGTTTAGATAGGATGGGCAGTAAGACTCGGTGAGATTATCCTTAATTGGGCCAAAAATTATCATAAAAGAGACAATAAATTTCCCATTCAATTTGATAAAAGCATATATTGAAATAAATTTTTACATAGGAAAATAAATTGAAAATCTTAAGTGATGTTGAATTAAGTTTTCAATCAAATAAAATGTAGCTTATAAAATACATTGTATCTTTGAGGATAGCGATCCAAAATATATGTTTTCCGAGTTTTGATACACATCTGTTAATACATTCGAAGTACAATGCACACTAGTTTTCATACATTAGTTCCTTCTGAAAACAAATGTGTGAAAAAAATCTGCATGCGCCAAGAGACGTCAATCAAGTCTACTGAAACCATATCAAAAAAACCCTCCCCCTCCCATATACATGATTTTATACTGTGTTTTATTTTTGAAAATAAAGTTTGTTGTTGCCAGGCCAGAGAAGTGTCCAGAATTAGATCTCGCTGCCGACTTGTGTGAGTTATCACAGAGGGCCTGGGAAAGGTTGGGATGGCCATGTGGTGGTGCCGGGTCGCTTCTACATTATCTCACCTACTGCACTTAGTAAGAATTATGAGCGTATGCGCCATTTTGTTAAAACGTCTCCCCCTCCTCCCCTGCCTCTCTTTCACCCCAAAATTACTTCGGTGTAACAAACCCGATAACCCATGAAGGTTAAACACCAAACGAAAGCTCACTAAAACAAATGGCTATCACTTTATCTATTATGTCACTGAGTTTTACCATAGTGTGATTTATAGAAAAGCTGTTATTTAAAAACTTGAAACTCGTCTGTCCATAATGGCGTTAAAAAATACTAAAACTGTATTTACACTCTTAACCCGTTTTATTGATAATGTAAAGAGAAATTATTAAATAATCTAATAAAATATTATAGTTATAAAATGTTAGATAAACTTTATAGTTAGTTAATCAACATATAGAATTTATAATCACATTTAATACTTTCTATACAAATTCTAAATTACCAATACGAGGTAATTGCATTTAATTCGCCAATGGGTTAGAGATGAAGAAGATATAATTTAGATGAAAGATACACG
Source organism: Timema cristinae (assembly GCA_039000515.1). Lineage (NCBI taxonomy): Eukaryota > Metazoa > Arthropoda > Insecta > Phasmatodea > Timematidae > Timema > Timema cristinae. The sequence goes on along the minus strand of JBCFYV010000003.1, from coordinate 57,165,258 downwards.
CATTTACGTGAATGTAGAGAGGAAAATCATTCAGAAAAACTATGCTTGTGATCTAACCATGACCTCACCATTCCCGATACACAAAGCCTGACGTTTAATCGTAGTGTAGTTAGTAGTTTTCTCTAAATTATTCTAGGAAACTGAAGGAACACTTGGCAAATACCGTATAAAATACTCTCATTTTTTTTTCTATTAGTATTTATTATTCATCAACTTAACCACTATATACAGACATTTATCAACATAACATAATCAAAATAATATTGTCTTTCTCCAACCCTTTAGGGTTCTTCAAAGTAGATTGTCCATCGAATTTTAAAAATAAAGTTGTTTCCTAAATCCCCCAAATAGGGCACATCTCACAATGTTGTGGCGGGGTTATGGGCCCTCGCCTCACTACACATAATGTCTGGTCGACGTTACTCACTCTGGTGCCCATAAAAACACTGGGCGACCAGCGCATTGCCATCTAACTCGGCCCATAGGCCGGCATCGCCCGCTATCTGACCTCCCCTCCCAGTCTCACACGACTAGAAGGGGGGTCACGACTCCCCAGATTCGACTCCGAGGTCACCTGCCGACGTCAACGAAAGGATTCACAACGCCGTCCCTGATTCGGTGGTAGGGATGGCCAGGAGCGTCGTAATCGCCGATGCCCCTGACGATCATGTTGGAGCTGGCCTGCGCTCGTGTGAAAAAACGTACCGCCAATCCGCGGATACGGCTGTCCAGGGATGGGAGGCCTGACATGGTTTAAAATATTATTATTGTTACAATATAATACACGAAACTATGGTCACTTAGACAAAGGCCTCAACATTGTCTTTTTTAATTTGTCTGTAACGGGAGAGACGTGGATAGAATTTCTTCCTGTTTTATTGAGGTTGTTGTTTTTTCCTAAATGGTTTTATACTTTCTCTCCACGTAAATGACAGTACATTTCTTCTAAATTCTACCTACTTACTGCCTGACTATTGCAAAAGTTATTAGGTAAATTCCTACAGTTGCTACTGGCCGCATTCACGGCAGCCATATCGCACTTACGATTATGCCACACCCGCCTCGGTGGCGTAGTTGGCTAACGCGCTTGTCGTGTTGAGCTCGACTGCTGAGGACGGGGAGATCGAGGTTCGAATCTCGGTCGGGTGAACTGGGGGTAGTTTTTCCTAAATGGTTTTCCACTCTCCCTCCACGAAAATGCAGGTTCACTTTCGCTAGTTCAACCCTCCCAATTCCAAATCCATTAGCGTAATTGGTGACCTGGTGGTCTAGGGGTAAAGTGCCAGACTTCTGTGCTGGCGGCCGGGGTTCAATCCTCGGTCCCGGCACAGATTTATCTGATTACCAAACCCTTCCTTCACCTCTGACAAGACATCTTGTGAATGTGGGGAATGCCAGGCCTCCACCGTGGTTCGGATTCCACGTTAAACTGTAGGTCCTTAATTTCATCTCACAATCACCCTACCATTACACATTAGCGTAAGTGCGTATAACCCGAATGGGTAGTAAGAAGCGGTGCTGCTAATAATAATAATAATAATAATAATAATAATAATAATAATAATAATAATAATAATAATAATAACAACATTAGCGTAATTAGTACTTAAAGCGTATAACCTGAACGGGTAGTAAGACGCGGTGCTAAATATAAAATAATGATTATTCCACAGTAAAAATTGGCCAATAACAGTTGCAACTCTCGTAAGCTAGAGTGCGCAGCTGTCACGACTTGGCGAGCGTTGAACTGACTACACCGATATCAAGACCACTGCTGCTTTTTAGATCGAGTCACAGGCAGTGACAGTGACAAAACGAGTATTGAGGATAGAATCACTGTTAATTAATCATCTCTCATCTCTTAAATGCAATACATTTGGGAACAATAGTGATGTGTTATAACCATGTATAAGAAAAATATTGCTTTCTCATCAACCAAAGAGCTTCAATACAAGAATATCCATTGCGTAAACGTTTGCTGGAAATTGCTCGAATTTAGATAACCAAGAAAAAACCTTCGTGCCTTTGAAAATACACATTTTACCAAAAATAACCGTACGTAATTGAACCAACCAAAAATACAGTTGAAAATATGTAAACTTCTACTTCACACGAAGAAAAAATACCATTGTTTTAAGGACCATCAAACTTAAATGGGAAATCTGAATTGTTAAAAATTATCGTTAGTAAGTTATTCAAATGAGGTCGGTGACCTGGTGGTCTAGGGGTAAGGTGTCAGACTTCTATGCTGACGGCCGGGGTTCAATCCTCGGTCCGGCAAAGTTTTATCTGATACCAAACCCTTCCTTCACCTCTGACAAGACATCTTGTGAATGTGGGGAATGCCAGGCCGCCACCGTGGTTCGGATTCCACGTTAAACTGTAGGTCCTTCATTTCATCTCACAATCACCATACCATTACACATTAGCGTAAGTGCGTATAACCCGAATGGTAGTAAGACGCGGTGCTAATAATAATAATAATATTCAAATGAGCAATCACAGTTACAAATTATGATACAATTCAAACTTCTACTTCACAACAAGACGTGGCATTATTGTTGTAAGTACAATACAAACAATTCAAACAGACGACTTAAAAGTAAACCATATTGTTGACAAACATGGAAAAAACTTGAAAGCTGTAATTTAGAAGAAATATATCTGAATTTGCGTAGAGGGAGAGTGTAAAACCATTTAGAAAAATCCTTCAACACACTCAACCTTGATTCGAACCCCTTATCCCCATCCTCGCTGTCTACTATATTGTGAGATTGACTCATTGGACCACTGAATTGGGTCCTAATCTAATTCACCAGTAATTTCATACCAAAAAATTACATCAAATTGATAATAACAATAAGAAACTGAATGTTGCTCGAGTCTACAAATTCAACTATAGACTATGATTATCTTTTCAACAAAATGGGTCGCGATTGAACATAGACGCAACAATACGCCGCCTTCAAGAATAAGCTTCAAAGAAAACAGTACCATCTATATTATATCAACCACTCCTCTCAGCTGCTATCCTTGATTTCCACCCTAGTATTGTAAACCCCGTGAAGTTGAAGGCGAACTTCGATTTTATAATCTTTATTTTTGAATAAGGTGTCAGGCTTCTGTGCTGGTGGCCGGGGTTCAATCCTCGGTCCCGGCACAGATTTGTCTGATTACCAAACCCTCCTTCACCTCTGACAAGACATCTTGTGAATGTGGGGAATGCCAGGCCTCCACCGTGGTTCGGATTCCACGTTAAACTGTAGGTCCTTCATTTCATCTCACAATCACCCTACCATTACACATTAGCGTAAGTGCGTAAACCCGAACGGGTAGTAAGACGCGGTGCTAATAATAATAATAATAATAATAATAATAATACATTCAAATTATTGCTTTTACATCACTTTTAATACTATAATTCTATTAAATAATTCGTTTTATTGTGATTTTGACTAAATTTGTTAATATTTATATCCTCTTAGATATTAAGGACAGCCTTTTTTTATCATAATTCTCAATTGATCTTAGACTAAGTACCATTTAAAACATATTTTTTATCCCACATTTATATTTATTCTTTACATTGAATTATATTATTATAATTACGATTAATAATCTTTAGTTCAAATGACCCATTCACAGAAAATCTAGACGCGACGGGGAGTGAACCAGCAAATTATTTATTTGTAGCCCTAAACTCAGAAAACTGGACAACGTAGGTGGTCTTAAAAATAATATTTGGATTATTTTCAAAATACATCAGTATTTTATCTCTGAACGAAAGAGATTCGAGAGCCGAGACATTGTGAAAGTGGGTTTGTTACCTTTTAACTAAATGATAAATTAATGAGCTGACGTCTGGTTGCTGTACTTCCTTATTGTAGAATTAACCGTTCAGAAACACGAGGTTTAACAAATATTTTGCTAGCATTCCAAGATCTTGACTAAGCGACTAATTGATAGGATATGTCTTATTGATGGTTTAATAGACATTTAAATTAATTATCAATCACATAGAATGGGGAAGTATTTAGTATTTGTGTATTTTAAGTTTTTATTATATTTGGTGGAAGTGTCATCAACATTTATTAAACAATTCATTATTTGATGATAGAATTTACAAGACATTTGTAGAAATATTTTATATTAACATTTAAACATGATAAAGAACAAATTCATTAAAATAATATTCTAATAGAACGTTTTATTTATTTGTTTAGTCTTTAGTTATGAAGTTATGGAAAACTGTTATTTCATTACCAACAAAAATATCCTATTGAGATGTAGATATGCCCTTTTTGCGATGCGTGACTCTCTCGTGGTATCAGGTATCCTATGATGTGTTTTTCCACGGCCAATGAATGATGGGTAGACTTTAACTAATATAAACATCGGCCTGCCGCTAATGAATAGGCTTTAGCTTCCACAAAGTCAATCTTGGATAACTTTGCACCAAATGGGTTTAAACTTGACGGCGGTGTTAAAAAGTAACAGTAAAAGTTGACGGTCATAGGGCTTAAAAAAATTAATCTTCAATACAATGAAATATTAAAACAGAGATATTACTTTAGTATGAACCCATTTTTTTAAGGTGAGGAAGGGTTAGTTTTCTTGCAGTTTTTATAGAAAACAATTATTTTTAACCAAAATAAATCAAATATTTCTCCAGTGAAATTATATTTGTAATGAGCATATTAGCATTTGATGAGATTTTTTTTAATCAAGCGGAAAATGTTATCAAATTCTGGGATATCCTTGAAATACATTCATAAGCTTGTGACCCACTTCAATGGCTACGTGGTCTAGCGCACCACTTTCTCAGTAGACCAGACAACTAATGACGGAAATATTGAGGTTCGAATCTCAGTTGGGTGTACAGAGAATGGTTTTGTCGTAATGAATTTCCACGTAAATACGGGTACACTTCCTAAATTTAGCCTCCATAATCCATAAAACCATCAGCGTAATTAGTACATAAGTGTATAGCCCGAACGAATAGTAGGACGCAGTGATTAAAAAACCGTTAAATTACCATGTGAGGAAAATTAAATTCTGTATTTGTACCAAACAAATATTTGATTTATTTTACCAACAAATGTTTGTTGTTATAAAAACTAAGAAAATATTACCCTTAGCTCGTAAACCCTATCATCCTGATAAGTGTATTACGTCTTACTACCCATTCGCGCGATCCTCATATTCATACAAATAAAATAAAGATGAGGAAGGTAAAATGTCCATGGAGATAGAGTGGGAGACCGTTTAGAAAAAAATAACATAAGTACACTGGATGTGGATTTGAGTTCCAATTCTTTATCCCTAATCCTCCCTGTCTAAGGTAGACCAGACGAGACTGACGACTTAGTCCTTGGGCCCACTAATGAGTGTTTGAGCCCATTTACATACGGTACTTTTTATTTTTTAAATGTTTATCCACCCACACCGGTAGACAAGCAAACGAAGGTGTCCGTCCCACCTTTTCTGGATTTCTGGTGACAGGGAAAGTTGAGTTCAAACCATGGACTAGTTCACTAGAGGTAGACTCACAAATTCTCACTGTGCTATTCATATACTCTCTCAATACTAATGCGAGTGCATTTCCTTTAAACTACCATCTTCAACCCTTTTCTGTGAGATGTAGTCGTTAACCGCCCTTGTAGTGAACATACATTTTGAATTAAAAATTATAAAGATATCTTAATATTAAATACAAATTGGTTTAGTCCGATCACTGGAATTGAACCCAGGATCATGTTAAAAATTAATATACCTTTCACCCACCTTGAGGGCTGCTCAATCTAAGGTAACGTCTCTCCAGAGACTGGACTGCCGTTGGTGGGGTGATCAGGGTTCAAATCTCGGCCAGGTGTACTGATGTTCCTATATGGTTTTCCATTCACTCTGCACGTGAATGTGGGTATATTTCCTCTTAATTCTACCATATTTATCCATAGCACAATAGTGTGATTACTACATAAGCGCGCGGGTATTGAGACACAGTGAAAAAAAATTGCATTAATTCTTTATTGATTAAAAAGGATTAAATGTCAATAATTATTTTAAAATTTAGCTTAACATAAAGGGATTGAACTATTTACAAACATATGTAACCTTCTTTATACTACTAATCTCTTAATTTTTATTTGGCTGAAGTTTGTGCAACCAATCCATCAGACACAGAAGCTTAGAAGGCGATCCATTTTATAAATAAACTGAAAGTAAATTATCCTGGTGGATGGTAGAGGAAGACCAGATTGTGGAAGTAAGAGATAGAAACATATTGAGAAAAAGACACGGCGGGAAAGGGACTAGAGAGTGTATAGGATTGCTACTAGATGGCATTAGTGAGAAGTAAATCCGGTGTAACCCAGCAGCTGTAAGTTCAACATATTTTCCAACAGATTGAGCCATGAGGCACAGTATAATTCATTCATGATCAATAATAATAATAAATCCCTTCAATTTAATTTAATTGATCTAAAATGAAATCTAAATAATTGAGCAAAGTATATTTTAGTTACTACTAGCTGACCCGGCAAACGTTAAATTAAATTAAATTAAAATTACATTTTTATAAGATCAATATATTTACCGTAATGTCAAAAACTTAAGAGCATTAATTGTAAAATGTTAAAATGAAATCACGGCAAAAATCTTGGCCCTAGTTATAATGTATTTAATATTTGGTTGTACACACATACATTTACATATTCATGTAAACATTAGACTGTTTTACAAAAGCGAAAAATTTTATTTTTCATAATCATATCGAAAATATATGGTTAGAAATGGTAAAAAAAATGAATACAAAAAAAAGTTTGCCCAATTTTAATAAAAATTAAATTCCACCGAATCTTTTTTGACCGTTTCCAACAACATTTTCGATATAAATAAAAAAAGTATACTTACAACACAAAAGCCGTTGTTGGTGGAAGCTCGTGCCACGTGTTGAGTACTTTTGAGGTTATGAAAATCACTTGATTAACTAATCGTGCAAAATACACTCAAAATTGATAATTTTATTATTATTAATAAAATAGGAATGATTAATAGTTAATATGAGAGTTACACTGAGATAGCAAAATAATAATTGTCAACGTTACTACTACACTTGATGCATAAACAATAATGATGGCCGACAACTGTGTAGGGAGTGAGAGAAGTCTTATTGTGTGAGAGAAACAGGAGACCGGCTTCGTTCTCATCCCTACTCCGTGCTGTTTACTGGGTCAGAAGTGACACCTGTAGACAACTGGCGGGGATAACTAATTAAATGACGATTGATCAGTTATCGACCGGGATGAAAAATGATTAAATTACTAAAATGGCTATTAAAAAATAGGGGTTGGTGATAAAAGGGTAAAAATTTAGGGTTGTATGTATTTTTTAATGCGACATAATAAAAAAAATAAAGAAATTTAAAAAATGTCTAAAAATTAAAGAAAATGTTAAGGGTGGACAACCCTTATCACTAAGGGGTATGAAAAATAGATGTTGGCCGATTCTCAGACCTACTCAATATGCTCACAAAATTTCATGAGAATCGGTCAAGCCGTTTCGGAGGAGTACGGGAACGAACATTGTGACACGAGAATTTTATATATAAGATATATATTTAATAAAATTTTATACCGAACACAAACCTTTTAATAATTATTAACGAGCTTTCTTGACTCATATTAAAGAATAGTAAGAAAAAAGAGCAACAAATATTATTTTAGGAATATGTTATCAATTTATAAAGGATGACTTAATCAATATGAGAAAGTACTTTTTTTATTTAGCTTGATATGTTAATGAAATTCCAAAATTGATTTTACATCTTATAAGTGCTAAGAAAATTATTATTTCCCGCACGTCATCAGACTGTATTTGGAGAGTTGAAAAGTTCAATAACATTTCAAAACATTATCTCAATAAAAATTATGTTCAAAATCAAAAGAATAATTTTATAAAATAAGAAAATCATTTTAAGATGTTTAATATTTTTTGGAACGGAAATACATTTGAAGTTATCAAGTAGTGGGCACGTGAAATAAATGTCAATCTTATTTAGTCTGGATCACTGAAGTTTGGGGATAAAATCTCTGCTGGATGTTCTTAGAGAGTTTTAACAAAATTTACAAAATAATTTCTTACTCTCCAAGAAAATAAGATTTTATTTGATCTAAATTTTACCTGTACCTCAAACATACCCCATTAGTTTAATTAAATGAGACGCAAAATAAAATAAAAATATTGGTCATGTCGGAGAAGAAAACATAATTTTACAAATATGCTTAAGTTTGCGTGCTACTTTTCTGCACAACATATAATATATTATGTACTTAGTTTCTCAGCGCTAGTCCTCCAGAAATGTGATCAAAGCGTGTACGTGCTATTAAGAAAAATATTTGTTGATATGTTCCTACTTTTGGAGTCATTTAACATTATATTGTATTATTTTGTTTCCAACCTCCTATAAACAAGATATATTCACTCATATTCATTAATGAGATTTTCGAGAATATTTAAATTTTGTATTTGGTAAGCATTTACAGATCATAACTTTAAAAATAGTACAAAACCACAGATTATACTCGAGAATGCATATGTTTGTCTCGAGTTTTTACGTTAAGTTAAGTGAATCGTGATCAGACATAAGTTAAGCTAACTTCAAGTGAACGTTACGTTAAGTTACGTTAATTTAACGTTAAGTTGATCGTGATCCCGGCATAACGAAAGTAAATAAATTTGTTTTCTACAAGTTAAAATAATGGCTTCATCGTGTCTGTGATTGTTGTGATTTTCTGTATCTACATAAACACATGACAGAGGTTCGCTTTAATTCACTGACAATCTTTTAAATTGAAGGTCACTTGTATCAAATGGTTGTCCGGCATCATCGACCTGTTCTCTCAGCAGAAATTAAGGCGAAAGATATTATAGATTATTTTATTATTGTTTTCTGTACATGTTAATATTTAATTTGTAGTAACATGTTCTACAGTCTACTAATGCTGACTTTATATTTTTAAATTAATCAATTATCGAATTTGTGTATTGTGATAGTGTCAGAGTATTTATTTCAAATTTTTAAGCCTATTATTAATACTTTTAAAACCTCACTTGATAAATAATCAAATAATGTAAGAACTTTTAATCTGTCATTCCACAAATAACACTTGTGTACAAGTTTTAGGGGGAAAACGGGGATATAGATGGTTAGAAATTAAGGTAGGAAAAGTGGGTGGCAACTTATTTAATGACAATTGGTGGCACAGTCGTAAATCCTCCCCTGGCTGTAATAACCTCATTTTGTTTATATGCAGGCCCCTAAGCTCAAATTCATAGTGAGCTTGTATGTGACAGAAAAATTTATAAATATAACTGAACTTGGTGAGGCATGTCATACCCCCGAAAAAATAATCATTAGTTATGTTGTTTAGGCTCTACAAAAGTTTATATACATATATACGGTGTACCAAACATCTCTTTTTAGGAGGAAAGGGGTTAAAAAACTGATTTTTTTTACTAAATCTTGACGTTAATTTTTTAACTATGACAATAATAATATTAATATGTGTAAGAAAATAAAATTGTTGTTGAATAATGGCGTTAAATAGCCCCGACAATTCATCGTATGTTTGTTTACGATTGCTTTCTAATATTTTGACTAACACTATTATAATCCAATTTTCATATGGATATTATTTTTGAAAATTTGAAAAATTACACCTGAACACGGAAATCGAATCCATATATCAATTTTCAAATGTACGAATATATTACTTTATTAGATAAGTCTTAAGATAATTTTCATCTTTTAATCCTCGCCAGTCATGTTCAGTACAGTTAAATGTTATAGCGGGTGCTTATCTCCCTCATATTATTTTGTTATATAGTAATTGCTATTTTATAGGTATTTATAATATAAAATGTCGACAGTGATAACTTTAGATAAAATGACGTGACGTATAAATACGCAAAACTTGATCGAGTAGTTTTTCGGGACCCGACCCTTTAGCTCAGTCGGTAACGTGTCTGTCTACAAAGTGTCCAGGGTTTGATTCCTGTCATGGCCTAAACATTTATCATGGGTTAAATGTGGGTTTGCCCTGCCTGCACATTGATGAATTTATGGATGTCAGTTTTGTTCTAGATTTAAGTTATTATATAAGTAGTGTGCTGATAAATTCAGTCAGTTCAAACAGTGCAAGTTAAATAACTCAATAAATGAAAAAAAATATCTCTCGCTGTCAGATAAGGATGAATACTGGGCTGTACTAGATAAACAAATAAAAAAGTACCGCATTAAGTGTTAAAGAATATAAGTGTTATCGGGTAGTGTGATAAATCATTGGTTAATTAGGTGTCACCCGCTTCGGTGGTCACGTGATCTAACGCGCTACTCTCGTGTAAGACTAGATTACCAAAGATATAGAGATTAGGGTTAAATCCCGGTCGGCTGTATTGAGGGTTGTTTTCGTAAATGGTTTTCCACTCTTCTTCTACGCAAACGCGGGTGAACGTCATCTAATTTAAACCTTCCTAATCCCTAAATCACTAGTGTAATTAGTACATAGGCATATAATTTGAACAGTTAGTAAGACGCGGTGCTAAAAAAAAGTCGTCCATATCACCGTACTAAGTTTACCACCCGTCCCGTATTTTAAGAAGTTTTTCTGTGTTAAACGTAGTTGAATCTGACATAAAAGTTGAGGATGAAAACTTTTAATCATAACAATCCTAATTGAATATTTAACACAGTTGATCGCAATAAGATATTATTTTTATTCACTTAAAAAGTTACATTTTACACAAAATGCCATATGATTGGGTTTTTTTTCATGAAACTCCCTTAAAACATGTAAACCTACCCAATTCCTGCCACTTACTATTCTTTAGTGACGAAAAGTGGATTTTTGCATTTTATTGAAATAAAAAATGTCAATGAATAATCACTTTCAGTTTGCATAGCAAATATACTATTATTAAGATGTAAAACCTAAACAATACTTGCACATATGGTCACACAGTCTAAGAAGTGAAGATCGTAATAAACTATATTGCCGGTAATGGGCAGTTTGGGGTTCAATTTCCAGTTGGACGATCAATAGGAGGTTTCAATTTTTTATCTGCACCCTACTGAGAAAGAATAGAGACTTATAAAAAAATGTGAATACACGCAATGGTGTTACAACAGAATGGGGATTCAGTTTTACCAGACTTCATTGCCGATGACGAGGAGGAGGCTTGAATTCGTGATTTATTATTGTGGGCTTACATCCAATTTTCAAGCTAGTGAGGGTACATTTTATCAAGGTTACTTACTCTATCTATTCTTACCATTTAAATTGGGTCATTAATAATATTTTAAATAAAAGAACTAATAAAAAATAAATATATAATATAAAGTCATTAATAGCCTTCATGATGAAAGCACAGAATCAATCCAAAAATAAAAATAAATGGCATTGAACTACATCCCACATTTAGTCTTTAAAAACTCTTACCTGGATTTGAACCTCACTATTTCTTTTGGAGTTCATTGGTTCATGATGATGAACTGTATATTAGTAGAGAGCACTTGTTTACTATGTTGGAAGTGTTTTATAGAGCACTCGTCAGGATTTACCGAAAAACACCAGGCAAGCCTTCATGATCCTGGTATCTGTTTGGAACTACCGTCAACATTCATAAACACATCAAGCTGAGAGGGAAGGTGATTTCTTGACAAGTCCTACACAAATAACTCTTTCATTGGTAAGCTTCTTTCGCTGAATAGAATTGTAAATCAATCTTTTTAGCTAGGTAATATAAAAGTTAGTTGTTATATATATGTTACATATATACGGGTTATTTACATATATGTTGCATATATAGATATTGGTTGTATACATATGCTACGGGTAAAGTTCAAACTAGGATAAAGTTGATATTAGCCAGTTAATGTTGAAATTATCGTGGATAATGTTAAATGAGATGAGATTAAATAATGTTTTTCGATGTTTATCCGGATAATATTGACATTATCCACCCGCGCTTGAATAATGTCAACATTTTAGGGTTGATGTTAGGTTAATTCGGTTAGGATAGGTTAGGCTAGATTTTATTAGGTGATTTTAGGCAATGATTGTTTAGTTTAGGTTAGTGGAAAAGTAAGAATTAAAATGAGGCATTTCGAATGTTTATTTGTTTAATTTAGGTTAGTGGAAAAGAAATAATCAAAATGAGGCATTTCGAATGTTTGTTTGTTTAGTTTAGATTAGCGGAAAAGTGAGAATCAAAATGAAGCATTTCGAATATTAGTTCATTGCTATGATTCAATTTCAGAGATCTAAATGACGTTCAAAAATATAATCGGTATTCACACATGCTTAGCTTTACAAATAGTATTCAACGTTATCCAAGTATTGATGGCTAAAAGTCACCCGAGAATGCAAGTGTTCTATGTCCAGTTATTCACTTTTGTGTAAAAGAGCATTGAAGTTAGGCCTTGTGTATAAAACCAATGTTACTAGATGACAACTAGAGTTTGTTTCTTCTTGAATAATTATATACTAGTCTCAATTTCACCGCAGGTGAATCATATGCATTCTAAATAAACATAAACACCAAATCTCTCAAATTTAACAATTTTGGAGATAGAACACTTGCATTCTCAGGTGATGTAATGTCGAGATTATCCAGATAAGGCCAAAAAGATCTAAAATTATTTCTATTTCTGACTTTATCCACTGCACTTGGATAATGTCGACATCTCCCGGCTATTCTCGACATTATCCAAATTTCGCACACTACCCGAAGCATATACACATTTAAACTGTGCTTTGTCCTTAGTTTCATTTGTATAATATCAGGTAAAGGTGATATAAAATATCCTATTTAAGGTGGGATCACGAAATAAGATCAGTATTTTTGCAGTTTACGTAGTTAAATACTTTACTGCTCAAAATAAAATAAAATAGGTTATTTCTTTAATAGATACCTAAGTTTAGTATAATTTACAGCACATCTAAATGATTCTTGAATACCTGTCATCAACATTGTGGCATTTTAAAATACATTTCTTAAACTGAGGATAAAAGTTATGTTTAAATTTCGTAATGTTCGTGAAACATATTTAAGAATTATTTAGATTAATATACCTTGAAAATTATACTAAAAGTATCTACTTGATTTATTTTGGCCAAAAGAATATTTTGTTACTATAAACATTGTATAAATATGAACCTTCCTTTTTACCCATCCATCCAAGATGAAGGCCAAATGATTGAATCCCAGACTTCTAAATTAGACTACCCAACCATACGTGTCAAGTTTGAAATAGTTTGAGGTTTGTGACCTATAAAGCGTACACACACACACAACTATATATATATATGTATATATAATATATATACACATATAATATGCACATATATTAAGTTTTTTATAGTAGCTTTCGTTTTGAATATTGCAATGGTGTTATAATTGAATTAGTTGCTTCTAATTCATTTCTTCTAATTCATCGCTCAACATATTAGATTAAACATTTTTTTAAATAAATATATTTGGTATATTATTATTTGTATGGTTTACCACACCTATTTATCCATTGCTAGTATCAAGAAAAATAAATATAGACCTATAGCTAAGATACTAAAAATGAAACGTTTTTTATGTTATAAAAGGATCTACCCAAAATCATATCGAAATTAAGTCTAACTTACCTTCATCTTTTGGCAAAAAGAATCAGTCTCGTTTTGTCCGGTTTACCGGTGAGGGAGCAGTTATGATACAAATCGTGACCAGGTGAAATATATTTATTTTCCTAAGGTCTTTCTCACTATTTCTACATACCATTACGGATTCATTTTTTCTAAATCAAACCTAATTTCTTCCTATTTCATCAGTGTAAATATATGGAGATACCGGATAGGTAGTGGGACGCAGAGAACATTTTTATAATAAATACAATCACGTGGCCTACTCTACCTAAAGTTGTACATACATGACGTATATAAGCTATAGCTACTGTTGGCATAATGATGTTTACATGTGTAAATTAATTTTTTTCATATAATTGTATCATAATTTATTGATTTGATAATTTTCGTTATCGTTAATATTTAGATAAATAAAATATATAACTTAAAAAAAACGTAGGTAGCAAAAATCAGTTTAAAAAATTTTGCCATAATATTCCAGTGCTGACACAACAATATGTCAATGTCATTGAATACAAATGTTGGCTTCTTAATTTTCAAATATATATATATAATAATTGATACTTATTTGGTAGGCCTTATTATAATAATAGTAATTATATATATTATATATATTATGAAGGCCTACCAAATAAGTATCAATTATTATTATACTGATTCTTCACAAAATGAAAAACAAATTTAAATAATATAAACGTAAGATATTCATTACTTAATGCAATTTAAATAATGCAAACCAGTCTTAAATAATAGTTTTTGTCTTGTTTATAGTTTATTTTAATTATTACCGTAAACTTTATTGCGAGTATTTTTTTCAAAAATTAATAGTATTAAATATTATTGGAGCACCTTTATCCCCACCCATCTCTCCCATTCCTAAATAAACACACTTAAAAACTTTACTTTAAAATATTTACCAACACATTTTATAATTCGCGTAGCTTCTTACTACCCGTTCATTATGTCATAACTTATCAATACTAATGAGATAAAGAATGAAGAAGTGAACATTTATAGAAAATTTACCCGTGTTTGATTGAAGAAGATGTTTGAAATCCATTAATAAAAACCACCCTCAGTGTGCCTGGGTGGACTAGAATCTTGATCTCCCGTCTCCGGATAACCAGACAAGAGGAACGTATATAAAAAATATATCATATCACTTCCATGTTAGAAAGTGTGTTTGATTGTTTTTCATCAATTCATGAGAATTGTTTACATTCAAAAGATTTAAAATGAAAAAAAAAATCATTAGCTCTTTATTATTATTATTATTATTATTATTATTATTATTATTATTATTATTATTATCATCACGGTGTCTTACTACCCATTCGGGTTATACGCACTTACGCTAATGTGTAATGGTAGGTGATTAGAGATTGAATGGAGGACCTACAGTTTAACGTGGAATCCGAACCATGGTGGAGGCCTGGCATTCCACACATTCACAAGTTGTGGTTAATACACGCCTTGTCAGAGGTGAAGGAAGTGGAAAAAAATCCTTAAATAAAGGGATATAATTTCATAGTAACTAAAATATACAAGCGAGTTCTGGTGAACCAATATTAAAATATAAAGTAGTCGGCTTAGAGTCCTCCATAATAAAATAAATAATACAAATTACCCTGGACCACACAGACTTTCTAGACAATTTTTTTTTATTGCCGGTTATGTTTAGTCTGTGTTTTAACATGGTGGTATCATCTTTCACATTGTTCCAAACACTTTTCACCCCTTAATTTCACTCAATTTCTGTCTCTCAGATTGTCTCTTTCGCTTCATCCCACTACTTTGTCCGCTCTGTTCCTCCCCCCACCCCTTTTTCACTCCTTGTACACAACGCTGTTTATACTCAAGGCGCAAACCCTTCTCCCCATTCCCCAACCCCTCAACCAACACAAATAAACACCAGCTCGCCCAGTTAAACTTTTAAAAAATTCCTACTCTTATTAACAATCCTAAGCCAAAAAAATATGGAGGCTAGTATTTAAAAGTACTCTTATAAATCGTATGCTTTAAAATCAATCTTCTGTTTCTGTAATATAGTGTATACAGCAGAAACATTTTAATTTAAAGTCCAAGGATTTTTAAGACTATTTGGAGTATCCAAATTCATATTAACCGTTATTATGAGTATGGAGGAAGCTGGTACATAATAAATCAATAACCTCAAAATATGCTATATATAAACACAATTTTTATAATTAAATGCTATGTAAAACGCACATACACAATATATAAATAGGCATAAATGAAAATCAGAGTTTATTTTAATACAAACTATAAAAACTTGAAAAAATTAACATACAAAATAGCAGGCTTGGTTAGTTTTTCAAGCTAAATGATATTAGGTTGAAAAAAATTAATGATCTTAATTTCTTGTAGTTTTCTTATCTTGATGCACTAAACAAACTCTTCGAGGTCACTGATTGAATTAAAAATGTATCTCACGTCTGGTTTAGATTCAGTGAATATTTTCTTTTACTATGTGTCAATAACTTGAAATCGTTATTTGACATTATTGGAATATTGGGTGATTTGATAAAAATCTTTTTTTAGGTTCTATATGAGTACAAACTCGAAAAATTAACAATTGGCTTTGGATTATCCAAATATTTCTTTCTGGAATTCAAATTAAATGATTTTTTTCTAACAAATATTTAAATAGTAAATTAGCTGGGGAATCATTGTGAGCTCATCCAGATCCTACGGTATTTATAAAATAAATAAAAGAGAAGTAAATACCTCACAAGAAAGTTATTCACAACCATAAAGTTCATTAAAAGAGGTAAATATCGGTCGCAATTAATTGTGGAGAAGAAAATTGTATTTGGAGTAGTAGAATACACTCAATTATTCCCCATGTACAAATATTTTGAAATGGGAAAAGTACAAAATGAATAACTCTTCCAATAAAATTATAGTAAATGGGTGAAATGTTAATTAATCAATTAATTATATTCATACAATAAATGTCTTAATATCAAATTATCAAATGCATTAAAATAACTTGTACTAATGGCCACGTGGTCTGAAGCCTTTGACTCACATAGCCACTCTTGATATGGAGGTCAAAGCTCGAATTCCAATGGGGACCATTGCTGTTGGTTTTTCTCACTGTATTTTTTCCGGCCCTTTCTTCATACACATGCTGGTACTTTTCTTGTAAAGTTTGGATTCCAAATCACCCCTAATAATTAGATTAATCTAATAATACTCCGTGTTTAAACTCATTATTAACAACCACAGCTAGTAAATTTGATAATTGACACCGGGACATGGACCATTCCCATCTTCTAAGCATCGCTAGTCGTGAAAAGTTATTAATCTTCCGAGTATTTTCTTACCTCCATAAAAAACACAGTTATGTTTTTTATTGCATGCAACTGCGCCTAGAAGTAACAAGGAACTTCTCACACCACTTCAACTTCAATACGTCATAAAAAATTTCCTGACTTGAAATTGAACCCACAATGCCTCCAAAGGTCGACGGACAGTGAATTATTGCCTTATTGCTCATAGTATATGATATTTTTTAGTGATAGAACTCCTGACAACTCCTGTTATTATTCCTAATTTGATTTCTCATCTTCCCTCCACATAAATGCAGCAGGTATGTCTCCTCTAAAATCAACTTTCCTCATAGTTAAATAAAAATAACCCTAAGGATTAGTAAGACGTGACGCAAAAAAAAAAAAACCTATCCTTTTTGCTTACGTTCAAACTAGAACTCATAAATAAAATCGTTAAAAACGTTTTTCATCTCAAATTTCACCCGCCCACCATTTTCCCCATTAGTTCTTTTTTCAAATTACAAACAAACCTATTGCACCATCCCCTAAAATCTCACCCTTATTTTGAACGGACACGTGCGCGACTCTACAACGCCGCAACATACGTCTTCAGCAACCTCCTCAACATCAACAAGCAATGCTCGCATGCTCACTCGCAGCTTTTTTTTTTTTTTACATAGAAGAGAACACTCCTTCCGTTTCCGGTTTGTGTGTCGTGTCGTGAGCCACGTCTGTTTCTTCAGTCATCCGCGTGGAGAAGTCATCGCCATCTCTCACTTTGCGCCCCCTCGATGAACAACCCTTGTATTTATAAGAGGGAGGAAGAAGGACATTTTTGTTTTTGTTTTAGACTTCAATAAAAGTTCTTCTGTTTAGTCCTTTCTCGGTAATTTCTTGGTAAACAAGGAAACGTTTCCTGTGGGAATAGCAGGAAAAATAATTTGGAAGTGGCGAGAAAAGAATTTTGATGCCACCAGAGACGAATATTTTATTTTATTTGTTTATCTGCTTGGATGAATATATATTAGAAGCAAACCGTATTAATACGAACTATGTTTATATTATCTTAAGGACATTTTTTTAAAATCCTCATTGATGGTTGCATGGTCTAACGCGTTATTCTTGCATTGTATTGAATTGCCGGAGAAAGGGAGATATAAATGGGGGTACGTTTCATCTACATTCTACCTTACTCATTCCTTTTCCAATAGTGTAAATATTCTAATAGCCCGAATAGGTATTAAGACGTGGTTAACAACAACAAAAACAACAACAAATATTTAAAAACATTCATTAATGTATATATATATATATATATATATATATATATATATATACTCATTATTGTGGCCATGGGTGCATATGAATAAATGGAGATATTTATTTATCCTTTCAGTTCAAAACTAATTTTAATGAAACTTTACAATATACACAGTCAAAACTATACGAGTATAAAACAAAGAATGCATTAAAACCCCAGAATAAATTTTAATCCTTATGAAATTCCATAATATCTAACATTATTAACATTAAGAGTACATTTAAAATTCATATTTAAGAAAACTATAAGAACAACAATTTTAAAATATTCCCTCCCCCTCTCTTCTTTTCGCCCACTTTCCTTTTGATACTCAGAGGTAATGTACATACATATTTTCTGAGTACTCCACTGATTAGGGGAATTTATCGCGTTCATTCTGAACTCACGTATTAAATCAGCAGATTACATACTCAATAAGGCGCAACATCCAATACCGTGGTTTGGCAACTCATCCAAATATTTGACCATGTCTATAATCAAAACCGGAATCCCTGTTGGCCTATTTCCTAGATGTTTAGATTCTCTCTGAAAACGGCGAATATTGTCATCCCCTACTAGAACTCATCATTACAATCCATTAAGTTGCTATTCTTTACTTTAATATATGATAATTTGTACTGAGTCATTTACTTTCATATGATCATTCATTTATAGAGAAAAGTTTCAAACTTCTGGTGTTTAATTTTGTTAGTTATGTTGTACTTTACATTTTTAAAAGCGTTTGTTTCAGCCAATTTGAATAATAGAAATACAATATACTTTGTTACGTTTCATCTCTGTTACGTTTGTATGAGTATGATTAAGTGTTTGTTGATAAGTTCGATAGAAATAAAATTATTAATAGCTGCAATAGTAAGTTCTTACTCAATACCCTCAAATTACATTAAAACCCTCTTTATTCTAAGGCGCTACTCTCATGTTGGACTAGATTAACGATGACGGAGAGATCAAGGCTTGATTCTGGTCAGGTATACTGAGGGTGTTTTTTCCTCAAGAGTTCCCCACGCTCTCTCCACTCAAATATGGGTAAACTTTCTCAAAATTCAACAGAATTTATAGTCGATATATTTGAAATTCAAGTGATCGTATTTGTCTTTAACTGATTTTTATCCGTAACGGCCCACTGGGAGAACGGCTTTCTCTCGAGACTATATAAATACAGCTCTTCAAGATACTGGTTCTATTTTTGGCGACGCTTGCAAACATGATCAAAATAAGCCGTTTAAAGAAAGACTTTCGAAATAAAAATAAATGTCGAGCGTTATGTGTTCGAAATTCATCTTAGAAAAAGCTTGTGAGGCATGACTTTGACATGTCTAGGAGTATATAGCTTGGGTAACATCACTTTAGAAATGACATCCCTCTTCAGATTATTCTAATGGGTCTTTTAAGAGTCAGAAGGCGCCCCCCATGGCAGATCCATCACCCCGACTATTGAACTAGGAATTATTTGTTCTTTTTTTTTTGCCTTTACTCGAACGCATAGGAACAAAAAGAGTTTGTAAAATAAAAACCTAATATTGATTTTAAATGTATTTTTGATTATATATACTTTTGCTTTTAAAAACCATAGTATATTTAAGACTACCACACCTTAGCTCAGTTAGTATCATGTCTATCTACTGAGCTAAGAGTTTCGGGTTCGATTCCCGGTATGTCAGAAAAAATTATCATTGGTGAAATGTGGGTTTACCCTTCCACAGTGATGAATTAACGACTGGGGACTGGATGTTGTGCCTGTCCTCAACTTAATCAGCTGCATGAAGCTATGAAGAGCCTAGCAAACCGTTATTGGAAAATATATGACTAGAAAAAAAACTGACCCAGCCGGGGAACAGCAATGGATGTAAAAAATGTATTTTAGAGCAACAAAGTATACTATGCCATAGATATTTTAATGATCTTGAAGTTTGGCTAAATATATGACCATCTCACAATAAGGTTTTTACGATGAACATAGCGACGAAGATTTTAGGCGATTCATTTTCTCTAAACTATCCAATTCACACATTAAAAACTTAGCTATTAAACAAGGGGTACTCATAAGATTTTTTTAAATTCAGAAATAATAAAATAGATAAAACAAGATTTTATTTTGAATTTAAATATATATCTGAAAAAATAAGATAAAAAAATTGTTTAAACCAAATAACAATAACCCTTAATAAAACAAAATAAGCATCGAGACGTAACTTATATTAAAACAACATTTAATTCTGGAAACAGATATATTCAATAAAGATTACTACAAGTGAGGATTGCAAATAAAATCAATAAATAAAATTTAACTGTTTTATTTTATAAAAACATTGTAAAATCAATCAAATAAAATAAGCAAATATATTACAGTGGAAACCAATTATTTCTATATTAATGAAAAGGTGTGCACGAGTACTAAATATTTGGTCTGGTTTGTCGGTTATGAGGTCAGAGTTTAAATTCAAACCGTGTTCACTGAATAACTCCCCTCCCCCCCCCCCCTCCCGAATGGTCCTCCTACTCCGCGTGCAAATTCAGGTACATTTACTTACTATATATTCTAGCTTCGTCATCCATGTAACATTAGTGTAAATATCTGGTGATACCTCAGTTGGCTTTAAGACGTAGTGTAATTATATACATACAACCGCTTTGACTTTTCTTTGCAAGGGGATGTAAAATAATGGAATTCCAGAAACGTTTTTTGATAGGTCTTACCGTTTAGCCACAATATACCTCCAAAGAAAGGTCCGCAATGACTTTAAAGTTGATACGCCTTTTTGAATTTTTTCAGGAGTTCAAAATTAAACTTTTTAGCTTTTCGGAATTTTCCCTTCGGTTACAGGCTAGAAGCTAGAAGCTTCCCAAATTACAAGTTTCTAGCTCATCTGGAAATGGGTAAACATTAATGTCAGTGAGTGAGTGAGTCTGCCATGTGTCTTTATAGTAGTATTATATATATATATATATATATACTGGTTGACTTTTTTATTTTTTATTACTGCGCCTTTCTGCCAGTTCAGGTTCTACACATATATTATATTTACTCTAATGGGGTAGGGATGAGGAAGGAAGCATTTTAGAGGTAATATACCTGCATTTGCGTGTAAATAGAATAGGTAAAACATTTAAGGGAAAAAAATCCCCTGAGTAAACCCAACCAGGATTCAAGTCCCGACATCCCCATCATCAGCAGGTCAGTCTAACACGAGGGTGACGACGCAGAACGTTCAGCCACTGTAGTGGATTCGCAATGGTAGTCTAACTATCTGTCTCGTCACACTCATGTAAAACTGGACTGCTAGTAATAAAAAGATACGGGTTTTAGTTCCTGTTAGGTGAGCTGAGAGTGTTTTTTCATGCTCTCTAGCTACGAAAATTGAAATAAATTTCCTCTAAATTCTACCTTTCTCCTCCTTACCCAGATAATGTAAATAGGAGGATAGTTCATATGGTCAGCTAAACGCAATGCACACATACAAGTATGGTACAGTCAAATTTTCATAAAATACAAATATTTTGTTGCGATCAACATTTATAACATTTTACAATACCATTTTTTTAAAGTACCACTTCTTACTTCCCGTTTGGGTTATACGTGTATGTATTAATTACGCTAATGGCTTATAGAGATAAGGAAGTTTTTATCTAGATTATGTGTGCACGCATTGGCTTGGAGAGCGAGCGAGTGGAAAACTATTTTGTAAAAACCATCATGAGTACATTCGACCAAGATTATAACCTCGGTCTCTCTGTCATAGAAATCTAGTCTCCTGAGAGAGTAGCGTCTTAAACTATGCGGCCACTGAAGTGGGCTACTATTTTATTAGTTAGTTTATAGGTATTCATAATATTCATCAAAAGTTACAGCTGCAGATCACATGGCCTGACGAGTGAATACTTGAATGACACACTTCGGTGGCTGCATTGCCTAAGGCGTCACTCTATTAATAGACTGGATTGCCGATGACGGGAAGGTCAAGTCTTGAATCCCAGTCGGGTGGTTTTCCTCAATTGTTTCACACTCTCCCTCCACGAAAATGTGGGTACACTTCATTTAAATTGACCTTCCTCTTTCTTAACACTTTAGCGTAATTAGTAGGGCTCGAACGTGTAGTAAGATACGGTGAAAAAAAAAATGGATGTGTGTACTTATGTACGCGCGCGAGAAGTTATACTTCTTTGGCATCATTAAAAAATAGTTTTTAATTGCATGCAAATAATTAATTACAATAAAATTATAATATTTAGTATTTATTATGTTAAATAATAATATTTTAATTTATATCAATAAATAATTCATACGAATAGTAAATAATATTAATCAAAATATTCAATTTAAATCACTACTGAATATAATTTATTAGCACATATATAATTCGCACTTGTATGAAACTAAAACACGTGTTGTGAATGTAGAAACTAGAAACATGTGGATAAATATTATATATATGAAAACAGTGATCAGAGGCGACAGCGTACCAACATGCGCGACTAACAGAGGTTCTATTTCTATTTTGTTGGTAGCTTTTTTTTTTCGAGACTTAGTGAGCGGTTTAGCTTCAACCTGTTACTTTTGTGTTACAGTGATGCGCGCGCATCTTAAAATTTCACTCTCATCATTTTTTCATAACGCGCCTAAAGAAGTATAACTTCAAAAATTAGAATGCAGATATAGTATCTTTTATCTATGTAAGATAAGGCCCTTTCTATAATAATTGGAGTATAAGCATGCCCACCAATAGCGAACTGACAGAAAGCTCTTTCAAACAAGAGGTCCCGCCCGGACTTGTGGTTGCGCGACTCTTGAACATCCATCATTGAGGCTGTTAGGAGCCGACACCCAATACTCTTTACTTGCACTCTGATGGAGAGCATCCAAGAAAACAGATTTAAGAAAGAGAGAGAGAGAGAAAAAAAAAAGAGAGACTGTAAAACAATCGCAATGAAGAGCATAAAGAAGATGATGCTATTAGTGGAGCTCTTGACCGACACTGCGTGTTTTCAGACTCGGATTTCAACGGGCGGCCGCCCGCAAACTGGATTGTTCTGTACCCATGAGAAACGTTATGACCCCTTTGAATAATCTTTCAATTTTTCACTGCAAATAGTATTTTATTTTATCGCCACGTCATACTACTGGTTCAGTACTAATTACGATGGTGAGTAAGTGGTGACGAGGGTTGGATTTAAATGAAGTGTACTCGCATTTGCATGAAGGGAGAGGTAAAACAATTTTAGAAAAACCATTTACACTACATACACCCTATCGGTATTCGAGCCCCAATCTCCCTGTCATCGGCAGTATAGTCTAATAAGAGAGTGATGCCTTAAAACATGCAGATACCGAAGTTGGTTAGATAGTAATTACTATCTTTAAGATTTTTAATATTGAGCTTTTTATAGTTTAATAACACTGAACTTTTTTGGAGATACAATTTCTTAAAGAAAAAGCTCACTTTTCCTTGTAGACAGGGCAGTCAAGTCATTGCCCCCGCCCACTTCGGTGGACCGCATCACTGCGCTCCAGTTTGATCGCTCACGTATGACAGTGTCTAAGGCCCATATTTATATTATATTCTCAGTAGTCAACCAATCTCACGCTATATGAATGTAAAGAAGTTACCCGCTTCGGTGGCTGCATAGTCTAACACGCTACTCTCGTAGTAGATTAGACTGTCGGTGATGGGGAAATCGAGTTTCGAGTCTCTCTGTCTGGTGTACTGAAAGTGGTTATTCCTAAATGTTTTTTTCTACTCTCCCTCCAGGTAAATTCAGGTACACTTTCTATAAATATAACTTTCCTAATCCCTAAAACCTTTAGCATAATTAGTACAAAATCGTATAATCTGAACGGGCAGTAAGATGTGGTGCTAAAAACACAAACACAAAACAGGTATGATGGTATTTTGGCTGAAGACCGATACCGACTTTAAATGGCTCTAATAGCAAAGACCCGTATGAGCAGGCTTGATTTTAGACCAGTAAGCAAAATATTCAAACTAACAAAAAAAAAGTCTCAAAACCAAAATAAAAAACAACCCTGTATAAAATATATTTTATCAAAATAAAGACCAAGGTAGTCTAAGGTATCTCTCTTTCCAGTAATGTCACGGTCCTTAAAGGTCTTTTTAGCTACATCACCACTTGCTCTTTTTCCTATCCCAGTTCAATAGTAGCCACCACTTGTAGGATACATAAAACGACCAGCACCGATAGGTACGCAGAAAAAGGTGGTGGACTCATCTTGTCTGGTTTTCTGAGGTTTGTATTCCTGCCTGATGAACTACGTGTGATTTTCACTATAAACGACAGCGTTTTTTGTAGCTTTTACAGCTAACTTTTTTTGGGCTAGCTAAAATAAAATATTGCTTCCCTAAAAATATAAAGTATAATTTTCTTCACATGGTGATATAAACCGTTGTTAAATATCGGTCAAAGGTGTCCTGGAATTCAATGATAGCTTTTCTATTCCCTTAAAAAGTTTTTCATCTAATACCACTATGCTCTTGGCAGATATTCAACAACGGTTTATATTAACATGTGAAGAAAATTAAGCTTTTTGTTTGTACTGAAGCAATATTTTATTAATTTTGGTCAATATGTTCTGCTATAAAAGCTGAAAAATCTGTCCTTTTCTCGCGTTCCTTACATCCACACCTTAAAGGTGCTACATGGGAAATAACAGATACTCGTTACAGACGAGAAAATCTGGAAATCCTGGATTATTTATGAAGTTGTACGAAATTTTTTAAATCGTTTTTAATAAAATGTAGGCGAAAATTATCAGCAAATTTCGGACCATTTAAAAAGTTGAGTTTTTTTAGTTAAAAAACACACTGAAACTTGATGAAAAAATATAGTACTTTTGACACTAAAGTAAAAGGCTAAAAACCTAGATATGACCTTCCTATAGCAAATAAAGTCATTTTTTAGTAGGGTCACAGTATACAATTTTAAGACAATGTGGGATTATTCTATAGGGTTTTATGTTTGTCACATTTAAAAAAAACTTAAACTTAAAATTTTAACTTTTTAACTGGTAGGAGCATTCGTCTACATTTTTTTGAAAACAATATTAAGAAAGATCAAATATTTCATAAACACTCTAGGATTTCTAAAGGTCTGCAATGCGTCTGGGTGCTCTCAAATGTAGCATCCTTAAGGTGGAGTGCTAGTGAGCGGAAGTTTAGTGCATTAATTTTGTAGTTTTTATAGCACAAACCTTTTTTGGCCAAAATAAATCAAATATTTCTTCTATAGAATCATAAAATTTAGTTTTCTGCACATGCTAATCTCAACATTGTTGAATATCTGTCATGAGCATGGCGGCATTTGGTGACAAACTTTTTAAATAAAGAGAAAAGTTTGTCACCAAATGCTGCCATGCTCATGACAGATATTCAACAATAGTTGAGATTAGCATGTGCAGAAAACGAAACTCTATGTTTCTATAGAAGAAATATTTGATTTATTTTGGCCAAAAGATGTTTGTACTATAAAAACTGCAAAATACTACCCTAACTCGCGCTCACTAGCACTCCAACTTATGAGCATTTATAAATCTAGATTACAAAATAAGATGAAAACCCCCTGAAAATTTAACCTAGTGTGCGATGGTCCACAGCCAAAGAGGGGGGCCCCCATGACTCCTTACCAAGTGACAGGAACCCCCGTTGGGTCCAAAAACTGAAGTGATGGGTTCCGTTTTATTTTTCATCTCTCTTTGGCTCTCTTTCCTTCGCTCTCCGCGCACCTGACACTCTTAGTATATGGTAGTCCTTCCTCCCTTCCATTCCCCTCGTGTTGACTCAAGTGTGTGGCAGAACTAGATCGTGTGTGGCTCCCACCCCTCCCCAACCAACACACCAAACACTTCTTTAAACGGCTCTAAAGATGTGGGCGACCCGCTTCAGTTCTCGCATGGTCGTAGGTTATATTCTTGGAGTTGAACAGACTGCTAATGATGGGGAGATTGAGTTTCGAATCTCGGTCGGGTTTAATGAGGGTGTATATTCAAAACCATCTTTAAACTATCTCCCCATGCAAATGCGAATACATTTCGTCTAAATATAACCTTTCTTATCCCTAAAAAATTAGCTTAATTAATATATAAGCGTATAGTCCTAACGGGTAGTAATACGTGGTACTAAGAAAAAAAAGAGAGGTGGGAGATTTAAATCGTGATCGAAAACTACATACGCTCGATCAAACCAGTCTGACGTAGACATAATCTCCGGTAAGTTTTCCTCAGTGGCGGTTTGTGGCCTAACAATTAGGTGAAGGTGTAGGGTTGTGGGAGCAGGTGCAGGTGGCACCTAGAGGTGTATGGATGTAAATATTAGGATGAGAGTCGGGGAACGGAAGAGAGAAAGGGGAAAATTTTAACAAATAGGGTCTTACACATTAATCAAATATCTAAGACTGACTTCACATCAAGATCTGTTACCCGATATAGTATATGACCCTTTTAGCAAGAAATCTTTTAGAAAACACAAACTGTTTTGCTGTCAATATTAAGTACATTTTACCATATATTTTATTACTATCGTTATTATTATTATTATTATATTCTTCTTAAGTCAACAGCCCGAGGGTTGGCTTTATGTTATTTATATCCCTCCAGATCTGGGCATGTACTCAGCCCTTTGACTGGTTAGTGCTGCCTACACCATCTTGTATAATTCCAATGTACTAAGGAAGTTTAGGTGTGGTGATTTCCCGTTACCTTCCACACTGAATTTCTATGAGCGAACTCAAAGGAGCCTATCGATTTTGCCTGAAAGGTATTTTCACATAAATTACCATCCAAGGTTATTTTACATGCCACAATTGACATGGAAGAGATGTATTTACGTCCCCTACGAAGGAAGTTGTGCTAAAGATTTGTATCACTCAAGAAAAATCAATTTATCTTCAGGATTTGAACCCACGATCATCGAGTCCTGAGGCGAGCACCTACCCCAAGAACACCGAGGTAGACATTATTTTTGTAGAGTTGTTATTATTAGATACTCGACCTATATATCAAAAGTGACAGCTGAACTCCACATGACTTGACGTATAAATACGTGAAATTAGACCTGGTAACCTTTTTTATAGCTGTCAGATATGTCAATTCGTAAGAAAATTGTGTTACATGCTAATGATGAAAATTCCTACAAAAAGTTTTAAATTTTACTTGATTTAGTGTTATCAACACAAAGGTTGAGTATCATCTATCCAGAATTGCGTGCGCATTCAGCCCTTAGACTGGTTAGTAACGCCCACCCGGTCCATCTGGGAGAAAGCACATGTATGTACTAAGGAAATCGTAAACAAGCACTGTGGTTTTCTATTGCTTTCCGCCCTGAATCAAGAAAGGGCCTGCAAATTTTCTATAAAGGTACCTAACTAATATAATTCCTTTCGGGGATATTTCACAAGCCACAATTGATATGGGACCAATGGATTCACTTCCTCTTAGAAGGATTTACATAGCCCAGTAAAAAACAATTAATTTCGAATAGCTAAGGGAAACCCTTAGCCCCAGATAAATAAATTTTACTAATACAACAATAATAACGATAATAGGATCATTTAAAACCCATATTAATGAAACAAATAATCATATATTGGATAATGTGCTAGCTAGAATTAAATTGTGGGATGTACCTAGATTCTTTAATTAGTTCATAAGCAAAACATTATCTATAAAGTTCATCAAATTTCTTACAAAATTCAGAAATTTAATATTTAAGAAATAAAATGAATCCATACAGAAATATTAAATTCATTTTTACCCCACTTAGGTGGAATAATCATTGTTATCTGTACCGTATTGAAACGATGTGTGACGTGGAAGGTTTTTCCTCGTCTTTTGTACCATGATCGATACGCATTGTGTGATAGAGGGTTATTTCTCTGCGCCTCTACCTTGGTCGATATTTAATTGGGCTCCTAATCTGGCCACCGAGCGGAAGGGAAACCATTAGAGGGGTATTTTATCCCCTAACGAGGGGTGGGAGGGACTTCGAAAGAAAGGAAGGGGCAGTTCAGCAACTGAGTGAAAGTCTGAGAGATATGGACCTCTTTATAAAAGCAAGTGGGTCTACTCACATTACACTCACTGACAATCACTCGCTTCGGTGGCCACATGGAGTTAACGCGTTACTCTCGCAGTAGATTAGGCTTCCGACGACGAGTAGATTGGGGTTCGAATCTCGATAAGGTGTAATGAGAGTTGGTTTTCCTAAGTAGTTTTATAGGCCTACTCTCCCTCCACGGTAATGCAGTTACACCTCCTAAACATTTAACCTTCCTAATCCCTAAAACCATTAGTGTAATTAGTACATAAGAGTATAACTCGAACGGTTAGTAAAACGTGGTGCTAAATAAAACCTGACAATCCAACACATGATGAGCCCATGGGTTTATTACCTAAGTCCAAGGTTCAATTCCAAATGGATAAATGGTGAGGCTTTTGAAATATCTTTCTCTCGAAATGATAATACACATATCAGTATATAAAGATAAATAACCATAAGTAGAACCTTATCTGACAGCTAGAAATGCGGCAAGTCACGATGTCTGCAGTTGTCACTTTTGATAGTTACCGTCCATACCTCTGTTATACCAACAATATGATATTAAAATTATATCATTATTTGTATTATTTTTAAGTTTATTTCTACCAAAATTTTACTATATTCAACCTGTATATTAATTATAAATGGTACAATGCAATGCACAGACTTTCTCTTTTATTATAAAACTATCTGTTTGACCCGTTATTCGCACGGGTAAGCGGGTAAGCTGTTTCAAAACTATATCAAATTAGGACTTTTAACATCCGGTAACCAACATTATTAGGGTTCCTCCTTGTACAATCTTGAACTAAGACAATATTAAGGCAGTTATTGCATTCAATAAATTAAATAAAAAAATCTTACTCAACACCCAAACCGGGTGCACAAATGAACGCAAACTTTGCCTAAGCGCGATAAGGTTTTTCTATTAGTTTAGCAATTTAGAGACCACCTTTTTGCCTCCCCTACCTTTTAAACATTTCTTGGACCCCTAGTGTTAAATTCCACACTTTCTAATTTTTATGTTATCTTGAATTATCTTCGTACCAATTTGTCAAATTTAAATTTTCTTTCACACTGAAAAGTAGATAATATAATAGTGTTGGAGTGATTTCAAACTATCCTAACACCCTTAGCTCTAACACTTTTTGGCTCCCAAATTTTAATTTTGGAATGTTAAGATTTATTTGGTTATCTGATATGGTTCTTTTAAGTGTTTTCGGAATTTTTCATTTTCAACCTCACCGAAAATAATTGTTTCAATTTCGAGATCTTAAATTTCTTGATTTTTAATTTTGAGATTCCATGTATTCACACTACATTTGGTTATCCAGTATAGTAGATTAACTTATATGTGAAATTTTAGTTTTATTTCACAGAGAAAATTAGTTGTTTGTATTAGTTTTGGTAATTTGCCCCCACCCCTCTCCCAAGGATTTATTCTATTCCCTATTAGAAATTTATATTATAATTTAAATAGCTATAGGGGTCCTTCTATCTGATTAGCAAATTTAAATTTTCCACCCCACCTAAGTTTTTTTTTAATATACCCCACTTTTACCTTATTTCCAGGAGTTTCATTTAAAATTTTGAGACCCTTTTGGTTATTTTCAGTGGGCTCATTACATACCTTCCAAATATCAGTTTTCTTACCACATTTGTTTGCTCATAGCTCAGAAACTGTTCGTTCTATAAAAATATATTCAAATATAATGTATTTTTATTTTTATAGTACTACAACTTTACAAATTAAGTTATTTCGTTTTTCAAATACGAGTAGATGAGAAATGCTCAAAACTGGAAATTTACGCTTCTCTAAAATATACCTTATTTCATTTTCCTTGGAAAACGAGAATTGGCATTTGTTTGTAAGGTTAAACAATGCCTACTTATACATAAAATTTAACCAAATATGTTAGATTAGATTTTGAGAAAATCGATTTGATCTCATTTTGCCTTTCTGTATACTACCCTTAAATTTACTGTTTTATACCTAATTCCAAAAACTTCTCAAGGGGACCTTATTAAAATCCTAAATACTAAGTTTTAGCTAGATCGGTAAAACTGTTTCGGATCTAGATCGAGATAGAGGGACGGCATCGCGAAAACACAATTTTCAGCTCCAAGGAATAATAAAATGTCAAAATTTATCAAAATGTTGATTTCAATTTTTTTAAAGATCACAATACCTATCTCTCCGAGGAGTCAAGGGAAATTAAAAATACTATGCTTAGTTTGTTATAAAATTTTAAAATCTATCTTAATATATTGCATAAAAACAGGGTTTCTTTTATCCTTATAGGTATACAACTTATATATATATATAAATATATATATATATAAACACCTGTAGGTTATTAAATGTACATTATTATAACTATAAAATGTGAACATATATATATATATATATTTATATATAAATTAGCTGGTTTAGTAAAGTAAATTTATTATTTACAGAAAATATAATTAACTTAAAGAATGTAACTAAAGCTTAAAATATACTTAAATATTAATCCTGTATTTGTTTAAATCGTGTGGAAAAACATTAAACGAATACTAACTAAAACACCACGTTAAAATTTTATTTAATTTTAAAATACGTTATAATATACCTTGCCTGATGGTACACTGGTATGTATGATGAGATCTATATTTAATCAGGAATTAGGATGTGTATATTAGTTTTGACATTTCAGAGCCCTCCCCCTCCATTTGCCTCAATACAACTTTGAAATTAAAATTTTATGATTTGTTTGAATATCTGTAGTGATACTGCAAAATTTGAAATTTCTACCTCCCTTTAAGGTTTTTTTCTATTTATAGATACCCAATTCCCGAGCCCCATTTTCAAATATGTAGTTCTTATAATTTGCAGGTTGTATAGGGTGATCCCTATCTACTTTCCAAATTTCAGATTTATAGGACATTTAAAAATGTTCGGACCATTCATTTGGAAGGAGAAACGGGTACTGCCTCTTATATAATTATACTGGGGTGAGAAGGAAGTTATATAATGATGAGTTACATACTCGTCACTCATCACAAGACATTGTAAGGATAGCCAAGTCTCATAGATTACTGCGGGCAGGACATGAAATGCAAATGGGAGCTTCTCTAACCTTGTTCAGGGTACTGAATAGCAAACCCAATGGTAAGAGACCTTTGGGAAGACCTATACACAGATGGGAATATAGCATTAGAATGGGGCTAAAAGAGATATGACGTAATGAGGTGGACTGGATAGTACTAACACAAGATAAGGATGTGGCATACTTTTTTAAGTGTAGCAATTAACTTTCGAGCTCCTATTGAAGTAAGCATGTAAATAAAAGTCTAATGGTGTATGTATGTTTCGTTTGCTCTTTTGAATTCATATGAACTATACAATAGCACAAACATTCTCGTATTGTGTATTATAGCTGAGAAGAAAATGTTCAAACATATGTTTTCAGTAAACTACCCTTAAATAAACTTTGCCCATAAAAAAAACACATCACTTTGTTAATATCAAAAAATACTTTTTATGTACCTATACATTTTAAACCAAATGTTTCAAATATTTTAAATAAGTTAAAACTGAAACTATATGAAATTTGTAAAAATAAAAATATATTCTCACTTATCTTGAAAAACT
The DNA here is from genome assembly GCA_039000515.1 of Timema cristinae. Classification (NCBI taxonomy): domain Eukaryota; kingdom Metazoa; phylum Arthropoda; class Insecta; order Phasmatodea; family Timematidae; genus Timema; species Timema cristinae. The sequence goes on along the minus strand of JBCFYV010000003.1, from coordinate 57,133,267 downwards.
TACCCCAGATAACTAATTTGAACTCACTTTTCAAGGTCAATATAGAAACATTTCAAATTTTCTATAATTTGTCGAAAATTAACTGCGAACGATTAATATATCTCGAAAAATAAAGATATATTATATTTGATCATGTAAAATATTCCCACCTTACCAATTTATAACAAAATCGTTAGAGCTATTAAAAAATAATTAAATTTTACAAAAATCACTCATTAGTTTACTACCATAAAATGGATGCTTTTATGAAAAACCATTCTAAAAATACACAATAGATAGGCTACCCATTTTGAACCAAATCATTGGAGCCAATTTTAAAATATTTCAATTTAATAAAAAGTCATGAGTAAACTAACCCTACCCTCTTATTTCAAAAATTATTCAAACAATTTTTATGATACACATTTGCAAACTAGTCGTGGTAGCTATTAATTTATAGATAAAACTAAACAAATTATAAGTGATCTACACTTAAGAATTGTAGGGGGTCTACCAAAAACTAATACAGGGTTATTTGTCATGTCAAACACACTCAAGATACACACTTAGAACCAAATCATTAAAGCCAACTCTAAAATATTTCAAGATTTCAAAAGATCACTCATCATATACCTATGTTTGACCCCAAAACAAGCATAATAATATTTTTCATGTCAAACACTCTCAAAATATCCATTTTTAACCAAATTGTTAGACCTATTTTTAAAATATTTCAAGCTTTTAAAAATCAGTTATTAATAAAGTACCCATAAACGAATTTCTACCCCTAAAACAAGTATACCTAAAGTGTTATTTGTTATACCACACAAAATCCAGATAAAACTTTTTTAATGTTTAAAGCCATTAAAAATATATTGAATTTTCAAAAAAAAATCTTCAGCAAGCTTTTGGTATAAAAAATTATACAGTGCTATTCGTAATGTAAAAAAAAATGGGTGTGTGTACTTATGTACGCGCGTGAGAAGTTATACTTCTTTGGCATCATTAAAAAATAGTTTTAATTGCACGCAAATAATTAATTACAATAAAATGATAAAAAGACAGGAAAAGGATAGTCAACACAGTCAATAAAGTACAGTTTAAATTTGAAAAATTAAATAAATAAATATTTATTTTCTTACATTAAGTGTAACATATATTCTCTCATTATTCTAATGTTATTTTTTCTTTATTTTCTAAATATTAAATAACCAATAATAAATATTTAACAATAATAATTTAATAATATTTAGTATTAATTATGTTAAATAATAATATTTTAATTTATATCAATAAATAATACATACGGATAGTTAACCTCAATTATAATGGAGCACCTTAAAAAGTCTATAAGCACAATTATTTTCACTAATATTTACGAATAGTAAATAATATTAATCAAAATATTCAATTTAAATCACTACTGAATATAATTTATTAGCACATATATAATTCTCACTTGTATGAAACTAAAACACGTGTTGTGAATGTAGAAACTAGAAACATGTGGATAAATATTATATATATGAAAACAGTGATCAGAGGCGACGAGCGTACCAACATGCGCGACTAATAGAGGTTCTATTTCTATTTTGTTGGTAGCTTTTTTTTTCGAGACTAATGAGCGGTTTAGCTTCAACCTGTTACTTTTGTGTTACAGTGATGCGCGCGCATCTTAAAATTTCACCCCTCATCATTTTTTTCATAACGCGCCTAAAGAAGTATAACTTCAAAAACCATTAGAAATGCATTCACTGGCACTAATATATTATGACTGGCTTCGAACTTAAGATTACCAGCTATAATTAAAACTAGAATCATGGAGATTATCACATATATAAACTACAAAAGCGTCTATAAAGCATTTATTGACTTTTAAAAAACTGTAAATGTGTGATATTTTGTATTAAAACATAATTATGTTGTATATATTGAACAATCCTAACCTATTAGTACGAAGGATTACTTATATCCATTAAACTCCTAGCCTGACATTCTTAAGTACCTCCATTTGATAATTCCATCTGGGATACGAAAAAGAAACTTCTTCAGGAGAGATACACTCCTCCCCCTCTTAGGCCACAGCGAGGTTCTCTGATCCAATTACCGTAGTGTCCATGATGCATTCCTTCAACTCGCCAACAAGATCCCCCCCCCTCCCCTATCAACTCCAGGAAACGTACAAAGAACCAATTCTTTGTTTAAAGGACCTTGTCAATAGTAGGGACATCTCATGAATTACAAAATAAGATCACAGCGTAACAACGATATATGACACGACGTGAAATACAGGAGTTTTATAATATGGCTATGTAAGAAATCAAGAACCCGCATCGGTGAATTCTCAGACTAAACGTCAAGCTCTTCTAAACAGATTTACCAGGGACGAGGAGATTGGTGCTTCAATATCAGTAGAAGGGTGACCTGGTGGTCTAGGGGTAAGGTGTCAGACTTCTATGCTGGCGGCCGGGGTTCAATCCTCGGTCCCGGCAAAGATTTATCTGATTACCAAACCCTTCCTTCACCTCTGACAAGACTTCTTGTGAATGTGGGGAATGCCAGGCCACCACCGTGGTTCGGATTCCACGTTAAACTGTAGGTCCTTCATTTCATCTCACAATCACCCTTCCATTACACATTAGCGTAAGTGCGTATAACCCGAATGGGTAGTAAGACGCGGTGCTAATAATAATAATAATATAATAATAATAATAATAATATAATAATAATAATAATAATAATAATAATAATAATAATAATAATATCAGTAGAATGCATTGAGGTTCGTTTTTCCTGTTAGGATTTCCACTCTTCTTCTATGAAAAAACTGGAACATTTTCTTTAAATTATTATATTTTAATCATACCTACCGATTGGTGTAATCAAATGCGTATATCCCAGACGTAAGTTAAAAATCGGTGCTAAAAAAGGGCTATCTTTTTAATTAACTGACTTAGGAAAAAAATTAATAACCTTTTAAATCATAAATTATGATTATTGATCAAAAATTTCAAACGCCATACTTAAAATTATTAGTTTCTTGTTAGACTGATACTAAAAGGTGTTTGATAAAAAATAATACCTTCCAATAAAATTAATCTCAAGTCAATATTACATGTTTTAGTAGTTTTAACGTTCAAATATTGTCTGGAAGTCAAATTTGTATATTTCTATATAAATAATGGTACTGTGCAATACAAAGCTTAACACTATTTTATCCCAAAAATTGAGACATTTACTTAAAACTAGTAAGATATGTGATATGTGAGCACTACTTTCCACCATAGAGTATAAAGCAAATAATATAATTTACACTTTTACAAAACCTTTTGAGAAAAAAAGGAGCATCACTGTTTAACTGAGAGCATAACAATAAATTCCCGATTTACCAGACCTCCATTAACAAAATATGTTTTATTATAGTTTGGAAACTTTACAGCAACTAATGTAAACCAATATGACTTTTTTAATTTTTAATAGTCCTAAAATGTTGAAATGATAAATGATTTTTAATCTCTTAGTTCATGTAGAAACGATCAATATTGTGAGATGCCTCATTTGGTTTGTGATGTTAAACAGTGTTTGTATAAGAATTTAAAAAAAACTTTTTGTTAATACTATTTAAAGAAAATAGTTTTTTTCTATTTTTTCAATCTTAGTAAACTACTCTTAATTTTAGAGTTGGATAGATTATTCTAGAAACTACTCTGTAAAAGTATAAAACCCTAAATACCACGATCAGTGAAATGTTTTTTAATTCATGTCAATATAAAGACAGACAGAGAGACGATACGTAAGAATACTTTTTTGGGCTGGGTGTGTCAATAAACGACGGTATCCATCAAACTATCGAGTTCGATTTATTTTTTTACGATAGCAATAATTCTTCTTTATAAAAGGTCATGCATGACAAAATGAATATGCCAAGTACTTGATTGTTTTTACACCCATTACTGCTTCCATGTGTGGTCTGGGTCAGTTTTTTATTCAAGCCATATATTTTCCACTACCGGTTTTCTAGGCCTGTCGTAGCTTCATTTGCCTTACATTCTAACTTAAGACTAGGACAAGCACAACATTCAGTCCCGAGATGTTAATTTGTAACCGTTAAAGGGTAAGACAACATTTAAACATTTATAAATTTCTTGTTCATGCCGGGAATCAAATCTGGTATCCTTAGCTCAGCAGGCAGACTCACTATCGACTGAGCTAAGGTGTCAAATTAGTACATAAGAAAGAATTTATAATGGTTAGTGATGAATTTTAATGGCATGCATCGTATCTGCACTTGACGTCTTTAGCTAGGATCCTGGCCAGTTTAAGTATACAACATGATCGTCCTTGATTCTCGTGTGTTAGTTACTAATCGGCGCTATTTTACTTTTTATGGACGCCAGGTATCCACAAGCATATCAATTTGACTATGCGGTAGTATTATGACTTATTAATTTATGAGATCATAACACATAAAAATGAATATTAAAGTTATTAATCTAGATTGGTTTATTTAAATATATTCATGGTTAATATAATGTGAATGACATTTCTACATATGATTTATGCTCAAACCAAAAAGGAGTGATTATGTCACCTCTGTACTGGTATACTATCACGTTTTACCATCACACGTCAATTGTGGTTGATGGTTTTACAACGAGTGTCTCTTCGATGATTCACGAGGTTTCCTGCTACCCTCGTGGCTCCTTCCAGAGGAGGGACCTCCCCATATGATAGATTTACCTTACTAGAAAGAAATCATCAGAGTTTTCTTTCTCTTTCATAAAAAAACTAAAACTTGGGAATAGAAAAATCTTGTAAGAATGTGATGTTATGAGCTACAAGTCTTTATGTCAAGCTCGTAAATCCGAAATAACAACACTATGGTTTGAAAAAGTGAAAAAAGGGGAGATTAATACACCTTTGAAACTGTGCTCCACACATTATGAGAAAGCTAAGCAGAAATACTCTTATGTTACGTTTCAGAATTAAACTTAAATGGTCTGAATCGATGTAAGTTGCCATGTTATGTTATATTGTTACTACGATATCTTGAGATTTCTCTTTAAAGAAATATTTCTTTGAATTTAAATTTGAAAAATCTCTTATAATTTTTCTTTGGATTTGAAGTTAATCCCTTGGCAATCAAGCTAGATAGAAAACAAAGTTGTTATATTCATATTACATTATATACATAACTATCTGGCCGTTGCAGCGATATATAATAAGCCCTCACTCACTTTTTAGTTAAAAGTTTACTCACCAAAGGCTATCTACATTTATTTAGATATTTAGTTTTCGGTGTTTAATTTGTATAAAAACGTATATTTCCCAATTTCCCGCACAGATGAGAACATTAAAATGGCCCCTCTCTCAGATATATATCTATTCGTTGCACTAAACCACTCAAGTAACGATTGAGCTGATATTATTCTTAAACAAAGACAAATATTGTTTTACCAATACACAGCTATATATAAATCGTGGTTTCATAGTGATGTAAACAAAGAATTATTGTACAGATGGACCACTGTCCACACAGAAAAAATGATGGAAAATTCACTAAGTAAATTGGGTTTTAGTTTTAAGCTACTATTCTTACCGGAATTATGATTCCATAATATCTAAAATGAGTGATCGTTTGTAAAAATCTGTTCAGACATTTCCTTGTAGTTTCTATTAATGAAAACGGGCTTATAAAATTATATATTTAAGATATATAATGGACACAGTTATAAAATGTGATAGGGAAAATGAGAGTGTAAGCGTTTGATTGTGTGATTGTGTAAGTGTGTGGTTGAATGTGAAGGTGAGAAAGTGAATGTAAGAAACTGAGAATGAGCCATTGAGAGAGATCGAGTGAGTGTGAGCGAGTGATAGTGAGAGTATGTATATGTGTATGTGTTAGAGAGAGAAATACTGGGAGAAGAGGGTAAGAGTGTGTGTGTAGGAGGAGAGAGAGTGTGTGAGAAAGAGATTATTTAAAGTAAAATGCGCGATAAAATGTATATGAGAGAGAGAGAATGTTTTTTGTGTGAAAGAGAGAATGTAAAATTTTGGGAGAGATTTTGTGTGAAAGAGAGTTTGAGAGAACGTTAGAGGGGGAGAGTTAAGTTTAGAGAAATAATATCATTTTGAAAGAGATTTAGAGAAATATTAGAGAAATAAATTAAGGGAGCGAGTTTGAGGGAGAGTGGGTTTGAGAGAAAGAGAATAGGTTTGAGAGAGTGTGAGCTAGATGGAGTGAGATTGAGATAGAGAGTTTGAGATTGAGGGAGTTTGAGAGAGGGATTGTTTGTGAGAGAGCATTCAAGAGATAGAATGTTTGAGAGAGAGTGTGTTAGAGAGAGAACAAGAGAAAGTAAAACAAAAAATTTGAGATAAATTGTGTAATAAAGATTGTATGTGAGGGTAGAGAATGTTTGAGAGAGGGCTAAACTGTGAAGAGAGAATGAGAAAATATTATATTAGAGAGAGTTTTATAGAGTGATTATGTGTGTGTGTTTTTTGTGTGTGTGAGGGGAGAGAGTATGTGAGAGCGTGAGCGAGTTATATAGAAAGAGAGAATGTGAATGTATATATATATAAACATTACGGTACTTTGAAATATCATTTCCTCAAAATTATATATCAACATGGAAATATAACTGAACTTACTGTATTTTTAAGAATGAGAAAAGTAGATGGGGTACACAAAACATCACTTTTAAATATCATTTCCTCCAAATTAACCGGAAAAATGAAAACGTAACTTTACTTACGTATTTGTATTGTGTTACTATTTGCCAAAATTAACACCAAAACCCATCATTTGAATAAAACAACTTCAAAACTAATTATTAGAAAAAACCCACACCAAAACTCATACTTTGATAATTAAAATGGATATTTTTAAACATTATTCTAATTTATCTTATCGTTTTTTGAGCTTATAATACATAACTTAACATAATTATTGATACATAATTTTATCATGCACGACACAAAACGTAGACAATATTTTCACGAACTTAACAACTTAACCTTTTAATATGCCCAATATTATTGATTTAAGTGATAATTAACGATAAAAATATTCCAATAAAAAATAAATGTTTCTCCAGTTTAGGAATCTCAATTTAGATGTGTTATTATCAGCATCCAAAGAGAAATATTCATCCAAAGATAAAAATTTTATGTGTTCGGACCCATGAAAAAATATTGAGTTATTATTTTTTTGCCAAAAGGTATATTATATTTAGAGATTTACACCCATGCAGCAAATAACGTTTGCCATGGTGACTAAACAGAGAATGAAAAACTGAAAACTATCTGTGAAAATCGGGTTTTCTGGAGAACTAATATTTGTCCCGACATCCTAGACTCCTAACCATTAAAATGAGTGGTCGTTTGCCAAAATCTGTTCTGTCATTTCTTCGTAATTTCTATTACCAGAAACGTACTTATCAAATTATGTATAAGGAAAATAAAAATATATTAACAGCTGTTTCCACTGTTTAAATGCCAATCTCGCAGTGTATGTCAAAATTTACAAAGCTACTCCCTAGATACTCAATATATTGCTTATAATTTTAAATTAAAATCACTTGCTACTATCTAAACTGAAAAACCTTTTGAGTGGCTGTCAGACAGAAACTTAAAACTCAGTAAAACAGATTATTGAGCGTATGCTATTCTTAAAACGTATGGCCAGACTTAAAAATAAATGCATGGTCTTACGTTGTTCGGCCTAGGTTCAAATAATGAACTTGTCAAAGTTTCTTCAAAATTGGTTCACGCATTTGACAGCTATCACGGAACAAACATTCAAATAGACAGACTGATGAAATCTCAAATAGTCAAGTTAAACTAAGATCTTGCTATGCTCTTTAAAAAATATTGCATTTTATTAATTCTTTTAGCAAGTAAAGAAGTTTGTAATTTTTTAACGTTACTTTATACCAAAATCCTACTTTTATTCATACAAATTTCCATGCCTTTAAGGTTTATAAATTTGAATCTAACACTCACAGATTTTAGTTTATTATTACAGAAGTTAAGAGACGAATTGTTTCGCACATTTCCAAGTTCATTTTCAAAAGATATGTCTAGTCATAAAAAAAAAGTTATATAATGTTTCAGTAGTTAAGTACGCCTCCTTAATTTGAAATAATACAATCCGCATAACAAATGTGTATGAAATATTGCATTAATTCTATCCAACGGCGCACGTTTAAATAAATGGATTATCAAACTAGCTTAGGTCTTTAATTTTTAAGATAATAACCGAATTTTAAATTGTTTATAATTTTGACGAATCTACACTTGTAATCTTTGATCATATCTAGGTGTAAATTGTGAATATTTATTTTAAATAGCTCTAACATTCGTAAATTGATCGCAAAGATGAGCTATTCGGTTACTTTGATGTTGATTTATTTAAAATTGTAAACACAGTAGTTTAAAGTCATCTAAAATACAATAACTAGTTTCGGCCATATAATAATAATAGCTAGTCATCGAAATTAGGGAAAACTTGTTTACATGAATAAATTATTTCAAATAACACTAAAACTAGTCAATTCTGTCACACAATTATTTTTATTACTTGATGTATTTAAATTATTACAACTTAGGCTATTTGTTTATATTAGTATTTTTAGATCTGCTAGAAGATATGTTAAAATTATATTTGTAAGTGTTATTTACAAATGTAGAATCCATTGTTAATATGTTTAAATAGTATTACAACTAGTTTGTTAAGAATATGACATAAATAGTGCAAAATCTATGGTCTCTGTGTATGTGTATATGTTATTATGTATGTATAATGTAAGTACATATGTATATATGTTGTAGTGTGATGTATATGTATGTTATGTATGTATATGTATGTATGTATGTATGTATTATGTATATATGTATGTAGTATAGTGTGTATGTATAGTATGTATGTATTGTATGTATGTATATATGTATGTATCATGTTGTATGTATGTATGTATGTATATATATGTATGTATGTTGATGTATATGTATTATGTATGTGTATGTATGTATATTGTATGTATGTATGTATGTTGTGAATGTATGTATAATGTATGTATGTATGTATGTATGTATGTATGTATGTATGTATGTATGTATGTATGTATGATGTATGATATGTATGTATGTATGTATGTATGTTGATATGTTATGTATGTATGTATGTATGATATGTATGTATGTATGTATGTATGTACGTACGTATGTACGTATGTATGGTATGTATGTATGTATTATGTATGTACGTACGTATGTACGATATGTATATGTATGTATGTATGTATGTATGTAGTACGTACGTACGTAGTATGTAGTATGTATGTATGTATGTACGTACGTACGTACTATGTATGTATGGTATGTATGTAATGTATGTATGTATGTATGTATGTATGTATGTATGTATGTACGTATGTACGTATGTAGTATGTATGTATGTATGTATGTATGTATGTATGTATGTATGTATGTATTGTATGTATGTATGTATGTAGTGTATTATGTTTTATTTATGAGTGGTTATGGTACATTCGAGATGGGTAGTAATAAAATACAGGATGAAAATTAAAACAATCGCCAAATAAAGACCGATAGTAATCTAGGTAAGAATGATCATCCAAGTTTTTTCAATCACTCCCAAGCTAATCATTTCATCATCTAATTTTCATTCCTGTTTTCTGTTCTGACTTAAGTACCCTTGTAAACGTTTCGAACACGCAGAGCTTAATACTAGCGGTACCGTAGTCTCCTCCAGTATGTAGCGTGCTGAATATGTAAGAGGTAGTGTGGGTGTGTGTAACGTGTGATTATGGTGTTAACACACTGTTAGTTCAATGTAAAGGTTGGAGGGAGGCCGGTGAGGTGGAAAGGATGAGGTATTGTGCACTCATCACGTGGCTATTGTCACGATCATGGGTTGGGACGTAGGAGAGGAGTGTTGGAGGATAAAGGGAGCACCTTATTCTGAGTAGTCAGAGACCTGGGGATAGAAGAGGGCTTGGGGTGTTATCTAGTTTAAATTATTTTTACTATGACTTTATACTTAAGAAGGTGTTTTGCTGTCGCTTTCCAGATGTTTCCTGAAAAATGATAAAAAAAGAACCAATTTTTATTTACTGTGTAATTTTGGTCTCTATGTATTACTATCCACCCAGCTTATCAGCAGCCTTACACTGTACCCAGTAATGTGTAGAGCAGAATTTATATTCAAATGTACTAGCATTTGCGTAAGTGGAACGTAGAAAGCTAGTTAAATAATAAAGTAACTTCAGTACACCTGACCCAGATTCGAACTCTGACCTTATCATCATCGGAAATACAAAATATCGTGAGAGAGACATTTTACCACATAAGTAGCCTACAGATGTGGATATGAACAAATTAAATCGTATACTGACATTAAAGTAAACTTGCATTTCTTTCCTGATTTTTGAAGTAAGCGATTTATTTTCGACTATAACTAATTTAACTCCCAATTTGTTAATTAATTAACACAAATCGGAATTTAAGTAAATACAGTGAAAATTATTGAATCAAATCAGTCTCTAAAAAGTTTAAATATAAACTCTTCTAAAATTGCACATTATTGTAGTCAGTGACAAGTATTTCTCATTCATAATGACTTTTTTTCTCAAATTACTTTTCGCCTCTAACTGTGAATAGACTAGTTCACTGCTTTAATAGACTGCATCTTATCAATTTAATTATATACATCGCGGGTGACCTGGTGGTCTAGGGCTAAGGCTAAGGGGTTGGACTTATGTGCTGGGATCAGGGGTTCAATCCTCGGTCCCAGCACAGATTTATCTGATTACCAAATCCTTCCTTCCCTCTGACAAGACATCTTGTGAATGTGGGAAATGCCAGGCCACAACTGTGGTTCGGATTCCACATTAAACTGTAGGTCCTTCACTTCATCTCACAATCACCCTACCATTACACATTAGCGTAAGTGCGTATAACCCGAACGGTTAGTAAGACTAAGTAATAATTACGCGAATGGATTAGGAATTGGGAAGGTTTAATTTAGAGGAAGTGAACCCGCATTTGCGCGGAGGGAGAGTGGAAAACCATTTAGGAACAAAACCATTCCCAGTTCACCCGACCGAGATTCGAACCTCGATCTCCCCGTCCTCGGCAGTCAAGCTCAACATGACTAGTGCGTTAGCTAACTACGCCACCGAGGCGGGTATTTAATAGCACTAGATTACTAACACTTTCCAGTAACACTAGTATAAGAACATTATTTTAGCTACGTCCATTACTACTACTATTAGTATCATTATTATTATTATTATTGTTACTTTCACCATGTCCTACTACCCGTTATGGTTATACGCACTTACGCTAATGTGAGATGAAATGGAGTACCTACAGTTTAACGTGGGATCCGAACCATGGTGGAGGCCTGGCATTCCACACATTCACAAGTTGTGATTAATACACGTATTTTCAAAGGCGAAGGAAGGGTTTGGCGATTAGATACATCTATGCCGGGACCGAGGATTGACTCCCGGTACCCCAGCATAGATGTCCGACATCTTACTCCTAGACCGCCAGGCCATCTATGTTCATTACTGTTTTCAGCTTGTGGGCTGGGTCACTTTTTTCCTTCAAGTCATATATTTTCCACTACCTGCTGGCTAGGTCTGTCATAGCTTCATATACCTTATAATCTAACTTAAGACTAGAACAGGCACAACATTCAGTTCCCAGCCGTTAATTCATCACTATGAAAGAGTATACCCGCAATACACCAATTATTTATTTTTCGGAAGTGCCGGGAATTGAATCTGGTACCCTAAGCTCAGTAGGCAAACAGGCTACCTACCGACTGAGTTAAGTTATAAAAAGAGTATCACAAAATGGAGTTTATAGCATTCAAATAGCAACTATCTTCTCCAGATTCCTCAAGTACGTTTTGAGTGACTATCCTCCAAAATGTCAAGACAAAAATGTTCACTTTACACCAGAGGTCACATCAATTCCTTTAACTTGATATTAGTAGCGTATTGTCACATTCCACTAAATATAATTGAAAAAGAACAGATATGAGCACACAATAAATTAATGCTGTTAATATACGAAACAAACATTATTTCCAGAGGTCTTTTTTCAACACACCACTCTAAGGGGGACTGGTTGAAACGTGTAACGTTCTCATAATTTAACTGAAAGCTATTTATTTAATGAAAATGTAACTATTCTAAGTACTATAAAGTGCTTAATAGATTTTACCTTATCATATTGATAAAGTATTGTAATCTTTAAAATGTTTGACCTTAAGATTATGTTGTATTATTTAAGTATCACCGAACTAAAAATATGTGGGTCTTACCATTTTTTCTGTCCCCCTCTGTGTCTGTCTGCATCCTGGGCCAACCAAGAAAATTATTCGATAAAATATAATATCTTGTTGATCAGACTTTTTAAAATCGTGATTGTGATTCTAGCCTTAAAATTAACGGTAGTAAAATAGTGAACTCAATTTTAACTTTCTCTCAACCACCCAAAGAAAAAAGTATTTTGATCGTAAAAAAAAAGAAAAATTAAAAACTTTGACGTTTCATGACTCCTTGTAATTGAAAAAGTTATTTTTGCAATGCAGTTTATTTGTATCATAGCCTTGAGCCAAAACACTTTATCGATTGGAGTAAAAAATTGTGTATAAAGTTTTAATGAGGTTCCTGTGAGGAATTTTTGGTATTTGATATCTAATTCTAGATTTAATGGTAGCTTACTGAAGGGCAAAAGAGATCAAATCGATCCTCTTGAAATCTAAACATATGATTTCGATTAAAATTTTGTATGCAGGCATATTTTGGCAAAACAAACAAGATGGTAACTGTCATTTTCCCTTTACAATGACTTTAAAGTTACTTTTCATATGCAGAAATTTCCAATCTCGATCATGTCTACGCAATGATTTAAGATACGAAATAACTTATCAGTGTAAGTTTGTAGTAGGCCTACTATTAAAAATAAAAATTTTACAATTGAGTTATATTTTTGTAAAACCAATAGTTTCAGAGCAATAAACTTTTTTTATGGAGTGCCTTGACAATTTAAATTGATTGTTTAGATCTTTGGTAGACAGAAAAATTCCTCTTTTATCAATGTTTCTGTAACAGTATACATTATTATGTCATTTATGCTCTTTGGTGAGGTAGCCCTGCAAAAATTTAAATTATTTTGTTTCACAAATCTTGCTAGTTTTTAGTAAATATGTTTAATCTGCGGTGCATTTTACAATTTATTTAATTATAATTCTTGTCCCGTATATTCAAGATTTATTATAGCTAAATTGATAGAGTATTATATCACCGACACCGATGGAGCATGCGGTTTAGTCTGGTGTGGTGAAGATGGAGAGATCAAGGTTTGAATTCGTGTTGGAGGTGTTTTTCTAACCCCTTTTCCTCGAAAATGGGGATGCATTTCCCTTATAAATATATTCCTTATCCCTCCTTCCTTCAATGAATTAAACGTTCCCTTGTGTTTAAACATATAAACTTAACAAACAGAAAGGTTAATCTCCATCTTTTGCTTAGTTTTACTTCTCTTGAAGTCTTCAACAGGGGTTCGAATACTGTCCTTCGTAATTGTGGTGACGGGATGAATAGTTTTCACACCCACTCCTCTGCAGAGTAGTGGCGTCAACTCTTCAAGCTCTTGGTGCCATCGTCCGTATGTCAAGACAAGTGTAAATATTTAGAGGACCTCCGACCCTAGAGTCTCAGTCACCCTCTTTCTCAAATCCCTCCAACCCCTCCAAACCCTTCTTTCCACGTGACGAGGGGATGGTCTGGACCCCTTTGCCAAGTATTACTATGAAGGGGTGGAAATCTTTGGTTCATGGTTTATCTCTTTACATGAAGCTTAGCCTGGTTAGCAAATGAAGTCGGTTATTCGATGACTTCAAATTAAACTTAATCAATATAATTGGACAACTACAATCAAAACTATATAAGGATACTTTCATCTTAAACCTAGAAAAGTTGCTCGATCTACTTTCACATATTAATTAGTTTTAGTCATGTGATCAGCAACTTTCCCTTTTGATGTATATATAATAAAGATATTGTAGGCTATTTTTAAACTACCTTTAAATAACATTTCCTCAGAAAAAAACATACAATTTTTTTCATAGTTTTAAACCCTCTTCAGATATAAATTGCTGCACAGAAACATTATTTAAAATAATTCAAATTTTCTACTATAAAGTTTGCATTTGGATGTACACAACTTTTACAAAATAACCTAAAATAAAAAACACATTTACTCAATTAAACATTATTGCACATTGAAATTATTTAGTTTTGAGCAGCAAATCACAGAAAGAATAAGTTTATAAAATACAAATAATATTTTTTTCAGCCAACAATGATAACATTTCACTACCTATATCATCAGTATGATTTTATAGGTAGGCATAATATCATCAAACCTTGATCTCTCTGTCTGCGGGAGCCTAGTCTATAAGGATAGTGGCGTCTTAGACCATGCATCCATCAAAGTGAATTAGAGGCGTGCCAATAGTACTACCGCAGAGGGCCTAATAATTTTAGGGTAAGGGGGGGGGACCCACACTTGCATAGGTGACAGAGGGAAAACACAGGTTGGAGTGGAAAATATTTGTTCACGCACTCTTATAGTAGCCTCCCTATATAGGTGGTCTAGAAAATATTATCCGAGTATAAAAACTATTTTAAAAACATAATCATGTGGTTTGAATTATTTAGCTGGTGAGGTGAGTTATCAGTCTTAACTCCACCGATTTGCATTTGTCTGTTTGTGGTGGACACGTCTCGAGATAATATTTGTACATATTAATCGATTTAATTCACACGTGGCACAGTTGAGCTTTGTACCTTTATACAGACCAAGTTCATTGGGGAAGAAAAACGAACATAGGGTTTCGGATAAATCAAATCTATATGTATAACTGCTTCTAGTATTAATTATTATACTCGTATGTATTAACATTTTTGGACATTTCTTAATACCTTATACGGCTAAAAATTAGAATATAGGTTCAAACTAATTTAATAAATTTTAATAAAAACATAATGAAATGTAGTAAGGAAACAACTTCTAAATATAATAAAAGAATTCAATGTGGAACAGATTTTGAACTGTTAAATATGCTATTTCATTACCTATATTTATTTTCCTAATTTAATATTTATATATGCATTAATAGTTTGTCTGATTATCTCACACTGGATTTGCACCTTAACTTATTGTGGTTTTTACCCCTTTCTTTAGTCCTGATGATGGCGCCGATGTAGCGCCGAAATATGTCGTGAACCTTAGCTAGAATGTGCCAGCATTTAAGGAACAAGGAACAAGGGAATTAAAGAACAGATAAGAATAGAATTCAGTTTATTTCAATTTATATTCAACCTAATTTCTTACTTCACTTTTCAACATTTCTAATTTATAAACTTCTGTTATTATAACCTATATCTAATCTGTCTTTTTTTTCCTTAACCTCACACTTGACTTAAACTTATAAGTTTATATTATATTATTTTAATGTGTTCTTAACTCTTTCAGGTTATTATGGAAATATAGTGAAGTTCCCTAATTTTCAACCCATTCTAATTTCTACTCAATCCAGTTTTTTTTATCTTTTATACCAGTGTATCTTTGGACTTTATATTAAACTCCAAATCTCAAAATCTGTTCCATATTAAATTCTATTATTATAATTTAATTAAATTAAGTTAAAATTAAGTATAAAAAATTGGGAAGGGGGAGACAAAATAACTGGACGCCCAGCAAACGAAGTTCATCCAGTGCCCCACGTCTGCTAAGGGCAGCCCTGTTACTCAATAAACAATTTCTAATTTAGTAGTAGCTAAGTTTTATATTAAGTTCTAGTAGGATATGTGTAAGATTTTTAAATGTACAATGGTTTTGTGGCGTGGAAAGGGTTACGAATTTATAAACAACTCGTTTTTATTTTATAAACTAACACGAAAAAATATACAATTTCACAAACTGCTGCTGCAGTCCTGGAGTAGATAAAACAAGAATGTAAACAGTGAGTAGAAAGGGGTTAATGATGGAATATGTGTCAGTGTGTGGTTGTAAAAAAAAGAAATGGTGATAAAAAAGCATTGGTATAAGTAAACAGAAAAAATGATGAATGAAAAAGAACAGAAAATAAAAACAATAATAGACTATTGAAATACAAATATAGGTTGGTGATAAAAAAAATATCACGTTCATTATAGTGGTTGACTCTTCTGATTTTAACTGTAGAGGGAGGGGTTTGATTCTAACCTGGATGTAATTATTTCTTTTTACATATTATAATGAGTGATAGGTTATTGTGATGGGTTAACATGTTTCCTTAAATTTGATAGTTTAGGTCACTTAAACTAGCCCTAGCACCGCATTAAATTATACCATCATGGCCATAAGAAATAGATATAATAGTTTGCCCACATTTGATAGAGAATCACTTTTGTTTTAATTAATAGCCAAAAGGATCCTACAAACCACATTTATCTAAAAGCTCCGTAAAAAAAAGAATAGCTGATAGATTGTCATAAAATTGCTAACCAACACATACATACATACTTACATACATAAATATAGACATACATACATACATACATAAATATAGCCATACATACATACATAAATATAGACATACATACATACATAAATAGAGACATACATACATACATACACATACATACATACATACATACATACATACATACATACATACATGCATGCATACATACATACATACGTACATACAAACATATATACATACATACATACATACATACATACATACATACATAGTATATACAAATACACAGAGTATATAAAATACCCATTTTTGATTTCGGGCGTACATAAAACTATAAGATTCTTTATAATTTCATCTTAAAACAATTTCTTGATTACAATACTCTCTTTATTTGAAAAAAATAAAACACATCCCCAATGTAGTCAAAGCTCAACTCAGCTCCCCATAACAGTCGTGACCTCCCTAAAATACAAGTTATTTTTCTTTGAAACATAGTACTCAATGTGTTTGTGCCTAGAGGCTAGAGATGCCAGCTCCGTAGTAGACTGTCCTCTGTGTATAATATAAATAAATAAATTAATAATGAAGACCGGATCATTGACCGAGTGCTAAGATAGTCCGAATATAAGAGCAAGGGTAACGAGTCTCAACCCCAAAAAATAGTCTATATATTATTATTATTATTATTATTATTATTATTGTATCAGCTCTCACATCTAGATAAATATTTTGAGGTTCTAAAGTTGTGTGTGATCATCTACGGATGCTATAATAGATTAAGTTAGTTTGTCAACCGTGTGGAACTAGACACTACGTTAAATGAAATAAAACCAATAACATATCTATTGAGTTTTTCATGCTCAAAAAATACTAATTTTGATTAAGTTTATATTATACTCGTACAATGAAGGAAACGGATTACTAATGAGTAAACCAAATTGTCGTAAAATGATTCGGTGGCTGTTTGGTCTAAGGCTTCACTCTCGCAATAGACTAGACTTATGATGGCAGGGATATTGGTGTTTGAATTCCGGTAGGTGTACTGAGACCGGCTTTTCATTAAATATTTTCCACGTTCTTTCCATGCAAATGGGGGTACACTTACTCAAAATTGTACCTTTCTTATCCCTAACTCATTATCGTAATTAGTAGGCAAACATATGCATATAACCTTAACAGGTAGTAAGAAGCGGTGCAAAAAAAAATTGTCGTAGAAAAAATAAATAATTTTACAAAGAAAATTAGGTGCACCATTTTGTTTTTAATGTTAAACAATGCCTAAATACGAATTTTAATCAAAATTGTTATATGGATGCTAGGAAATTATTTTTTTATTTTTTCTGCCTTTCAGTATGATACTACACTTAATTTTCACTTAATTTTAGGGTTATATAAATATATATCTCAAAAAATTCCTCAGGGGAGCCTTATTAAGATTTTTATACCAAGTTTAAACCCGATCAGTAAAAATTAATGGTATAGGCTCTAGGCAGAGAAGCACACATACTGACATACAGATACACACAAACATAGACAGACAGATGGCCTCACGAAAACCACTTTTTCTGCTTCAGGGCGGTCATGAAATGTCAACATTTATCAACATATCTAGTTGGATTTTTATTACTATCAAAATACTACTTTCTCCGAAGGGCTGAGAAAAAGTAAAAAGAAACTCATTAATGCTATGAGAATTTAATCATTTCCAACTTCATAAAAGTTGATAAACTATTGACTAACCCAAATCAATTTAATTTACACTAACTTATTTAATATAGCATATCCTAGATCAGTGGTAGAAAGGTCTAATGCGTCGTTCTTGTGTTGATATGAATCACCGGTGACGAAGCAATCGGGATTCGAACCTTGTTATGGTTTACTGAATATCTGTTTTTTTAATAGTTCCAAAAGCTATCTCCACGCAAGTGCAGGCACATTTTCTCTCAAATATGCTTTCCTCATTCCTATGCCACTAGTGCTTTAATGTATGCGTACAGCTTAGACCCAGAGGATTTTTTTAAATCGTTTATTTCTAACGGTTTGATAAATAATTTACTCTAAATTTGTATTATTTCAAACTCAGCAACATGGGTATTTACAACAATCAATGATTTTAAAACGCTTTCTAGTTCACCCCCACCAAAACACTTATATATGCTTGGTCATACTAATAAAAAAACTTGAATGGACTAAACATACATTCAAAGGTTTAGTTAGTTTGCTAGTCATACACTGAAATAAACCTGTAGTATATTTAGATAGTGATTTAAAATACAACAATCTAGATTGAAACCACACACAAATCGGTGGGTACAAGGCCAAAAAGCGTCAGTCTCGTATTGTCTGTTTCGTCGGTGAAAGGAAGATTGAGGTTCAAATAACAACAGGTAGCACTAAAGTCATCATCATCATCATCATTATTATTAACTGTTTCTAGTCTCTGGCCAGGTCAGTTTAATAAAATGCCTCCAACTTCCTCTTTGTTAACACCGCGTCTTATTACCTGTTTAGGTTTTACGCATATGTATCTAGTAATTACGCTAGTGTGCTAGGGACGAGGAAGATTGAATTTAAAGTAAGTGTACTGCGTTTGCGCAGAGAGACGGAGTGGGAAATAATTAAAAAAAAACACCTTCAATACATCCAACCGCGATTCGAACTCCGGTCTCCCTTACATCGTCAGTCTAGTCCAACATTAAAGTGACGACTTTTACCATGAGGCCACCAAAGCAGTTAATCTTCCTCTTTCCTTTCCCCATTAATTGTCATTTAGTTGGTTCAATTAATTTCCTCTCACTCACACACTAGCTGTTGTCTGCTACTTCCATTTCTTTCTTTTTATCCCGTTTGATATCTTTTCTTAATTCCAACTTGTGACAGCTAATATGCTCCTTACAAACTTCCTCCACTTTCCTTGTTACTCTTACATTCAATGCCCATGTTTCTCCTGCAAATACTGAAGTGTTTAGCCCCAGGACTATGCCTAAGGTGTGGGTGGGCCAAGGGGGCAAGTACCCCGGGCCTCATATTCCAGAGGGATGAACACATTTCCCCAGAAAATTTATAAATTCAATTACAATTATTCTACATTTTTCATCAAATAATGTACAGATAATTAACAGCAATAAGTATTCGCTTAGTGATAGGATTCCATTTCAGATTCCTGAAAACCCTAACTTTATGTAATTTAATATTACGTTATTCGAGTAATGTGCTGCAGTACAGTGGAATACGCCACCATTGTTCGACCGCTGTCGGTCATAGAAAACTAACAGTGCAATGGTACAAAGAGGAATTTACTTTTGTTAACTTAATTGGATTGATTGTTTGCGTAAAGTACAGTCATTTAATGGGTTGATCAATATTTCATAAAACATGATCAATCATTAAGTATCATAGGTACCAAGTACATACCCGTATATTGTATGGGTTTAATACTAAAATGGAAAAATTGCCGTAAAAAAAGGGAGGGGGCCTCACATTTGTTTGCCATGGGCCTCACATTTCCTTAGAATGGCCCTGGTTGGCCCCAAATGGTTTTCCACACTCTATAAGTTGGTACAGTAATACAGATTTTAATTACTTTCTGACGGGAAGTATGAAAAAAAAATCCCTTTTAAAAAAAATCTTCTCGTTATCAACACACGAGGCATTATCACCAACTTGATAATTATTTTAGGTGTGAAATGACCGGAATAGAAAGGGGAGCAATAATACATATTGTAAGTGAACACCCATCCTTGTATCAGTCAGTGACATGCTAGGACACGTGTGCATCCCACCGAGGACACGTGGACGTAGCCTTGCGTCCTCTCGCATCAAGAAGCCAATTAACACCGAACCACTTACATTCACCCTAAAGCGATACGGAATCAACCAGTACACGTGACCTGCCTTGGGTGGATAGGGGGATGAGGGGGGAGGAGGGTAGCAGTCTCTAACGGAGAGTAACGCGAGGGGAGATAGTTGGCCATATAATGGTGAGATTATATTATTTATCCTAGAGTAAAATTGTGAATAGGGGATTAAATTGCTTACTAACCACACTACTATATTTATTTATCTATTCCATCCCAAATGTACACTACTTTCTTGGACTTACCAATTCAATCTCCTTATCTTCAAACTACTTTTCTCTCTTCTCACTTAGGTTGGTTTATTTAGTTACTAAAAGGCAGTCAGATGACTGTGGAAAACAAGATATCTGGTGGTTGATAAACGTACTGGATCTAATTTTATACAGTCATGGACCAAGCCATATGGTTTTTAGCAGTTACTTTTGTCAAGTTGGGTCAATGTAGATATTGGTCACACTACGCTTAGTGGATATGCGAAAGACTTCATGAGGTATGGGAAATATCAATGATTTTATTAGTAAAATTCGTTTTTTATAATAGTAATTGTGATAAGCAAATTAACACATATTTTGACAGTTATAAAACTTTCTTTCGCGTTGGCATAACTTTGCACCAAGCCTTTATTACAATTTTGTACGACCGTCAATACTTTACGAAATAACAAATTTTTGTATAGTAATAAAAATAATAATAATAATAAATAATAATAATAATAATAATAATAATAATAATAATAATAAATAATAATATAGAGTGTCTGGTATAAATTAATCTGTGTCTCAGTTTACGGACTAGTAGAACTACTAAAGTACCGTTGTCCAGGGGACTCCTTAAATTATCTACTAATTGTACGTCCTTTTTGTGGTGGCTCTTTCCATGTCCCGATGAATTAGGGGGGATGATAGTAAATATGATGGGGTGGAATCAATGAAGGGCTTTACATAGCTTAATCCTAATTACCCAAACCATAGTGACTATGGGAATTATTCCTCTTTCGAGAAAAATTCCCCAGTATCAGCCAGGAATTGAATCCGGGGTTTATAGGTCAGAAGCCTCTGATTACTAGGCCTATACATCGAGGCCAGTTTTTTTTATATAAATAGCTTTAAGGGGTACGTTGGTTAAACAAAGATCCCCAAAGGTGTGCTCGAAAAGCGAACGTTTGGGAAAAATTTATTTAAAAGGTTCTTTCTATCTGACTTTAGTTCAGGCCCTTATTAACAGCGGTATAAATATGGTTAAAATTCCGGTTGTGAAGGTTCTAAGTATTCTAATGATACGAAATTAAAATTTTATGAGGGATTCAGTATTAGCTATAGGTTTTCATTAAAGTATTCTAAAATCTAATTTTATTAAGGAGAGTAGACCCGCTTTGTTGACCGTATCGTCTAACGCACATTCTTTCTCAGTAGACTAGAATCTCAGTTGGGTGTATTGTGAAGGGTTCTTCTAAATGGTTTTCCATTCTACTACCACACCAATGTGGGTATACTTTATTTAAATGTAACCTTCTTAAAATTTTAGATTAATTAATAATTAATTAATGGTTAGTAAGACGCAGTCCTAAGGAAAAAGTAAGAAGATTAAAAACTAGAAATTGTATAAGTTATTGATTATGTTTTAGTTTGTTGCTTTGTATTTAAGTATTGACCCCAATTATGTTGTAAAATCGATCTATAAATAAATTGATTAATTACAAAATAAATATAATATGAATATAGTCATTGTTTATAGTTAGATTTGACTGCCGGACGTAGCCTGATAATTAATTTCAAGGTAATAAATTAAAACTTATTTCATATCTTATTAAATTATTAGCGATACTATTGACAATTGTAGGGTATATAGGCATTTTAACACAATATATTTTGTTAAGCACTAAACTTTTCAACATAGGACACATACAGGTATGAAACACCAGTTTATGATATTTTTTTCTTAGCTATTGTAAATCCACGCAAACAATTTAAAGAACTAGAGTATATCATGAAAGGCTAGTAAAACACGATTAAAAAAATTATAAGCTTCATTTCAACATCATTATGTAAAAATTGTAGTTGTTACTTCAAAATATGCGTTAAGAAATAATTCGATTCTGCAACTGTAACTATTATACAACAAATCACTATTTAGATAGATAATTATGTTTTCCTTAAAAACTCCACCTCCTCTTATAGATTCCTTGTATGGTAAGGTGGGGCTATTTGGATCAAGGGGCTATTTGAATCAAAATAAGGATTCAAGCTACTGCGCAGTTACTCTGAACATATTTTTTTATGTCTAGTTATTCTAATTTACTGAATGATCTACTGGCTGTAAACTGGTATGAAAAGATTATAAATATTAAACGTTTAAATAGCTGAAAAAATTGTTTTACAAGATCAATCTAAGTGAGATTGACATAATTTACCTAGTGATGTAAGTAATTTTCTTTGCGTTGTAAAAGACCTTACAACGCAAAGAAAATTACTTACACCACTAAGAAAATTATGTCAATCTCACTTCGATTGATCTTGTAAAACAATTTTTTCAGCTATTTAAACGTTTAAAATTTATAATCTTTTCATACCAGTTTACAGCCAGTAGATCATTCAGTAAATTAGAAGAACTAGATATAAAAAAATATGTGCAGAGTAACTGCGCAGTAGCTTGAATCCTTATTTTATAGTTGTTGATTTCGAAGTTTTTTTTTTTTTAACCTATAGCTTAGTCTTCTGGGCTCATTACCAAGAGGTTTGAGCGTATTCTATAGGAAAACAATAGAGTTATTTTATATTGAAAAATAGTTCACTTCTGGGGCTATTTGAATCACTATTTAAGGGGCTATTTGGATCATTACTTTCTTGTGTTTTTATTTAATTTTAGAATATACCATTAATTATTATTCGCTCTTTGACACTTCGTAGAGTGAGCTTATAGGCTGTCAAATTATCGTCGTTGTTGGATTTGAAAATAAAAACTTTCGAATTCAATCTTAAAAACAAACTAAACATATTAACTACTACACATTATTTCTCACCAGGACTCAAAGCTTGAAGAATAGTGCTAGTTTATTTGGAAAGGTATATCTGTATCATTTAAAATACTTAGATGTGCTATAGTTGTAAGTTGTAGATTGGACAGCTCTGTTAAACACTGACCTAACTGGCTAACCCTATAACGGTACTCTTGAAGGGAGGGGGAGGAGGGTAAAAGGGTTTCAGTATTTTGCCGGGCCATCTCAGACAGTTAAATGAAAGTTTAGTTGATGGATCGGTTTGTGTCGGTTTGGTTTAGTGATACTGTGTTTGATTGTATAAACAGTTAAGTGTTATTAAGTAATACTTAAGCTTCGTGAGGGTAAGTCCTAGTATATTAACATCTTAACCATTTTTACAATATTTAAATACAATATAACTTAAACTGGTTAAATTATTTAAATTATTTTAGTGTTTTGATTTAGTTTTAATATATGATTTTAGATGGTTCGAGAAAAGAAAAAATAATAGATACCAACAATGGTCCAAAGAGGGAATGACCCAGGCCCTAAACAGTACACTTAACGAAAACTGGAGTGTTGGAGCAGCTGCATCACATTTCAAGGTACCGTTCAGCACACTGCAAAGAATATATCAGGCGGCTAGACCACTTAAACCACTGATGGGCTCCACCAAGATAAACCAATTGAAACAAAATAGTCAATAGGCCATCTTACAGTCCTATCCTTCGAGCAGGAGAGAGCCCTAGTAGAAAGATTAAAAGTTATTTGTAATCGTGGTTTTGGTCATTCATCGGAAAGCGTGCGTAAAGCTGCGTTCCAGTTTGCTAAGTCTCTTAACATCAAGACACCTTGGAATGGTTATGCCAAAATTGCAGGAAAGGATTGGTTTATTTATTTCATGAAACGACATCAAGATATCTCCTTGTGAAAGCCGGAGGGTTTGTCAAAATCTCGTGCTGAGGAAATGAATAGAAATGCAATAGAAGAATGTTATAAATTACTAAATGATGTCACAGTTGATCTTGGAATATATGTTCAGCCACAATCTGTTTACAACATGGATGCAACTGGTTTCCGATGACCATCAAACCATTTAAAATAGTAGCATAAAAGTGGAAGAGAGAGATAGTTTCATTAACAATCTTAGAGAGAAGTGAAAACGTGACCGTTGTAACATGCTGGTTTTTATACCCCCAGTCGTGATTTTCAATGGAAAAAGGATGAAAGAGGGTTTTAACATTGGAATGCCATCGGGATCATTAGTACTAATGTCAGAGAGTGGGTATATGAATAAAGAATTGTTCCTAAAATGGATGCAACATTTTCAAAACAACGATCTTCTGGGAAATGCAAGCTTATTTTAGATGGCCACTCATCACACCATTCTTTTCAGTGTTTTGAATTCTGTTGGCATAATGAAATAGAGCTATTGTGACCTCCACCTCACACCATGCATGTTCTGCAGCCTCTTGATAGGTAATTTTTTAAACCCCAAAAAGCTTTTTACCATCAAGAAACTAATTCATTCATTCACAACAACCCAAAAAGCTCAATCACCAAATTAACCTTCGGCAGACTGCTAAATGCAGCTTGGATGAAAGGAGCAACTGTTGGGAATGCGGTCAAAGGTTTCGAATGTACAATTACAATTGCGATAAAGTGCCCAGAGAAAAATTTCTTCCTTCCCACACCTTTATTGCAGATAGGCCTTTAGGAGAACCGGAAACTCCATGTGACACTGCGGGACTATCAAAAATACAACAAACATCTACCATTACTTTTTCTCAAGTCTTACCAACACCGGCTAAAAGCTTCACACACATATAGACAAAAGAGGACAAAACAAAGAGCCTGCCGTTTAACATCACAAGCAAAATGTTGATAAAGTAAGATCGAAAAGAGCTTTAATGTTCGAAAAAGAAACTAATACTGGTATGACCTTGAAATACTGAGTCTTAACTAAAGAGTTTTATCGAGTCATACACCCAGCAAACTCAGATGAAGACTATATTATAGATAATATTTTTGACAATGAAGAAGAAGAAGAAAAAATGCACCATGTGGTTTTTGTAAACTTACTTATCTTGACAAAAATTCAAGTGGAAATGGAGACTGCACTAGGTGTCAAACCTGAAAATTGTGTTTCATGACGTATGTGTCGGGGCCTTTGGAAAAAACATTTTAACTGTGAAAAATGCATACAAACATTTTGTTTGCATCAAGTAGTAGACACTTCAATAAAAAAATTAAAATGTCTATACTCACGTAAAATATAAAAATAAATATGTGATTCAAATAACCCCATTCCTGATCCAAATAGCTCCACTTTTTATTAAAATGTTATTTCCACTTGAGTATGTCCTTTATTAATTATAACCTACTTAGATTTTATTTTTCAAAAAAACTATTACTAGTTATGGTTCAGAAGATATGAATAAAGATATAAATACCTGTTAAAAATGTTTCGCAAGCATATTATAGGTAAAAACTTAAATTAAAGTTGAAATGACCCAAATAGCCCCACCCTACCATATCCTTAGGGTAAATATTTAATGAATCTTAAAGAAAGTATTGGTTTTTGAGACTATAACTAAATTAAAACATGGGTATCAATCAACATATATAAATGTGTACGCCATATCTTCTAGCCTACTAGGCTTTCCACATATTTGCACTATTTGCATAGGGATGAGAATGGCAGCTATTAGAAGATATGTACCAACATTTATGTGGAGGGAGAGTGGGAAATGCTAAGGAAATACACCCTAATTAGATTCGAACGAGATTCTAACCCCAACGTGTTAGACTATACAGATGTGGACATATTATTATTTCTAAGATACCTATTTCTGCTTTGTAGGTTCCCTCTTAGGTCCAGTTTCATAGTCAGACCTAATACGACTCAAGTACGGCTCATAATAAATAGAAGACAACACTTCTCTATACCCGAGTGGGGGGATTGGTGATTTAGGGGTAAGGTGTCAGACTTCTGTGCTGGCGGCCGGGGTTTAATCCTCGGTCCCGGCAAGATTTATCTGATAACAAACCCTTCCTTCACCTCTGACAAGACATCTTGTGAATGTGTGGAATACCAGGCCTCCACCGTGGTTCGGATTCCACGTTAAACTGTAGGTCCTCCAATTTAATCTCACAATTACCCTACCATTACACATTAGCGTTAGTGCGTATAACCCGAACGGGTAGTAAGACGCGGTGCTAATATAATAATAATAATAATAATAATAATAATAATAATAATAATATTGTATCAAATTGACTCAAACCATGGAGCTCTATTGTTTCTATAGCTTCAAAACAAATATGGGGGAGTAGGCCTATATTCAGTAAAAATGCTACAGAAGTATCCTCTGACGCGATCTGTGGAGAAAGACTTGTTTTATACATTTTTGACAATTTGAGGAATCCCAAGAGACAGGACGACAGTCCTTGTCCAACAACTTAGCTCAGTCTTTAGTGTATCTATCTACTAATCTAAGCGTTCCAGGTTGATTCCTGACATGGCTGAAAAATTTATCATTTCTGAAATTTGTAATGACCCTTTCATATTGATGAATTAATGGCCAGGGGATGAGTGTTTATCTGTTATATATTTAAGTGAATTTTTAAGTCTTGTGCTGATATAAGTTGGTTCAGAAAGTGCACGTTAAGTATCTCAAATAAATGAAAAAAAAAACCTTTTACCTTCACTTATAGTACCATCTGTGTTAATTAAATCTAAACTCAATTCTAGAAATAAAAAAAAACGTGTACTATTCTTCAAATTATAAATTGACTGCTTGTTGGTCGTCGGCAGAACTTCACACAAAATCCGACATTTGTTCCCCGGTGTGAACGATCCTAATGATTCTGTTAACGTGGGCCCCCACATGAGCATTATATCCGCACGAGTCGAATCAGCATGAGCGCAAGATCGAGGCAAGAAAATTTGCTGTCACGAACGGCAAAATTGGTATCTTGTTAATAGATTGTTGATATTCAATTTTGAATACAATAAATCTAAAATGAGCAGGCCAGCCGTACCAAATAATCCCGTCATGTTGTCATCTTACAAATAGACCTAAAACATTTCAAAGTTTCTCATAGTGTTTATAAGTTTCAAAAATAGTAGTAATATCTCCTTTTATCCACCCCGCTCCCCCACGCCGTATTTCTTTTTAACGTGAATGCATTCATCGAACCTGTCTCATGGGACCGATTAACCACAATATCAATACACAAAAAAACCTTCGGTGGGCCACGTGATCTAAAGCGCGACTCTCGTGTTAAACTGGACTGCCGAAGACGTGGAGATAGGTTTTAGATCCCGGTCGGGTGCACTTACACGATTTTTTTTCCTAATTTGTTTTTCACTCCCCCTCCACGCAAATGCGGGTGCTCTAAATTAACCCTTAATAATCCCTAACAAATTAGTGTAACTAGTACATAGGCATCAAATCCATACGGGAAGTAAGACGCGGTGCTAAAAAATACACAAAACACTCTAAATAAAAAGTTGTTTTAAAGTGTGGTTATCTGCATTCATGCTGGAATAGATTCAATGGTCTCAGAAAATGTTTTTTAATAGTAAAATGAAGGAAACCGCATCACTATGTGACGCTTGGCTGGAGCAGTATTATTTACCTATTTTAGGTGTTATCCGTGGGGTGAGATGGGTTCTTAAGCTACTTCAAGTGTATCGACTTGTCGCGTGCTAAGTCCTTTAGGGTGGATGACGTCACTGTCTCCTATCGTCCCGATTGGTCACATCGGCATCAACGATTTGCTCGTGGGTGAATTTAGGGAGTGGTTTATTCTGATGCTATCGTCAGCTGGCAGGGCTTGGTGCAAGAAACATCTAAGATTATTTTCAATGATCAGTTCCAAAGCCACAAAATAAATACTAAATTAATTTTAGGGATACGAACTATTATATATTGTTAAAAAAAACTCATAACGAGGGTTGGCACGTGCAATCAAGGGCGGATCCAGGGACTGTTGTCGGGGCAGGGAGGAGAAAGGATTAGTTTTCATAAGCCTCCTTTAAGTATAAATTTAATAATTTTAAATAATTAAGATTTTAAATTATAATAGTTTTATAATTATATTGTTAGCTTATAAAAATAATTTTCCTTAATAATTATAATAAAAGGAATAAAAAAGGGGACTTGTAAGAAAACTCACAATTTTGAGTAACAAATCTCTAATTTTGACACAAAAATATTCATAAAACAAAATGTTACAATCAAAATAACATTAATAAATTGACCCCCCCCCACCCCCCTCCAACCTTTAAATTCCCGTGGACCCACCGCTTCACGCGCTAAACCTAAAGAAGGTATAGTTTAGTTTGCGGGTGATGGGGAGGATGTTCGAATCTTGGTTGGATGTACTGAGGATAGTATTTTATCTCTTCACGCAAATTAGGCTATAATTCCTCTAGATTATACCAATTTTATTCTTACCTCATGATACGTGTAGCCTAGTTTCTAATTCGCAAATTCTGTGAATAGTAGTAAGACAAGGTGAAAAAAAACCTTATCAACGATGAAGCTATGGCGATAAGAAAGAAATCGGATTGATAATCGCCTGGAAAGATAATAGAAACCTAATCACAAAAGATAAAAAATACTTTGTATCTCTGGTTGGAATTGAACTCCGGTATTTCGCGTAAGATCCCGCTTTCCATTTTGTTCAACCATAAAAAAATGTTTAAAATAAATGTAGGCCTTTGAACTCCTTACCTTTCTTCCTGAAACCTTAGCTTAGAAAATAGTACGTTAATCTAATGAACTAGGAGTTAGGATTCAATTTCCAGTTGAAACTTAAAATTTCTCACTATCTCATTGAGATTAATTTATATCCGGAATGCACACTGTTAAGTTTGTTCTAACGTTAATTCTATTAATAAATCGTGTGAGGAAATTATCAATATAGTTCAGAGCGTGTATGGTTTTTTTTTTTAATAAATATTACTGTACCTGTTTTAATTGACTTCCTAATTTACGATAAATTAAAATAAAACTATTGTTTATATAAATAGGAAATCGTTTACTAATTTTATAACAACCAGAAGAGGGTCTTGTCAACTCTGCTCTTTCAACTATTCTTGATAATCCTTTAGTGGTGGTTTGCAGCCAATCTTCATTCATGGAAAACAGCCAAAATTAATAATTACATTCAAATGTTCAAAAATACTTGCCAATCACTAAGTTTTGAATGATGTCACCTCTTTTGGAAAAAAAGCGTAAAATTTATTTCAAAAAAGATTTTTCCTTCGTTTGATAAAAGTAATTTAGAAAGTTTTGCTGAAAACAACTTAGATATTGAAGGAAATAAAGTTCAGATCATTGAAGAAAAACAATTGGCTATGGAAATGAAAAAAAAGTCTTCAGACAACACCAGATATTCAAGAAACAGAGCTTAAAATTAAAAAAGCTATGCTAGAAATTAAATTAATATAACTAAACAATACAACTTGAAGAACCAAAGCTGTTAATTTAAACTTATTTTAACTTAGGCTACTTTTATTATAAGTTACATATTGTAGACCTAATGTTTTCATTATAATAGAATAAAATTTATTGAATATCATATTAACCGTTCATTTACTAATTATACCCTAATTTTAATAATAATCTCGTTATTTGACAGCTATAAAAGCTACTAAATCTACTTTCATGGATTAATACGTCAAATCATGTGATCTGAAGCTTTCTATTTTGATAATATTATAAATATCCATATAAAAGATAAAATACTATAGTAAAATGTTATCAATGTTGACAGAACGAAAATATGTTTGTATTTTTTAAAACGTGCTTCCAATAAAAATCGGGGTATAGATATTGTAATAATGATCAATTCTTACTTTTCTGCTTTTCCAAGAAAGTTGAATTTATCAGAATTGTTCTGGTCAAAGTAACATCTTTCCCCTCTATCAATTATGATGATCTAATGGTACTTTAAATAGAGGATAAACTCTTGCAGGTATATTATCTCAATCTTAAATTACCCGCTTCGGTGGCGAAGTTGGCTAACTTGCTAGTCGTGTTGAGCTCGACTGCTGAGGACGGGGAGATCGAGGTTCAAATCTCGATCGGGTGAACTGGGGGTGGTTTTTCCTAAATTGTTTTCCACTCTCCCTCAAGGCAAATGCAAGTTCACTTCCTCTAATTCAGTATTACCAATTCCTAGTCCATTAGCGTAATAAGTACTTAAAGCGTATAACCCGAACGGGTAGTAAGACGCGTAGAGCCCCGTAAAAGTGGTGAGATGCGATAAAATGAAAAATGCCATAAAAAGATGGAATCAAGTATTTATTCCTTTTATAGTTTTTGGATATGATTTACAATATTTTTGAAAAATGAAATAAAATTAGACTGTCTTCTTACACGAAATACTCCTATAAAACGAAATTTAACTGCTTTTACACGCAAAAAAATCTATAAATAAACATTAAATTAAGAAGAAATTAAGTTGTAATTTAGACCATGCTGCAATTTTATGAGTATTTTGATGTAAGGCAAGCTAATTTTAGGCTATAAAATTGGGAAAAATGCAGACAAACTTGACAAAAAATGTTAAAGCAAATATATAATTTCAATAATACATTTTAATTTTGTATGCATTGTCTCGATACATAAATAATACTTAAACACCTAAGATAACATACAATTTTGAATAAACACGAAATAACACGGACATGTGAGGTTTAAAATACTAAATTTAACTAAAAACAAAACCATTTTTACGGGGCTCTAGTCGTTGGTTTGATAATCTTCTTCTCTTTCAAGTAAAATTAACTCTAAGCCCATTGTGAGGCAGGGAAATTATCTCTTAAAAACACCAAAATGTATCACAATCGGATTCCTTGTATTAATATGAGATTGATTTAAATGATGCTTCAGCCTTATATTTGGAGAACTGAGCAGGGTTGGTAAAATCATTACAAGCATAACCTCTATATCCTTTTAGACATCCCTCAAGAATATTTCTATTTTGTAGCTGATCTTATAATCGGCTATTTAAAATTATGGTAATGTCATGCACAGACACTGGCCATCGAGCAACAACATTGACACACTTTAAGGAAACTGTACATACAGCTTGAACGTTTACAAAAAATATCCTTTTTAAGTTTATATAAAGCTTTGTATTCACACCCCCTGGTGAGATTATTGGATGGTGAGTGTGGCCGATAGCTCCAATAACTCCAGGAATCCAAGCAATAGACACAAATTCATCTTTTAAGAAGAAATATTTCTATGTTCGGCTTGAAACTGTATTTTATCTTCACCCAGAAAGGCAAGGTGACAAGTAACTTTACGAACAATTCTGCATACAGTTTTTTTTTGACACCTATGAGATCTCCTATTACCAGTGCTTGAATTGGGCCGGAACGCATCGGAACGCCGTTCCTGTTGATACGAAAAAATATTACTAGCGTTCCGGTTTGTATAATACAAGCTTATACCGTTCCGCTTTCACATTATAACGCGACTTTCTCGTTCTTCTATCGTTTTAAAAAGGATACCTTTATCTAGTCTGGATGAAACCAGATCCTACTACGTGTCTGTATAGTGTATTAAAGTTTGAACGGAACTATATGCTACTTCACTTCTGTATAATGTATTGTAATTTTTATTACACAGGGTTTTCTAATAATTTTCTTCACGACAAAGACGAGGATTCCTATAACAAGACCATGAATTCAACATAAACATTTTACAGATGTTTATCTTTCACTTCTCCTTTAGTACAGCTTATATTGTGGACTGTGGGGATTATTTTTAGAAAGGGCATTTTCTGTTTCTGTTCGTAAGATTTCTACCTTCAATTTTACATTGTCTTTCATAGTGCAAATACCGTGGATACAATACCTATTTAAAGTTTTGAACTCTGTGCCACAAGTGAACAAGCAAAAAAAAAAAAAAAACTCATTTCATAAGTGCATATTTCTTCTTATAAATTATATACTCAACAAGTTAGCTACAATATTTCCTTGCCGCATAAGTTTTATAACTAAACATATGTTCTTCAAAATATTTTTTGCATTGAATGAAATAAAAATGACAAACTGCGTCCGTTTGTCGGTAGATGGATCTATATAAATACTAAGCGTAGTTAATAAAAATTGAGTCAAGTTAGAATTTACATGCAAATTAAAGTTTAAATATAGTCCTATGTTATGTCTGAAATATGCAAATATATACGAGATTCCACCACGGATGTGATACTGTCAATATTTGTTTGTTTTTTAAAACACTGTCCTGGTATGGTCTTTAATAATACTTAAATAAATTAAAATTGTGAAGTATTAGAAAGGGCTTTACATTAAAGAGTTAGAATATCTTGTTGTTTTTGCCAATTTAATTAACAGTGTTTGTTACAAAACATTTGACATTGAAACACAGTTTTTAACATGGATTAAATAATGATAATTCTTAATATTCTCATAATTTCTAATAACAATGTAAAACAAAGATTTTTTTTTTAATTTCTTGTGCTATATTTTTCTTCTTCTGTAGCAACAATTTTTAGGATGAAGATCCATTTTTACTGGGGAATCTTACAGTCTAGTATTTTGTATAAGAATGAAAGCGATGTGAAACAACAATGCTAAAGTATGAAAAAAAAAGGTCAAAATAAAATAAATACTACGAATATAAAATGTATGCTAATATTTGTTGTAAATAAAATAAAAAACTTGAGGTGTATAAATACTCATGAAATATGTAAAATACTTAAAATTTGCGAATTATGTAGAAACAACTGTTCTACATAAGGATTTTTTTTCGTATGAAATGTGCAGAAGAATATGTTTGGAATGGTGTCAAATGCTCATTCCAAAAATGCATACAAATCCTAACATTCCTATCCACACATTGGTTTACAAAATGCATACATATCCCAGCATTCCTAGCCAAACACATCGGTTTATTAAAAAGCTATTAATAAAATACGTGTCATTCAAAACGGAGATATATGCCAACCTACACAGTTCAATATTGGAGGTTGTTTCACTGTGGCAGTGTATTTTTCGTTTCAATTTAAATCAATATTAATTAATTGTAATAATCAATTAATTAGATTAGTATATTAGGTAAACTGCAATGTGATATTCATTTTACTGAAATTCAATTGAAATTGCATGGCTTGGCATACAATGTAGTAGTTTCTTGCTTTAAAATAGACTAAGGAATTATTGATTGCTGGTTGTTACCGTTCCGGTTGTTAAAATATCCCAATTTGAGCACTGCCTATAAATATTTGGAATGTGCTAGTGGCAAAGAATCTCAATGTCAATAGCAATTGGTTCATTGGTGAAACCAGCACATTCCTTAATTTGAAAGGTTCCAGATAATTGCTAAGCAGTTTTATCAAATAAACAAAAAGAGCATTTAATTAATCCAAACCTCATATGAAAATATATATCATTTTAGGCCCCTATTTAAAGAAAACTACATATTTTTCCCGTAACTTATTTGTTTTAGAACGTAAACATTTTCTATAACCTAATTATAAAAATTAATAACTTCTTCATCTGAAGATTCCATATTTTTTCAAATATTCTTAAAAAAAATTAAATTCACACTAAAACTAAATTTAGTTATATATTAATAATTTAATATATCCTAATACTAAATAAATTTTATACTCACTAAAATACAAGTTATATAAGTAAGTACAAATGATATTAATAAAGAACATAACAGCTACAGGTTGATCGGAGGGTCAAACAGTAAATGGGCAAGAACTGGCTGGTTAGCTTGACCAGAGTTTTTATCGACAATCACATCCTAATTGTTATTATTATTATTATTATATTATTATTAGCACCGCGTCTTACTACCCGTTCGGGTTGTACGCACTTACGCTAATGTGTAATGGTAGGGTGATTGTGAGATGAAATGGAGGACCTACAGTTTAACTTGGAATCCGAACCACGGTGGAGGGCTGGCATTCCCACATTCGCAAGATGTCTTGTCAGAGGTGAAGGAAGGGTTTGGTAATCAGATAAATTTGTGCCGGGACCGAGTATTGAACCCCGGCCGCCAGCACAAAAGTCCGACACCTTACCCCTAGACCGCCAGGTCACCTCCTAATTGTTATTATTAATGCAACGGAAAGTGAGGTTTGAGACGCTGATTGAAGATCAACTTACCTTTGATCAAGCCACTGATTATTATTTGTTCAGCTGACCCTGAATATTTATTCTATTTTTTCATATAACTTATTTTTAAACAAAAGCTAAGCCTATGTAAGGCTTGAAGTAATATTTTTGTACCACGTCTTATTACCTAATCGACTTATAAGCTTTCGTAGACTACTAATTACGCTAATGGTTAATAGTTTTAGGGATAAGAAGTCAACATTTATAAGAAGTGTACCCGCATTTGTGTGGAGGGAGAGTGGAGAAACACTTATGAAAAACCACACTCAGTACCCATACGAGAATATCGCGTAAGAATGAAGTAATTGCGAAGAAGGTAGTTTGAGTAAATTCACTCTAAATAACGTGGAGATAAACCATTCAGGAAAAACTTATCAGTAGTACACACCACTCAGATTCGAACCCTGGCCTCCATGTCACCTTCAAACATGACCTAAATAGACTGACACTTCAGCTCACGTGACACATGCAAATATATTAAAATAGAAAAATAAAATAGTAAATAAATGAATTTGTTACCTTTTAAGTCAATTGAGGTTTAAAAAATTTGAAACTGTTGATATATGACGTTTTAATCCCCAGTCAAATTCGGTACGTAGCTCCGCCCATTTTATCCCTCCCCTCCTTCCTTCCTCTGAAGTCGGAAGATGAACTTTTAGTCGCAAGCGCACCACATGGCAAGGTGGTCCCGCCAACAAGAATTTAACCAAACTTTGGTTTTTAGGTGGATTGTTTAGTTATTATTTAATTTAAATCAAATTTACAGATGCAAATTTTGGACTTTTTTCTTCTTAGTTGTGTTGAGTCAAAATGGACAGTTTCATATTAATACAAGTTAATGCTTCTGGATTATGTTTTTACAGTATAAAATTGAATGTTTGTTTTTTTAATTTAAGAAAACACAAATAGACGAGTGAAATCAGTTAACTATAAAAATCATGTCCACTCTCGAGCTTTGTGAGATTTATTGAATCAGGAAACGGGACATATTAAAAAATAACAAGTTTTTTTTACGTCTAAAGAATATCTACTTCAAGATGTTTGGAAATTATAAACTTGTAATACTTATAGAGAAACGAACGAACAGAAACTATACGCATACGCTAGAAATAAATGAATACGATAACAATCACCATTGTTATAATATCTACAAGCGAAAATATTTTGAATGAGTTAAAGAATTGTTTCAAATAAATAATCACCTATAATGAACCATTGCTAAGTGAATTTAGTACATTTTAGTTTTATTAACTATTACTTTTTAGGCACAAAGAAAAATTAAATAGTTAATGAAACGCTATCAAAATTATGGTTTTATTTAATAATAGTAAACATAGATGCTTACACTTAAATTAATTTCAAGGACAATCAAGTTTGTTTCACATTGATGTTATAAGTATGAAATATCATTGTTATTAACAAAAAATCGTTCGTTAAAGGACATAATAAAGACTTCAAACAAAGAAGACCGATCTAAGCCTACGTGATATTTCAAAACAATGGATTTCAATTCTATCGTCAGAATACGAAGAAGAGTTGGACAAGGAAACACAATTTTCCAATCGAAAAATATTTTGTTATATAGTTTTAAAATGTTCTAAGTATTTGTACCATATAGACACTGTGGAGTGATAGATTATGGAGCACATGGTTCGAATCCCTTGCAGTAGTTCTTTGACTTCCGTGACGCCGTTCTCCATAACCGACATCCTGATGACCAGGGGCAAGGAATCTCTCCACACTGCGCATGCGCTAGGACAGGAGGAGGCGCTAGATATGACCCGCAAGAGCGGCATCAAAATTAACGGTGAGTTTTGTGTATGTTCGCTGATAAACTTTATTAGGATTTTGATACAAAATTTTATTTAGAAAATACAAAAATTAGTTTTGTCATGAACAATGATAACAGTTATCTATATTATTACTATCTGCTTTGCTGGCTGTATGGTCTAATGTATCACACTTGCAATAGACTGGGCTGCTGCAGACGGGGAGATTGGGGCTTGAATCCCAGTCGGTGTACTGAGGGTTGATTTTTGTAAATGGTTTTCCACTCTCCCAACACCCTGATGCTGGTAAACTTCTCCTAAATCTAACCTTCCTCATCCCCAACACACTCACGTAACTAGGCCATAATTTATATAACCTGAATTAGTAATAAGACGAAGTGCTAAAAACTATTATTGCTATTTTGTAGGTTTTAGTAATATCTAAGCCTATCTATCAAAAGTGACAACACCAGATCACTGATATATGTATACGTGAAAGTAGATCAAGTAACTTTTATAGCTGTTGACTAAGACCCTCCTTATAAAAGTTGGAATGTACACAAGTAAGTACCAGTTAGGTGTGCGTTAGCATACGCGGCTCTGAGAGGAGATATCCACACAGGTGGATATGGGATATAAGGCGTCATTTTAGTAATAGATTGGTTTACCTTTGATGAGAACATCAAGGTTCAAATCTAGGCTGGGTAGTTGCCAAAATGCGATTTTTCAATGTTATTTTACCATCTTCTCTTCGTGATAATGCGGGTACACTTATTCTAACTTTTTTATTCGAACCTAGCTCTTTGACTAAGCATTAGTGTTAAAGGTAGCACTCACTTTGATGGCATAATTGGTCAACGTACTAGTTTCGTGTTGAGCTACACTGCCGAGGACGGTTTGAATCTCACTCGGGTGAACTTGAGTGGTTTTCCCTGAATGGCTTTCCACTCTCCCTCTACGAAAATGCAGGTTCACTTCCTCTGTATTCAACCTTCCCAATTCCTGACCCATTAGAGTAATTAGTACTTAAGAGTATAACCCGAATGGTTAGTAGGACGTGGTGCTAAGTATTATTAAAGAGAGCTTGACTCAAGCTGACCAGGAATGCGGGTGTTCATTCCGTCCAGGGGTGAGAATGGTAGTTGAAAAGGAATCTTACATGTATTAGCATGAAAATAGGTCGAGAAGGCAGCTGTGCTAAATAGCGCAAGATAAATCACCCCTAAGGAACTTGTCTAAGATTAGACCCTCAAGCTACCAGTCACCTGTTACCTAGTTCATTGGGAACCTTGCTCTTTAGACTACGTGACCATCAGTGCGAGGAGCTCATGGTGAGGCTTCTCCTTTTCTCCTCCCCGTTTAATATCCATATAACTCACCCTATTCTCTATACTTGTTTGAATCCTAAAGAATAATTCGCTAAGAACGATAAATCATATTATAATATGAAATAAAAAACAAATTATAAAATAACTAACCGTCTGACCCGTTCGTAACACGGGTAAGCGGGTAAGCCGCATCAACACTGGATCAAATTAGGACGTTCAACATATTGCAACTAATATTTTTAAAGTTAATCCTTGTATAATCCTGAACTACGAAAATACCAAGGCAATTTGCAATCAATAAATTAAAATAAATTAAATCTTTATCAAATGTTTTTCCCTAAAACCCAAAATTATCACACAATCAAAAGCAAAGCCACCCCCCCCCCCCCCATGTTTCATACATTTTTTGGATCCCTAGTGTTAGATTCCACACTTACGATTTCTATGTTATCTTGGGTGATCTTTTTACTAATTTGCCAAATTTAAATTCTCATATAACGGTAGATTATTTTATAGCTTTGAAGAGATTTCAAGCTATAATTACTACTCTACCCCCAACCCT
Source organism: Timema cristinae (assembly GCA_039000515.1). Lineage (NCBI taxonomy): Eukaryota > Metazoa > Arthropoda > Insecta > Phasmatodea > Timematidae > Timema > Timema cristinae. The sequence goes on along the minus strand of JBCFYV010000003.1, from coordinate 57,095,043 downwards.
TTTGGTTTCCAAATTTGAAAATAGTTGTTTCAATTTTGAGCGCTTACACTTCTCAATTTTCAAATTTAAATTACATATATTCAAACATCATTCGAATATCTGGTAGGCCTTAGGTATATTTACTTTCATGACAGTTAATTTTGTTCCACGCAGAATCGTTTTTCTTGAATAAATTGTGAGCCCTTAAGTATTAAAACCCATTTTGAATTTGACATTTTCAATATTTTTTATTATTTGGGGCGCTTGATTTAACTGCTTGAAAGTATTTACATTTTCTAGCTCACTTACAATGTTTTTTCTAGTAGTTGCTTAAATTCCTAGCTCTCCTTCAACACAAATCTTGATTTTAAATGTATTTTTTTAAATTCATTTTTTTCTAGCTATCTGAAAATTTATATTTTCACCATTTCTAAAAATAGTGTTTTCCATTATGTTTTGGAATTTCTTCTAATTCCCCACTACACCACCATTGCTCCCATTTTTATTTTTGAATTTTAAAAATGTTTCGTCCAATTTAATTTTTTATTACATTGATATGGCGTTGATAAATTTAGTTTTTAAATTTCCACCCTGAGCATTTCCAATAAACCAATTTAAATTTTAAATATTCTAATTCTTCCGGGTATTTAGATTCTTTTCTTTGAATTTAACAAAAAACTTCAATCATATATATTACACCAAGGAGTGTTTTATATTTTTGGAAATATTGCTTGAACACCTTTTCATTTTTTGAAATTTTGTTTTTAAATATAAGAGTTTTCAAATCTTCATTGCAGTTTAGGGTGGTCCTTACGCCTGCTTAGTAATAATAATAATTAATAATAATATATAATAATAATATAATAATAATAATATAATAATAAATCTTAGTACCAAGTCTTACTAACCATTCAGGTTACACGCTTAAGTACTAATTACGATAATGGGTTAGGAGTTGGGAAGGGTTGAAATAGATTAAGTGAGCCAGCATTTGCGTGGAGGGAGAGTAAAGAACAATTTAGAAAATCACCCCCAGTTCGCCAAGCGAGATTAGAACCTCGATATCTCCATCCTCGGAGTCTAGCTCAACATGAAGCTAGCGCATTAGCTAACCACGCCACCAAGGGGGTTCATGCTTACAGAGTTTAAATCTTCTGCCATATTGAAAAGTAGTTTATTATTTTAGTTTTGGAAGTTTCAAATCTTCCATATTTCTTTCTATTTTATTGGCAAATTTAAATTTCTCCCCACCCTTAAGTTTTTCTCATACAATCCTCCTTCTGTTTACCTATTTACACGCGTCCCATTTAAAATTTGAGAATTTTTTGGGTATTTTGAGTTGGCCCTTTACATTCTTTTCGAATTTGAGTTTTCTACAACACTGAGAGGAAGTTGTTTTTATTAATTTTAGACATTTTAAATTCCATAACCCCCAAACCCACCCACTCCCCCAAACCTTCCACCATATGGCCAGCTACCACCTAGAAATTTCAAATGTTAAGACTTATGGCGATCTGGAGGTGTCCTTCTACCTGGCTGCCAAATTACATTTCCTATCATACTTAATAGCTATTTTTATGATCATGACCCTATCCTATTTCGAGGAGTATCATAAAAAATTAAGATTTTTAGACATTTGTGATTATTTGGGGGCTCCCTCTCCCCCCAATTCTCGGGGCCCCATGTTGATATTTTCTATTTTTATTTTTTTCTGGTTAAATGGGAAATTCCACTGCTTTTCTGCCAGGTAAAACTTCACATTTCTAATCTCAGTGTTTGGGGAAATACATTGATAAGTGATTCAGTAAGCCCCACACCTTTTTGCCCCTTTCCACCCTTTTAAGGGTAGAAATTTGAAAATATATCAAACTGTCTGACCCAAGTCTAAAATAAACCTTCAATTTAAACTTCAGGCTCTATTTACGTTGGCTCAAAATATACATTGGTTAACTTTTAAAACTTTCGTCCTTCCATTCGCCCCCATAGAGGTCAAATTTCAAATTTTAAGAATTATTAATTTATATGGAGCTGTCCTTCTATCTGCCTGCCAAAATTAGACTCTCCACGACAGTAAGTAGCTATTTTAATGTTAACCCCCTCCTCCCCCTTTCTTCCCCATGTATCCTGGAGTCCCATCTAAAAATTTAAGGTTTTCAGACTTTTTATGATTATATGAGTTGCCCTTTACGTTCCTGCCAAATTTTTGTTTTCCACTTCATCTAAAAACGTTTTTTTCTAACTATATACCGCTTTGCTCTATTTTGAAATTTGAAATTTTTTAAATTTTTATAGTTATATGGGCCAATCCCCTTACTTCCTATCAAATTTCACTTTTTCACCTCATCTGGAAAGGGGGGTAAGCATTCACAGACAGTTCTACTTTAAGCTTTATGCACAGGGTGTAATTTAATTGGTGTCAAATATTCTATAGGCGTATCCCATCGACCAAACATTAAGGAAAGTTCATATAAACATGGGGCTGTAAATTTTTAATTTCTATGGTAGGAGGAATTTTATTGTTCAATTAATAATCAATCCAGTAGAAGATGTAATACAACTAAACAAGACAAAGACTCACAGAAATAAACAAAAATACAAGAAGACAGAACGTTTTGTTACAAAAATGTTATCAAAATATTGTCCTTCTGCATTCTTTGAGCCTACATTACATGCTTTTTTTGTATTATTTTGAGTACACCTGATGTGTTACGTAGTTTCTCAAATCCATTTACGAAACGCTCTCTTAAAAACATCAGGCACAGGAGTTGCGTCAACAGTGGACTTTAAATGTCCCCAGAGATAAATAAAAATCCATTAGATTTAAATCTGATGATCAAGCTGGTTATTAAATGAATCCCCTACAAATAATCCATAATTGAGGAAAACCTTTAAATTACTCTAAAACTAAACGTTTCTAGACCCATGTTTACATTAACTTTTCTTAAGGTTTCGTCAATGGAAATACGCCTTTAGAATATTTTACACAAATTTAAATACACCCTGTACAGAGAAAGATATCAATGTTTATATAAAGAAACAAATGTTTTGTCACCCAACATCTTAGCTCATCAGTAGGTTAACTCATTCTGTTTGTCAACTAACTTAAGATTCTGGGTTTAATTCCTGTACGGACACAAAAAGTGATTTTTTTTTTAATGTGGCCTTTCTTTTCAAATTGATGAATTGGTGGCTGTGGGATTAGATGTTGTGTATTGTAACAGATTAAAGTTAATATTTTCTACTCATATGTTTTTACCCTACCTAGTAGGCTATTTAGTTTAATTCATATTTGTACTAATTGTTTATTTTTTGTGACAGTTTAAAATATGCATAAACTTGAAATAGGCTATACGTATAAATAGGGGCATTGTGTTAAAATTTGGACAGCAAACATATTTTTAAAATTAAGAAAGCCCATTGCTCAGTTTAAGTCAGGCACAGAACATCAACATGCTATAATCAATGTCAGAAGAAATATGTGTTTATGCCTACTGAATTTTGAGAAACTTAATTTTTTTCGATGTTTTGAATACTCAGTTTATGTAGAGCAAAGAGAGTACGAATCTCAAAAGCAGGAAAAACATAATCCTAACGTAGTTAGTTTTACTTCAGCAAATAGCGTTTAAGTTAGTTGGCATTAATTATTCTTCTAAACTTCAGACCGAAAAAAAATGCGTAGGGCCATTCTATTTTCAAATATAATATTATATTATAATTCCTGTCATTTATCATCACACATTAATGAAATAAAGGAGTAAGTGTGCAAAATTTTGTTAGAATGACATGAAATCGTTTGAATTTTATTCTTTAAAATTACAGATAGCCTTAAATAGTTAAATATATGAACTATAAAGAAATGTAAGAACAATTATTTTTTATTTAATCTTAAGTTAAGTAATATGTTTATATTAAATTGTGTTGAAATGAAATAACATTGGTGATTTTTCGAATTATTTGGTCAAACTATGACAACTTTATATTATATTTTTGAACTTTCAAAGAATGCGTACTTTTTTTGTTTAATACTTATACATAAATTATGATAAATAAACTGAATATATTCTATCATGTATATGTTACCGTCCAAACCTGATTCCAGGACAAACTAGGTCGAGTTAAGTAGAATTGATACATCCTAAGGGCCTCAGAATGTACTAGTTAGCATAGTCTAAATAGGTTGATCCTGAAATGTTGGCCTAGCTCATAGGATAAATTATTATTATTATTATATATTATTATTATTATTATTATTATTATTATTATTATTATTATTATTATTATTATTATTATTATTAGCACCGCGTCTTACTACCCGTTCGGGTTATACGCTCTTACGCTATTGTGTAATGGTAGGGTGATTGTGAGATGAAACGAAGGACCTACAGTTTAACGTGGAATCCAAACCACGGTGGAGGCCTGGCATTCCCACATTCACAAGATACTTGTCAGTGGTGAAGGAAGGGTTTGGTAATCAGATAAATCTGTGCCGGGACCGGGGATTGAACCCCGGCCGCCAGCACAGAAGTCTGACACCTTACCCTAGACCACCCGGTCACCTTTATGGATAAATTAATAGAGTCCACAATTATAGCAGACAATATAGGGTTTAGGTTATGTTATTTTAGTTTAGGTTAGCTAACAATATTTGCGTGCGAATTGTGAATGATGAAACCTGTCCAAGGTCGATTCATCTTATGGGTTGAGAAGAATGAGAGCTAATATCTCATAGAATAATTTAGAATAACCCATAATTTTACTAGGCCTAACCAGGCTTAGGTTAGGTTAGGTTAGGTTAGCTGACAACATTTGCGTGTGAACTGTGAATGATGAAACGTGTCCAATATCTATTCATCGTATGGGTTAAGAAGAATGAAAACTAGTACTACCTAAAAACATCAGGCTAACATCGGTTTATCCTAAAAGTGATAGGATGTATCAATTCATCCTATTCCGAACTAGTTTATCTTGGAATCGTGTTTGGACTGTAACATATATATAGATATACATACAAATAATCGTAGAACTGTTCATTATTTTGACGTCACTGAACTCAAAACGGTAGGCCAAAGGAAAAAACCAAACCTAATCCAGAGTAAGCTTTAACTCGAGAAAACTTCCCCCTAATATTATGTGAATCGGTAATATAAACAACCCTACAATATACTGGATCAAATAACCAAGTCACTATTTTTATTGACTACTGGTATAGCCGCATTTAAATATCATATCCATTAAATTAAAAAATGACACTTAGACACGGAAATCAAACCCGGGACCTTTGGCCAATGATTTAAACACTGGCTATTAAAGAGTCATCCCATTTTCAGGGTTATTCTTCATTCATGTTTTAAAGCAGAGTCTGTGATGGCCGTGCAGAAATCTAGAGATACACATGAGTGATCAATTAAAACCATTAGAGCTATAGAGATGGGTAGTAAGACGCGAAGCTAAAAAAAGAGCACGTACTATCAGATAACACAGCCAACTTCGACTAAAGAGGGCTTTATGCTGTCAAATGTACAAATATACAGTGCAATTACAATTGTAAAACTCGCAAATCAAGTTGGATTATATAGCTAAGCTATTATATTTGTTAATTGCAGTTGTATCTGCATCTAAAAATAATATCCTTTAAATTTAAAGACTCTAGCGTAAAATATGATTGAAGAAGGACTCTGATCACGAAATTACTCCTGAATAGCTCAGTGGTTAGAACATTGGCGTACTAAGCCAAATATACCAGGTTCAACCCCCATGCCAGGTTTTTTTCTTCAATATAGAGAATTTGCTCTACAACATGTTATGCAATATTACTAAACAAAGGAACAATAAGATACTTAGGGGTAGAACGTATATATTTAAAGAAATATTGAGTGAAACTCCTAGTACCAAACCCTGGTCTCACGGAATTGAGTATTGGGTGCTACCCTCTCGTTAAACTCTGTCACTTATATCAACATGGGTGGGCACATAGACTGAATGTCTAGCTCATCAATCTAGTTTGCCACTGACCGGCAGGTCAGGATTTAAGTTTCAGCTGAGTGTGCTGAAATTAGTCTTTCTAAAATTGTTTTTCACTCCCCAACACACAAATTTGGATACATTTCCTCTACAGTATATCTCCCTTCGCTTTAAAACATTAGCGTAGTTAAAATTGGACGAGTAGTAAGACGTGTTACAGTGAAATACTAAATCAAAAATAAACTAAAAAAACCTTTTGTTTGCCATTTTCTTTGCTCGTGTTCAATCACGTTCATTCTGCTCGTCTGTTTCTGTGAACTGTCCCACCACTAAAACATTTTGAGTGACTTATTTAAATTCTCCACTTGGCTTTTGTAAAACAAGAAGATTTAGTGGATCCTCTTGTTTGCCATGGATATACTCTTTCATTTACAGTTTCTACTGTAAACACATTTTATAAATTGAGTTCATAGAAGAAGAAAAAAAAGATGTTATTGGGTCGTTTTAACTATGGCCAAGTTATTTGACAGGACAGGTTTAACATCCTTTCTCCCAAGTTAAGAACCGAAGTATATTTCAAATCTTTCCAAGAGGGTAAAATAGGGCCATTGTTTCTTCGGTACTCAGTCGACCACTTTGATGGTTCATGTCTTGTGACTTGGACAATGATCGTCTTGTATTGGTGGGATAAACATCGCATGACCTGAAGGATCTGAATGCTAAACCAATGAAACTACTCATACGTTTATTCTCACTACTTTATTCTTCACTGTTTGGTTGTTTACAAGACCAGAAAAAACTCTTCATCTACCCACTCGCGAAGATAAATAATTCAGGTGTGAAACATATTATCCTACTTAATGGCCATGGGTGAATACACTGTTTCGTGTTAAGAATATCCTTTGTTATTTTTTTTTATCAGCAGAATTGTTGTTACAGGATGTAAATCAACGTCTCAATAAGTTTTCCAGGTCGTGGCAAACAAAATACGACCATTAATAACGGTTTGTGATTTTCATTTTAAACGTGTAGCCCATTCCATCTCTTCTTTGACCCCCGTCTCTCATCGGAACCAGTGGTTCTCAACACATTGTCTGAACCGCGCCGGCATAGGTGACTCATGGGCGGGAAAATTATATGAAGAACCATTTTCATAATTTAAGTGATTTTTTTTCCCCAGGCATTTTAATATTTATTTAATTAGGAAGAAACTGATGAAATACTTAATTTGAAGCATCGCATTATTTGGAGAAGAAGCATAAACGTTTAGGAAGATGAAAAATAAATACTAGGAGATATTTGAAATGTGGTGTGGAAGAAAACATTAGAGCAGGTGGTCAGAGAAAGTGACAATGAAGAAGTCCAAAGAAGAGTGGGTGAGAAGATAGTAATTTTTTATGTAATTCTTCGGTTAATACGAAACTGGATCGGACACATTCTTAGGAAGAACTGTCTTCTGCACGATGTCATAAGAGGAAAGGTTAGGGAAAGAGGAGCTTAGGAATGAGGAGGATTCAAATATTAGATGACATTAAGTAAAGAAGAAATTTCTGGGAGCTGAAGGAAGTAGTCAGAGAACAGATGGTCTAATTTAACTGACAAAAGAAGTTGACCTGCCGTAAGAAATAACAACTAATATTAATAATAATACATTTTAATTTATGTTTTGAATATTTTGAAATAAATGTTAGGACACAATTGCACATATTTTATCTAATACTTTATTGCGAGCATAATATGAAACAAAATGTTCAAAAATATGAATGATTTCACTAAACAAACACTACATAAATTTCCCTCAGAATTGAAACCTAGTTGTATTTTGATTATCTCTCTTCAGGTTTAAATTTTAAATAAAATTGTGGGAGCCATTTTCATAAAATTTCAAATTAAAAAGACCAGCAAACCACAAATTAATTTATTAAAAAATGAAAACACATTACTATTTTCCATGTAAGACCCTCTTTAGAAACGCATTTTAAATAAAATCGTTAAATCCATATTCGAAAAAAGTTCGAGTTTTCAAATATCAGTCTTCAGTAAACTAGCATTAATTTTAGAGCTAAAATTATAATAAATGTTTGGCCTAAGCGTATGATCATAAAATAATATTTAAATGTCAAGTTAGAATGAAATACATAAATCGTAAAACAAATAGATAGGGAAAATCAGATGAAATCCAAAAAACCGTCAAAATAAAACCAAGATAGGGACAGTCAAAATTTGAATGTCTTTTTTTTTATTTTCTCGTGACTCCTTGATTAAAGTAAGTATTGTGATCGTCAATAAAAAAAATTGTACTGCGGATATGAATGGATTTTGATGTTTTATAGCTTACTGAACAAGAAAAGGTTGTGTATGTGCTGCCATCTGTATGAATGTGTGTCTGTATGTTGGTCTAAAACCGAAAACATTTTACCAGTCGGGCTAATACTTGGTATCTGTGGTTTTTATAAGGTTCCTTGAAGTTATTTTTGGAATTTTATATACATTTAAAAAAATGATAGTTTACTTAAGGGCAAAAATAGAGAAAACACATTTTCTCAAAATTCGTATTTAGCAAACAAAATGACTTAGAAGGTAATTTACATCAGAATATCTCCAATTTTAATCCACAATCTTCAAAATACAAAATAACTTAGGATTGCAAAGTTGTAGTAGGAATGATATAAAAAAATTTTTTATTCAAAATACATTTAAAAAAAACAATTTCTGGGCTATATAATCACTCTATTTTAACTTTCTCGCTATCTCACAGGTAGAAAAAGTAATGTGATCGTCAATAAAAACAATCTCAAGATTTTTATGAATATCAACGTTTCATGACCACCCGAATCCGAAAAAGTGGTTTTTGAATTTCGTGTATCTGTCGGTCGGTCTGTCTGTACCTTCAACTAAAGCCTAAACTATTTTACCGTTCGGGCTAAAACTTGGTATCTAGGTCTTTCATAAGGTTTCCTTGAGGGTTTTTTTGAATAGGATATCCATCCCTAAAATTAAGGTTAGTTTACTGAAGGGCACAGAGGAAAAAAGTCAATTTTCTCAAAATTGACTTTAACGACTTTGATTAATTATCATTTCTAAACATTTACAAACATTCTAAACAAAATGACTTACTCTCAATATTTCGGCAAAATGACTTTAAGGGCTCCGGTCTGATGCATAAATTCTCATTTTGTATCATATCACCGAAACTATTTGAGAAATGAAATTACTTATCATTATAAATATGTAGGGAAAGTTGCCGATATCGTACCACTTCTTTAATATTTATTTTTATTTGCCATAAATACTAACCTACGATATTAAGTGTATTTTTACACAAAACTGTATGTATTTGTTAATATATTTCTACTGTTTCAGGTTCAAAAGAATGTAATTGTAAATAAATACAGCAATTTTTCTAACTGGCTGCAATCGGTACAAAATAGGAGAAAGGTTTCTTAAATTGTACCACCCATATCCTAAATCGACCACTACAGTATTTATTAGGAAGAAGCTACTAATAAAAAGATTATCTCATACTACAGTGCAATGTGAGTCTTCGGACGAAAGTCAATTGGATCGGACACATTCTTAGGAGGAACTGTCTTCTGCATGACATCATTGAAGGCAAGGTCGAGGGAAAGAGAAGTTTAGGAAGAAGAAGGTTTCAAATATTGGATGACTTTAGGGAAGGAAGAAAATTATGGGAGCTAAAGGAGGCCGTGAGGATAGGGCGCATTGGTAGTCTAAGTTCACTGACAAAATAATTAATCTGTCGTGTGACAGAACACCTAATAATAATCACAGTACAGAGGAATGTTTTAGTATTAAAATGTTTATCGAAACCTTTTTATATTTGCAGTCCACACAAATAAACGGTTTTAATCCTGACTTGACTCCTGCACATCTTTCATGCACCCAGGACCAACATATCAAACACTGCACCATGTCCTCAACAGAATGATCTTCACATACGGAACAAAACCATTCTTCTTGCTGGATTTCAATACTAACATCAGGTTGTGTTGAAGTAGATGGTAGGCTTTTTCCGTTGGTTTGCAGATCTGCTTTTTCTAAATTTCTCCGCACAGATTAAGAATTTTTCTTAGCATTGGCTACTTCTTTTTTTTATCTTGGGTCTTGCCAATTTCAATTCATTTTCTTTGGCCTTTTCTATTTTCATTTTCAACTGTTCTACTTTGGCCTGTGCCATTTACAATTCTTTTGCTGTTTGCAAATCATTCTTGTATGGACTGCTTGTTAGCACTGTAGTTCGTTGTAGGCCTCTGTTTGTCAACCCACCTCGTTTTGACACTTTTTTTGTGTGTGGGTTTGGGAATTGAATAGATAGCTTCAATTAACACATTAAGTTGTGAGGTGTTGGCTGGTCCAGCTTCTGCTCTACTGCAACATCCGGTCGGTCATTGGTTTCATCTGCAGTGGGTGGTCCATTGGTGACATATTTGATAAGTGGTGCATCTACATTGCTATCTTCTGAAGGCTCAAGATATTCAGCTGGTAAAAAGTCAGAATCTTTAAACCAGTACGGTCAACTGGCCAGACTCCACATCCACGGAATCCATTAATGGAATTCTCAACTGTCGCTGCCCTTGCATAGGCTTCTGCCACTAGTTGAGTCACCTGGTATTGTGTAACACACAGTCCTGGATTGGTACGAAGCCATTTTTCAACCACGTGTGTGTAGTACCCTTTCAGTGGTTTAAAAAACGACTTGTCTAATGGTTGAACCCGATGAGTTGTGTGGCCAGGCAACTGCAACATAATTACTCCAGGTTCTCTTGTTATTTCCAAAGCTTCCAAGTTCTTTGAATGTGTTGTGTGGCCGTCTAGAATTAAGAGAACTTTGTTGTCGTTGTTTGGTTTGACGGCAGCAATAAAATATTTTAACCACTGGACAAAGAGGTCACTGTTTATGAAAACCTGTTTCGGAAACCTCAACCAAACCCCCAGGTGGAGCCCCAACTTTTAATTCATTAGCCATTCTCATGCACTTAAAAATTAACATGGGAGGGACATAGGTTCCCGATGTACTAGTGCAACATACTATTGTTGTATTTACACCTCTTTCCCCGCTTGGAATTGATCCAACTTGACGTTTTAATTTTTTAGCTAGCACTTTCTGGCATTTATTTTGCACAGTGCTGATGCCAGACTCATCAACATTAAACAATCGAGTGGCGTTGATCTTGTTTTCATCAACAACCTTTTCTAAAATGTCAAAAAATTCGGATAAATTTTTTTTATTGAATCCTTTTGCTCGTACCATTGGTGTCGCTTCTGGTTCACGCAACGATATGTCTTTATGACGCGCCTTAAAAGCGTAAAACAATTTTTTACTGCCATTTTGGTCTCATGGTTAAAGTTATGTGGGATGTGATTCTGCTCTGCTATTTGATTTTCTAACTTGCGCACAAAAGCAATTGTAAGACCAAAAAGGAGATCCTCTAATTTAAAAATGTGATTGACAAGCTCTTTTTCAATTTCAGGTGGCAGGGTAGTTGTACGGCCTAGAGCCTTTGTACCGTTATTAGCTTTAACATTCTTGCAGTCTATGTGGCGCTTGAGTGTTGGCTTTACAATTCCGTATTGGCGACAGCATTCATTAAAACCCACGTCCCCATTTCTATAAGCTGCGAGGGCTAGTTCCATATCCGATTCACTCCAAGCTCCATATTTTCGTTTCGTCATTCTGTAACACACAACGGACACGCGTGCTATTTATGTTTGTCATTGTGTCTAGTAAATGTTTGGTAAAAAAAATAGCAAATATGGAACAAGAAAGAATATAGGCTCCCAATTCGTACCAGTACGAATTAGGAACCCACTCGTGGTACGATTTAGGCAACATCCTGGAACATTAAACAGAACCTTATTTATAACCTCAAACTATCGCTACGATAAGAATAAACCATAGGTTACTTGTAGAATTGGTTATATTACAATAATAGATGCATGAAAAATAGTAAAGCATACCTTTGGGTTCAGTATTTTCTTAGATACAAAGTCCAAAAATTACATCCAAATCCACTGAAACTAAATAAGATTAATAAAAGCAATCAACGTGGTCATACCAATGTAATATTTTTGCGGGATACTTAACCCAATGGGAGGTTCAAAACATAACCGCTAGAGCACTCTACATAATCATTTCCCAGAAAATCAATGGTGGTACGAATTAGGTGGTGGTACAATATAGCAACTTTCCCCCCTACAAATATTTTAATTGAAGCATATTTTTATAAAATCAATAACATTAAAGCTATACGCAAATATTTATATTTTTTAACTTTATGAACACAAAATGTCAAGTATTGCTACCGTTAAAAAAATATAACCTGAAATGTTAATGGATGTCGACGTCTCAAGACCCCCAAACAATTAAAAAGTTATATTTGCAATTCCATTTGATTGTGTTTCTGTTTAAACTTAAAATGCGTATTTAAATAAAGAGTGAAAAAGAAAATATAAATTTCTCAAAATTGGCTCTGACAGATTTTGATTAAAATTCGTATCTAGTTGTTGATTAAGTTTATAAATAAACTGGTTATTTTAATTTTCCCATGAAAATAACTTTTAGGGTTTTTTACAGAAGCGGAAATTTCCGTGTCTCCGCAACCATTTGAGATACTAAATAACTTATCATTGAAAAATATTAGCACTATTAAAAATAACAAACTTTTATATGAAATATATTATTATAAAACCAACTGTTTCTGAGATATTGGCAAATATGTTATACAATTTTGTGAGCTTTAGTTGTAAAGAGATAGAACTTAAGTTTAAACCAAATAATTATTTAATGCCATAGAGTAAGAAATAAGTAAGTCTCTCTAAATTATGTTCTCTTTCCGCAAACCTCTTAGGGAAAATGTTTGTACAACAATGATCTATATCATCATTTTAGACTCAATAGTCAATATATACCTATTTTATTGGTCTAAACTTAGAAAAAAAATGGTAATCCTCATTTTCTCATGAAAATTACTTTTAGGGTACGTTACTTGAGGTAAATCCTCCAATTTTCATAATTTTCCACATTTATTTGAGATATTAAATAACTTATCACCGTAAAGTTGTTGTACTATTAAATATACAAATCTTTTATGGGAAATATATTTTTATAAAATTAATTGTTTCTGAGTTATAAGCAAATATATAATATTTAATTAAGGCCTTTAAAAATGAATTTGATTCCTAAGCTCTTTGGTAGATAACAGCGTTCCTCGTTCTTAATGCCATTGAATAAGTAAGTATCTATTATTTAATTTATGATTGTAATAAAAAAATAAATTATATTGTTATATTTTATATATTGTTGTATAAATTATTATAATTGTGTCTAATATTATTGCCCTCTGCATCTTGTTAACATAACAACAATAGTTAACATCAAGAGTATAAGGACGGTGTTATTGTTGGGCGCCACCCCTAGTATCTAGGAGAAAAAAAAATAATTAAAAGAAAAAAGAAAAATGTTGCCTCGTTAACTCAGTCATTGGCACTACGATTTAATACTCGAGACCACTGGGTAACTTAAAAACTAAAAACATGAACAATTCAGATAAAATGGTTTGTTGGAACAAAATGTAATTTAGACAAAAAATAAATTTATAAAATAATAATTGTTGGCACTTTTGTGGATTAATTATTTTTTCCACTTTACCACATCCCAAGCCTACCTAGGAATTCCAGGTAAATATAAATCTAAGTTAACAAAGTTTAGAACAGTATTGTTGAGACAATACAAAACAAAACAAAAATATAATAGTAAAAAATTTAATAATTAGACATAAAATGAAATGATAATTAATTCTCTACAGTAGTCTATTTTCTGAAAGTAAATGAATTCTGATTTTATAGGAGAAACAAAAAAAATGATAATTTATAATTGAAGAGTTGGCTTGGCCTCACCACTGAATTAGTCCATATTTGACACCAACTTCAGAGATTTGTTACACTTAGTAATTTGTTTGAATTCTTACGCAAATGAAACGAAAATAAACAATCTAGTTATTGTACACACACTTCCTTTTTCATTTCACCACGTGTACTTTAATTCAACACCTTTAATTCATTTTAAAAATAATTTTAATTCGGAGCTACACAGATTTGGCTCCATGCTAAAACCACTCCGAAAAGAAGACCTCGTCTCTTATAAAAAATCTTCCAAAACCAAATTTAAAAAGGTTCCATTTTTACCTCCCAGTCCAAAGAGAAAACAAATATATATACATAAAACCAAAAGATGAAATGTTGTCAATGGACTAGGAAAAAATCAAATAAAATGCAGGTTTAACCAAATATTGAACTGTATGTTAATGTTAAAGAATTAAATGTTTATTTCCATCTGTCAGAATTGAAAAATGCGCTTGTTTTGAGTTATTTACATCGAGCTTTGTTTCTTCTCTTACTCACTGGTTTGATAGAAGTGCGCATGCGTTGAAATCAAACATGGCTGATGTTCATTATAAATAAGTCAACAGACTTCTTAAACAGGATAATTAAAATGTTTAATAAAAGGTAAGTGTTCTTCTTTAAATCAAACTCCTTATTTAGATTATTTAAAACAATGTAATACGTTGTTCCGTCCTTTTATTTAATTTAATAGATATAAATAGTATTATTAGTCAAGCCAGCAACCAGCGTGTGGCCTAACTTCGACGTGTTTAAATTCAAGCGAAAAAAAATTGGAAATTGTTCACAAAAAGTAGAAAACATAGGGAAATACAAGGTAGGGTGGCAAATAACGTCACATGATATTTGCTGAAGTGTTTCAACAATAATATATAGACTTATTATATGGTTTCAAAAATCTTACGAGTTTTTATTATTCAAGTTAGAAAATTAGATTTATTGTTATGCTCTTTGGTGGTCACAGATTTTATTATTTTCTTAATGATTCTATAGAAGTGTATGTTATTTGATTTATGATTTTTGGCGAAATATAATGATAGTCTTTTAACTTTTTCTCGATCCATTGGAGAAATAAATATTTTGACTGTAAGAAAAAATTGAACTTAAAGTTTTGATCAATTTTAACGTTACCCACTGAAACATAAAAGTGGTTTTCGCAATGTTGTCTACCCGTCTATTTGTTTGTCTATAACTCAGCGTAGAGCCGGAAATATTTTAAATATAAGACAAGGAAAGTTGTAATACTATCAGAAATAAAAATATTTATTCTGGAATATATTTTTATAAAATCAATACTTTATTTTATTGGTAGTGAGGAATTTAATAGCAACGCGATGGCATGAAGATTTGCATTACCTAATAAAATGTCGAAAATTTTAACCGGAAGTTGAATTTTAAAAATAAATGTTGACCCTTGTGGACCCAATATTGATCTTTTTTTATTGATCCAAACATACAAATGAGGACATACATTCTTTAAAAATAAAATTATAAAATTTAAAACGGGGACTCAAAAAATGTTTTACATAGTTATAGTGCAATCAATATATTCTTGGGTTTGCTAGTGTATATTATTTTGTTTCACATATATTACGAGTTTTGAGTAAATATCTCCATTTTTACACAATAGAGCGAGAAAATCCGTGCGGAGTTCCGTACCATTTATATATATTTAGATCTGTAAAATTTATTGGTAACACCATTGGTGTACAGAGATATTACATTTTTCTCAATATAGTTCTTGAGTAGTATTTTTTTATGTTATATGGTGAAATGTGATTTAATTCCCCTTTATGTTTCTGCAGCAATGTACGCTATTTCGTTGCACATATCTTCTGAACTTATTATAATTATATGTTCTGTCTTACGACGGGTTAATTTATTTTGTCAGTGAACTTAAACCTCAAATGCAACCTGTCCTCTGCCTACTTCATCAACTCCCAAAAATTTTTCTTTCCTTCAATCAATTCAATATTTGAATCTTCCAACTTCCTAAGCTCTTCTTTCACCTCAACCTTTCCTTATATATTACTTTTGATTGTGCAGAAGATAGTTCTTCCTAAGAATGATTCTGATCCAGTTTGCCTTATAACAAAGAATCACATCCGAAATGAATCTATTTTCACCCACTCTTCTCAGGAATTCTTCATTTGTCACCCTGTCTATCCACCTGATCTTCTCAAGTATTCTCCAGCACCACATTTCAAAACTCTCTTACGAACTGTGTAGAACATTTTAGATAAAGGTGCAAGAAAGTTAGTGCGACACACTATGTCATTTATTTTTAATTGAAAGGTACGTACAGTACATACAACGTCAAGATCTATCATAGTCACAAGATAAAAACTTCACGATTAACATAATTTAAATAATGAGTTAAGGTAAGAAAAGTTGAATATAAAGGAAGTGTACCCACATTTTATGAGGAGGTAATGGAAAACCATTTAAGAAAAATCTCAGTAGACCCGAGTTGTATCAAACCACGATCTCCTAGCCATATCGCGAAAGTAGCTCTTTATACCAGGCAGCCACCGAAACAGGTTTCATTTAAGTTTCACTCAATGTTCACTTAATTTAAATAAATTACACCCAATATCATGAAACTGCTGGTCTAATGGATAAACGCTTTCTCCTCACTCTCTGTGAAATGATGACTAATCTCTTCGCTCTCAGTTATGTTGGAAGGTAATGTTTTAGGGTATGAAGGAGCCATTGGCAACCTCGATGAACCCGCTTTGCATTATTGGTCTTATATTTAAGAGGAGATTAAGCACACAAAAAAAAAACAAGAAAATTACAACGCTGTTTCCTAATAGTAGCCATGCAATTCCTTCAGATATGATATTCGGTATAGTGTGTAATCAGGAGAAACGTAACTTAAGGATATTTGCCTTTTTTTATTTAGCGGGGAAATGCAGAGCCATGGGAACAAACGGTTATCTTCAAGAATTTTTATTGTTTTGAAATTTTGTTTTCTTGAAAACGGTTTGCTCAAGAATAGAAGCATGTTGATTAATATACAATTTTTATAACACATTTCTATATTTTTAACAGTGATCAAATATCGATAAAAATTGACATTTTTCTATAGAAAACTGCTGGCTGCATAGTAAAAAATAAGAAAATGTAACAATAAACAAACATTGATACATTATCTTAGAAGGGGTGTTGAAAGTATCAACATAAAAATTTCACTCATTCTCGAGAAAACTTAAATTTCCAAACGTATGATTTTTCCACAAGACCTACCTATCTGGTAGCTAGTGCTATCTACAGTTTCCGTGATCTATCTGTTCTTGTTGGCTCGGATGGATACTTTGGTCGGTCACCTGACAGAATGGTACTAGAAGTTGAATGAACATGGCCACCAATCCTTTCAAAGAGTAACGGCTCTCTTGAGGCGGGGTAAAATCAATTAAATAATTACCGAAAATATATTTGGGAAATATGAATTAACTTATTATAAGAATCACAATATTATTTCAACTATTTCTCGGATATTTATTATTAATCCATCTGGTTCATCTTTTAGGGAACACATGATTTATAAAGAAGCAATTATCATTATTATGGTAGAAAAAATACGCCCAGATTTATTTTGATACGATATAAATACAGTTGTATTAGTTATATTATTTAGGCAATAAATCAATTGTGTGTTAATTATTACAATCTTGCATTATATTAATTATCTTCACTGAAAAAATTGAAGTATGAACTACTTCCAAACAAAAACAAAAACCAAAGGCCCTGGTCAGCTCAGTGAAAAACTCTGAAAGAAATATAAAAACCGGTACCTTGGTTTAGTTTACTTGGACAATAAAACTACAGAACAATAATTCTAGACCGCTTTTTTTCCGAGTAACAATAGGATTAGTTAAGTGTCAAGCTGTCATTAATCGGACCCTTGTCAAAGAAGTTAGTTGTGTTACCTAAACTAGGCATTATATTTTGGAAGAATCTGACGTCAACTTACACTGCTGTAGTTTGAATGTGAAGCCACGCCTTTCACCCTCCCACCCCCCATCCCTCAAAATTGGTTTTAGACTTTCACTCAACAGGGCCAAGGGCCTTAACGTAACAACCCGAGAAATTCATAGACGATGAATTTGGACTGTCTGAGAACAAATTGTCCACAAAAATTAAATACAATCATTTCAGGGTTATTAGGCTGCAGGTACTTGCAATAGAAGATTACTGGATTCACAGAATAAAGTGTAACAAGGGACTGTCTAACTCGGTGGTCTTGGGGTAAACCACTCGCCTCAGGATCCGATGTTATTGGGTTTAAAAAAACCAGTTGGGATGGATGGTTTTTTCTTGAACGATAAAAATCCGTAGCACAACTTCTTTCGGTGGGGAAGTAAAGCTGTCAGTCACTTGTCAATAATTTTGGAGTGTAAAAGATTCCTAGAAGGTATGTGGAAATATCTTTTCCAGCAAAATTGGTCGGTCTTTTCGTTCCTACCCATATAAATAATCGTTTGCTGACATAATATGTTCATCAAGTGGACGTTAAATAGCTTTACTAAATACGTAAGAGGCAACGACATTTTGGAGTTCATTAGATGAGGAAAAACTATAATGAAGATGTCGTCCGTATACCATAAACAAACAAGTGGAGCACTAAATAGCCCTGCTGACATCCCTCGCAACATGATTTGCTAGCCAGAACACGTGGTACGCTTCACTTAACGTCAAAGTACTCCATTGGAAAACTCTTTAAGTTAGGTGAACGTTAAGTTAACTGCGTCGTGATGGCTCCCATTTAAAAACAGGTGAACCTTTATGTTACGTTACGTTTCGTTACGTGAAAGTTAATACTTAGCACCGCGTATTACTACTAGGTGAAAGTTAAGTTAACTGCATCGTGATGGCTTCCATGTAAAAACAGGCGAACCTTTACGTTACGTGAAAGTTAAGTGAACGTTTAATTGATAGTAACCCTGGCATGAAAGAATTACACCCTCTAATACTTTAATGCACTAATTAGAAAATACATTTACCAATTATCATAATGTTAGTAGAGAGTAGGCTACATATTCTCTACCATGCTAGCAACGGAGATAATAAAATATGGGTCAAAGCTGATGCAGGCACTTTTTCTCCAAGATTATTTCTAAATTATGGGGGAAATATATTTCCATTATGACATTTTTGTGATGGATTCACACATCAGTAACAATTTTTACACTGTGTCTTGCTACCCAACCAGCATATTTGTATTTTAAATATACTTGTGTGGTAGGAATAAGGAAGATAGGAATTTATAGTAGGTGTAGCCACATTTGCACGGAGAGTGTGGTAAACCTTTTGAAAAATAAATATTTGCATACACCGGGCTTAAACTTGAACCCTGACCTTTCCGTTACCGGTAACGAAGACTAATGGATCCTGAAACTAGTCCGTGTACCAAATTAGGCGGGAAGTAACTTTAATTGCTGCGGATAAAGAGGAATGGGGAGGGGACCATCACCAACCAAAAAACTCCCTCTAAATTAAAAGAAGAAAATAAGTTTAAAACGAACAAAATATATTTTTGTCTAAAATTAATATTTTGACAATCTTTTTAATAATTCATTAAATGCTTGAACACAGTATTTTGTTTGATTTGACTCTTTAAATAATTTACTCTGATTAGCACTGAATATTTTTTCAACAAAGCTTTTAATTTTATTTTAAACTATAAAAATTGGTTCTGAATATATCCTAAATCAAAGTTAAGGGGGTCTGGACCCCTTTACTAAAGGATAAAGTGAGCATACAGACCCAATACCTTATAACATTTGAAATTTTAGTTAAAAATACATCTCTTTTTCTTTAATGGGTCACAAACTAATTTTTAAACTCCTGAACGAGATAGATCTTTTTCTTTCAAAACATCCTCCAAATTAATATTATGGTCTAGATTATTATTTGAGAGCACCAAGATAAACATATTGTAGCTCAATATGTGTAAACTTAAATTTTGGGGGCTGAACCTGTTTTGAAAATATATTTTATACAAATTGTATAATGATATCAGCCTCAAAATTGCTTTATGTTACATCAAATGTTTACATAATTTTAAAATTATCCATTCCATTATAACTGTGGCCAAATAATTGTTTTTGGGAAAGTTCTTGAAAGTTATTTTAATTTTTACCACATTTGTAAACAATAAAAATTATTAGTAGATAACTAATTTTAGTGTATTATTAAAATTTTGGAAACAAAACCTTTTAATTTTGAAAATTTTCTCTTTTATCAGCAGCAAATTTCATCTTTTTATAGTTTTAGATTTATTCTTGACATTTGTAAAATCTAAAATTAAAACTCTCCTATAT
This sequence comes from Timema cristinae, assembly GCA_039000515.1. Lineage (NCBI taxonomy): Eukaryota > Metazoa > Arthropoda > Insecta > Phasmatodea > Timematidae > Timema > Timema cristinae. Next base: position 57,074,857 of record JBCFYV010000003.1, on the reverse strand, counting down.
TAATATCAAAATAATATTTTCTTAGTAATAGTATGATTACATTTTTTGAATTTTTTATCAAATGAAATAATATATATAATAAATTGCGCGGCTAGGCTACACTATTCCTAGCCCATTAGCGGAGAGATTAGAAACTAGGCCTACTAATTTACTGTAGCCCAGGGAACGTTTGAATGTACTAATCGTATATAATTTCCGTGGAGATCCTTTCCTTGTTCCGATGAAATGAGATGAGGATGATGATAGTGAATATGAGAATGTGGGAGCCGAAGAAACTTTTAAAACTAACTAAAGATTAATTAAAACCCAAGCTCTGGTGACACTGGGGGTAATTCCCCTTTCGGGAAAAATAACTTAGGTACGACCCAGGAATTGAACCCAGGATCCCTAAGCTAGGAGCCAAGTGCACTGACCACTACACCAAGTGGCCAATTATCAACTTAAACTAAAATTTAAAATATCCATAGATAAATTAAACAATTTTCAATTATTTAATTTCTTTTAAATTTTGAGAATTCGATTTTTGTAAATAAATTACTTCAAGGTACATTTTAAATAAGTTTATGAATCGTATTTTATCTAGAAAGTTCCTAGACATTTTATCTGGTTAATAATAATGATCTCCAAGTCCTTCTTCACCAAATAATCCAAAACAGCAAATTTTAACAAAGTTAAACAATAATGTTAGTTTTTAAATTAATTTTTATCTATTTGAAACCAAACTGTTAAAACATTATATCAATAATTTTGTTTTCAGTTTAGTTTCAAAATTTAATTTTGAAGATGCGTTTATCTAATAATTTAAGTGTTTCTTTGGGTAAACCCGTTTCTTTAATTTGTCAATGTAGTGTCTACTCTAGAATTATTTTAATGATCAAGTAAGAATTGATAGATTATATTAGGTTTACGTGAGGGCTTAAGAGATACTTAGTACTTATATGTAGGTCTACTTCCGTGACATAAGTTATAATTTTTTTTTTTTCATGTTTCGTTCTCCAAAATTACTCTCGGCAAATTTAGGTGTTGAATGCTTATTTATTTAATCACTTGGTGTTCTAATCTATATTTCAACATAAATACAATAAGAGATATATTATACCTATATGTATTATATTAAACAAAAACTCGACCTCGGTAGCTTTGAGGTATAGTGCTTGCCTTAAGACCGATGTTTATGGGTTCCAACCCAGCTGGGATCGAAGGATTTTTCTTGAGCGATAAAAATCCGTAGCACAATTTCCTTCGGAGGGGAAATAAATCTCTCGTTCCCATGTCAATTTTTGCATATAAAATAACCATGGAATTTATGTAAAAATAACTTACCGGCAAAATTGGTAGGCACTTTCGCTCTCACTCATAGAAATTCTCGTGTGCGGATATAATCAATCGGTTCAGAAAGTACACGATAAATACCTTAATTAATAAACCTAAATAAATAATTTACCCCCATAATAGTTAAAAGTTATCTCTTCAATGAAACATTTTAATATTTGCTTGAAATTCATATTTCCAGTCTTGTTTTGTTAGTTTAGATTAAGTAGATAAATACTTTCGCTGTCAGAAAAAAATCATGTTATTGATAAAATCTCACATAGCCGTAATTTTAAAATAAATTTATCAAGTGTGTTGCATGAATCGATCTCACATGCCAGAATCTTGGCATCCTGTTCCACTAGGTCTAGGTGTGGGGTGCCCTTTGACTGACGTGTTGATCACGCTTGAGTATGTACAGTGTAAACTAACACTAATAATACACTTCATTTCTAGAGACAGATGCACAATACATTGGTTTCGGTATAGTTTGACGTTCTTTTGAAAAACATCATTTGTTTTATTAAAATTGATGAGAAAATAAAGGGAGGAAAAAATCATAGGTTTACTTAATATGAGTGAATTTATAATTCGAAATGTGGCATGTGACGTTTTCATACACATTTAGAATTCCACCTCAAAATATTAAACTATTTATCTTGTAAATTCCAAGTGTTAAAAACATAAGTCAAATCTTTTCGGCTAATCAGATAGGAAGAAGTATTTTAATATTGTAATTTTCTTTCTTTAACTTCGTACAAAATACATCGCAATTTTAATATTATTTTATTATTATTATTATTATTTATTATTATTATTATTAGCACCACGTCTTACTACCGTTCGGGTATACGCACTTACGCTAAATGTGTAATGGTAGGGTGATTGTGAGATGAAATGAAGGACCTACAGTTTAACGTGGAATCCGAACCACGGTGGAGGCCTGGCATTCCCCACATTCACAAGATATTATGTTATTAATGTATTTTATATCTATTGGGAATGCCAGGCCTCCACCGTGGTTCGGATTCCACGTTAAACTGTAGGTCCTCATTTCATCTCACAATCACCCTACCATTACACATTAGCGTAAGTGCGTATAACCCGAACGGGTAGTAAGACGCGGTGTTAATAATAATAATAATAATAATAATAATGTATTTTATCGATCCTTGCTTTTCATTGTTTTCATTGTCTGAACCTTTTATTTTGCAAAGTCATAGAAAGGTGTTGTGTAAATACCCAACGTGTATGAGTAAAAAGTTTATGTTTAATGTATAATTGTATCATTTCTAATAGGCTTTATGTTAATATTTCTTTTACAAAATATAAATTAGGTTAAATGAAAATAACACACTTCCTTCTCTCTCATTTTACGTTTCGTATGAAGAGAAATTATTGTAATATTGAAAATATCGGACCTTGAGATTATGATGAATCTTTATGTTTTATGTGTGTACGAAACCAAAACAAATTAATTTAACAAGTTTGTCTAACTTTGGCCACTGATTTGAAAAGGTTTGATGGATTTTGTTCAAATTTAATTTCATGCATAACCTCGGGACTTTTTGATTTCTCCCCCTAGTCCACAAATTAAGGTATTTTCCTGATGAATGATTTATTTTAATTTTGTCTAAAATGACAACGATTATTAGATGATAACGATTATTTTTGAATGATATCTTTGGAGTGTTTAGCCTGATAAATAACACCGTATAATTGTATTATTGGTAATAATTCATTAAAGGGTATTTTATTGATGAATGATTTTCGAAATATTCGAAATATTTGAAAATGGTTTTAACGATTCTGTTTGAAATGCGTATCTGAAGAGTGTTTGAATATTCATTTAAGAGCAGTTTCTCTGATGACTGGGTTTTAAAGAAATTGAATATTTTAAAAAAATAGCCTGAATGATTTGGTTTGAAATCTATATATTTTAAGGGTTTTACATTATATATAATTATATTTATTAGTTTTCTAAATAAAACTGATTTTATACTAGTTTAAAAAAGCTAATCTTTATAAAATTTAAATTTATATTTGAAAATAGCTCTAACTATTTTGTTAATATTGGTATTGGAGAATATTTTGGAAGATAAATAATAATATATCCTCGTTTATCCTAAATAAATTAATTCAAGGGTAGTTTACTTAGACAAATTATAGAAAGCTCTAATATTTAGATATGGGCCTTGAACATTGAGGTCAATATGAAAATTGTTTTTCTTGATAAATAAGAATAAATTTTTATTTTTACAAATTAAAAATAATGTTAGGGTGCTTTACAAATAGCTTAAATTTGAGAATTTGAAATTTGTTAAAGTTACTTAAACAATTTGATTTAACATTTATATGTGTTTATTGTAATTATTTACAATATGTTTACTATAAGGACAACTCATTTAAGAGTAGTTTACTGAATATGTATTTTTTAAATTTTATTCCAAGCTATAATACACAACATGAGAAAGTTTAGGCATTAGTGGTATATCATTTATTTAGAAATATACTGATTGTATCTAATGTATCATACCTTAGATGGGATGAAATGGTTTTTGGTTTTGTGTGATATATCAAACTTGGCCCACAGCTCCAGTACCCAGAGCTGAGATCTGAACCTTTCCCTCCTGCTACCTGCAATCCAATCCATTTTGAGTACAATGCCTTGGACAGTATAACCATCAATACGGATACCAGTCAGGATTGTATCTCTTGGTTATAACTGCATATGAACAATTCTTTGGTAAGCGTAAAGGTAATGCGTTATACAACAGTAATAATCTGTCTATTGTTCCTTAATAAATTATCTTTCTTTTGTATTTCACTCTTAGTGAATAGATTAAATTATATGTTATTAAATCGACAGCATAATTATCTGTTATATTATTCACTTTGATAATGGCTTTGCGATAAAAGAATAACCGTTTGAACTGCAATGTCTTTAAAACATCAAGTTATTATTAAGAAATATAAAATAATAATGACTTCACGCTTTTTTAATTGTGATTTTTTTTTATTATTATGTGCTTGAAATGGAAAATTTAAGTATGATATTAACTTACAAGTATCACAGACTGGGGACAATCATCACGTACCAGATTGGGATATATATTAATTAATCGCGTCTTACTATCCTTTCGGGCTATAGACCTACGCTCATACACTAATTATGCTAAATGTTATATAGATTATAAAGGCTATATTTAGAGGAAGTGTATTCGCATTTGCTTGGAGGAAGAGTAGAAAACCCTTTGGAAATTCCACCTTCAGTAGATCCAACTGAGATTGGAACCTCGATTTTCCCATCATCGGTAGTATATTCTACTACAAGAGTAGTGCCTTAGAGTCAAGTGGTATTCAACTTGTGGTACACGTACCCCTGGGGGTACGCGAAGCTATCCCAAGGTGTAAGCCAACATGTTTTTAATTTGCGTTCAAACCCAACGGAACAATATTATGTTGTGTGCATTTCTGAAATACTTTCCACATATTGAGAAAGAGGACAAAGAACATGATAGGATAGCAAATCACTTCTATGCTGGCAGCCGGGGTTCAATCCTAGCTCCCGGCACAGATTTATCTGATTACCAAACCCTTCCTTCACTCTGACAAGTCGTGTATTAATCACAACTTGTGAATGTGGGGAATGCCAGGCCTCCACCATGGTTCGGATTCCACGTTAAACTGTAGGTCTTCATTTCATCTCACAATCACCCTACCATTACACATTAGCGTAAGTGCGTACAACCCGAATGGGTAGTAAGACGCGGTGCAATAATAATAATAATAATAATAATAATAATATAATAATAATAATATGATAGCAAATCCTTTTGATACTACAACAGTCACTTCATCTGAACTTTCCATCAAATATAAAGAAGATTTAATTGAAATTTCTGCTGATATATTTCTAAAAGCAACATTCAAGACTACGTTAATTTTCGATTTCTGGACAGCAGCTCTCCATAATTTCGAGGACTTAAGTGACATTGCTATTTCAAAGCTTCTCCATTTCCATCTACTTATTTGTGTGAACAAGGCTTTCTGCAATGACACCAATAAAAAGTCACTAACTCTTGTCCCCGGTCTGATCTACTATCTTCGAGAAAACAAGACCAGGCATGACACTGAAAGGCTATTTGTAATAAATATTAGCACTTTATGTATTTTTAATAATATCCATGTTGTTTTAAATCCCATCTAATATTTTATTGATGTAAACAGAATAATAAATCCTCTATATATTGTATTATGCATTTATTAGTTCCTTGATAGGCTATACTTACTGGCTATATTGTAAAATCCAATGGGGGTACAAAGTTAGAAAAATTATGTTGGGGGGTACGCGAGCAAAAAAGGGTGAATACCACTTCCTAGACCATGTGGCTACCAAAGCGGATCCCAATTAAAATATGAATTACTTGGCAGCATTCAAAATAGTTATGATTTTCCGGTAACTGTGACTGTGATTTAGCTCTGAGTGGCCTGTAATTTCACAAGTTACCACAATTGGACTCAATACACTAATTAATGAGAGGGGACCCTGAATCCAAGATGAATCAAGATGGATCAGTGGTAGAACATTGTGGTCAAAGGTCCTAGGTTCGATGACCATGTCAAGGTTGCAATTTTTTCCTTGATAAAATTTAAATCTTGTAGTCTGGTTGCTACTCGTTTATCAATAATTATATAATTCATTATATAAAATCTCAAACTGTATTTATACTTTCTCTCAACCCCTCAGATAGAGACGTATTATGACCTTAAAAACCCATAACAAAATGTTTTCGTGATGCCCTCTCTCTACATGTGTCTTAGACTAGAAGATAAACCATTTTACCTATTTGGGCTAGAACTTGATAGCTAGGTTTTTAAAAAGTCTCCCCACAAGGAGTTTTTAGAATTAACCATCCAACCCTAAATATAAGTATAGTTTACTGAACAATAAAAAGATAAAGAATCGATTTACTAAAATCTGCTCTAACGATTATTTTTATTAAATGTTGTATCTAAGCAGTGTTTAATATTACAATAAATAAATGGTATGGGGCACAACATACACTTTCTCTTTATTTAATCTTAAAATAGAGACATTTACTAAAATCTCATGATATTTGTGAAACTAAATATTATATACTGTTGCAAAAACACTCAATCAAAGAGAATAAATGTAATAATATACACTGTTACGGAAACATTGAGAAAATAGGAGCATCTCTGTTTACCAACGCACATAACGATCAATTTAATATCTCTGAGTATTCCATAAAATTGTATATATATATTTTTTCATAATACATAAACTATTTGTTATATAAAACTTTATTTCAAATAAAAAAGAGTTTTATATTTAATAGTGCAGAATATTTACAATGAAAGCTATTTCATATCTAAAATAATTGTAGAGATATGATCAAAATTGGAAATTTCTGCATGAATATAGTACACTCAAATTCATTTAATGGAAAATGAAACCCGCCATTTAAGTTGGTAATATTAAATACAGTCTAAACACAAAATTTAGTAAAAATCCTTATAATGGATTTTGAGAATATTAATTTTGTGTCTTTTTTGCCCTTCAGCAAACTATTTTTAATTTTAAGACAATATATATAGTCTTAAAATTAAAACTAGTTTGCTGGGGGCAAAAAAGAGACAAAATTATATATATATAAAATTTCAAAACCTCCTCGGGGAAATTTTATTAATGAACTGCTACTCTAGTTAATACCAGAGATAGCGATTGCTAACTAGGTAAATAAACATGATAGGAACTTTGAATAAAATATATGAGTGTATTTTAACAGATGAATTTAATGTTACAAAAGGCAGAGATAGGTACACAGAACATCTTCAGAACACAAACCAATATATACTGAAGCAGTCCTTAGACTTGTCCATGTTAATTAGCCACACAGATTGTCAAATTACTGATACTTTCTAAGCGTGAAGCGCCCACTAATTAGACAGACATGCTAAGTTATGCAAGATCCAATCTGTTGGCTGTCGGCTCCAGACAAAGATAGATCGGCTGAAAATATACATTAATTGATAGTAATGTAAGTTCTAATTCATTGTTCACGGCCTTACTTTGTCATGAGCGGGCACACGACCAATTATCTATGCCAGAAGCGTTAAATGCATGACCTGAGTGGTAAACAACAAGGATGGAGAAACCCGGCTCCCACAAGGAAGAAATATATCCATCCAAGCGAGATAAATGTGAGCCGTGACATAAGGGTAGAAATGACCCACAAGTTGAGCACCGAAACTGGGAACAAACAACACAAGTTAAATATAGTATATAACACGAGCCATGCCAGGTGGGCAAAAATTACCCACAATATGAGCACCGAAACTGGTGAACAATACAAGTTAAATAAACCTAACTAGGTATTGCCATTAGGCCTCGAACAATCTGAACAGCCCCTTTCCCAACTAACTGCCTTGCAGACTACAAAATGGTCATGCGGGATAAGGTGTGGGAATCATTCCCATTTAAACTGCTGGTCTTAAGGACCAAGCAGAAAAAATGTGAAGTACTAAATGACTTCACGTAAGTGAACTAAGTCATAGAAAGCTAACCTAAAGAACAATGAACATTAATAATGAGAGAAGCTAATCTCTTAACCATTTATACAAAAAAACAAGACTCGAACCGGCCATAAAGCCGCCTACTCCCCACGGACTTGATGATTAATCAAACTTCATATTACTTTCGCTGGTCCGGTCGGTCCCTTGGCGTGAACATCGTGACCACAGGTTGCATGAAGTTGAGTTGAAGAGAGAACTTCGGAGAGTGTCGACTCTCCTGAAGGTGATGAATAATTGTAATCATATTTTTGCCCAGCGAGTTATGGAGTTTTATAGTGTTTGAACGCAAAGCATCATGGGAAGGAAAGAAGCGGGGAGCAATCCCACTACACAGTGCCGGTTAAGTAGGCCCAAGTAAACAAGGCTCCACATCACGAGCAGGCCACGTACTGCCCTTTGTCGTTGTCGATGCTCGAACCGGTCACGTGCAGTCTTTTGAGAACGGCGAGGGAGAGTAACCCTTCTGATGGTCCCGGTCTTATTACATGAAGTATCTGAGACGTGGTATGTAACACATGGATATCTACACATTAATAACTTGCATTTATATAAGGGAATAATTTATGTATTCTTGACCAATGATTAAGTGAAGCAATTTTGGGCAGTACAGGGCTAAATTGGTTAAGCCGTTACATTAAAACCCTATATACCAAGTAATAGCCTGATCGGTAAAATGATTTAGGCTCTAGTCCGAGATACAGACAGACATACTGCAAATCAAAGATTTTTTTTTTTCTGTTTCATGGAGTCCTACTATAAGTTACCGTGGGAGTCCACCACACGGTATTGTACCGTGATCTCTGCTAGCTCCTACAGTAGTTACCACCCTCTTTTTTTGAGTCCTTTGCCTTATGCCTCTCAAACAGATTTCAACTAACGCAAAGAGTTGGTATTCGTTGGGGCACATAACGTTTTGCACTCATCCACCGTTTTGATCAGATTCTCTGTGCAAAGCCTATGGGCTTTATCAGAAAATATTTCCTCTGCGTAGACCAACACAAAACAACCGAATTGCTGTAATTTTGGTCACTTGCAGTGGACCAAACTCAAAATAAAATTTAATGAATGTGTGGCCTAAATAATATTAAAGCTATTAGTTGTTTTTTTTCTAAATATTTTGTTTGGCAAAAGTGTTTTCTTTCTACAGAAGTATCTATTATTTTATGAAATAGCTATTAAATAAAAATAAAATACGTAATTTATTTTTAATTTACGTAAATTGTCATTGATTTGGTTTTAGAAATAGCTACGTCTAGTTGATTTATATTATAAATGGGTCTCAAACACCACGTATCTTACTTAATATATCTGTGTAGACCAATAAAAATCAGTTCAATTGCGGCCATTTTGTCGCTTCTGTGAGTTAAACTCTAAATTAAACTTAATAAATGTGTAGGGTAATGAAAATTAAGTTTTTAGTATATAAAACATTTTGGTTGGTACAGTAAAAGTTTATACATGAAAATATAGTGACGTGGCGTAACATTTCATGGAGTGTTGCCAGGGTAAGCAGAACTTATTAGGACAGAAGAGCCAGTTTCATATTAAGAATTAGTACGTCTAGAGTGCAGTGCTTTGCTAAATACAAAATGACTACCCAAACTCGAATGGAGTGGGCCATTTTCTTATATAAAATTGGCTTATTCCTTTCTGGTCTAGGTAGATGTTGACCTGTGTGTAGTGGAGCACCACACTTGTTATATACATACTCTGTCTGATTATGAAACTGACCCATTCCATTCTGGTCTGTGTTAGGTGTCGTCATTTATTTAGTATAGCACCACATTTGATGTATACTAAGTGTGAAAAGGGTGACCTGGTGGTCTAGGGGTAAGGTGTCAGATTGTTTGCTGGGGGTCCGGGGTTCAATTCTCGGTCCCAGCGCAGATTTATCTGATTACCAAACCCTTCCCTCACCTCTGACAAGACGTGTATTAATCACAACCTGTGAGTGCTTGAAATAACAGGCCTCCCCCGTGGTTCGGATCCCACGTTAAACTGTAGGTCCTCCTATCTTCATCTCATAATCACTCTACCATTACACATTAACGTAAGTGCGTACAACTCGGTCGGGTAGTAAGAAGGGGTGATAACTAATAATAATAATAATAATAATAATAATAATAATAATAATAATAATTAATAATTGTGAATTGAAGTTATCCCTATATCTTTGGGTTTTTCCATCCTTCTTTGTGCCCATTTGATCAATAATAAAAGGCTCTACTCCATATACCTCACATGAGAATGTAGTCCATTTGACACCTGATCAGTTAGTGCTCTAATGAGTGAACACAAGCCACAGTTACAGTTTTAAACAAGTTCTACTTAATCTGGCATCAAGCAACGCAACGTTATATCTGGACAACTGGGCGCCGCCAAATGGGTGCTTATGAACTAGGTACTGGGCAGACTGGACGTCAGGGTATTTAAAAAAAATATATAATTGTAAAAAATGAAAACAAAAATTAGTTGACCGTTAGGTTAAAAATGTTAGGTTTGGTTAGGTTAGGTTAATTCATCTATATGTCTTTTATTTTACGCAAAATTATTATTTTTCATAGTTTTTTGTGTTATAAATAATTTCAAAATTTTATAATATCAAGTATACCATCTTTATAAATATACACAAGTTTAGTTTCGTTATTATTAATTTTTTTAAACAACTCTAAAAATGAATATCTAGTAAAAAATAAGATCACGTTTTTACAGTGGTGCCTTGTTGTCTTGGCGCCTGGTCTTATCACACCAAGTCTGCAAGCACTCGGTTGGCGGCGCCCAGATGGTGGCACCCAGTTGCCTTAGACCAAAGCCACGTCCCGATAAAATCGTTTATTTTAACAAACAACCACTTACCTAATTTTTTTTTAAATAATTATATTTCATTTTTATAAATTGCCCTTTTTATTGGGTCTTTATGAATACCTAAGCTAAATCTTTCAAGCCTACTTCTTTTTAATAGAAATATCTTGTAAACCAAATCGATTAACGTAGTTTTCAACACATGTTGTGGGCCAAACTAAAAATTAAATTTAATAACTGTTTGCATGAGAATAAAGTATTTAGTTTCCACAAGATTTCTTTAGCGAATCTACCTCTTTCTACGATAAAATAGCTTATTTTATTATAACGACGATTAAATAAAATACGTTTCATTTTCAGAAACAGGCCTTTTGATTTTATCTCTAGGAATAGCTACGTCACCAATTTCAAGTCTTTATAATATTTTAATAGAACAACTTGGAAATTTTATGAATTTAAAAAAGCTAATCTTTGAGATGGGAAGATTGATATAGTAAGGTCTGTATACTACGGTACTGGATATATGCTAATGTAGATCAACAATATATGAATGGGTGTTAAATATTTACGAAGAAATATTTAGTTAAATAAATAGATAGCTAGGCAATATAAAATAGAGTGTCTGCACTAACTGTTACCTGACGTTTTAAATCATCCCTATTGAAACGCATATTAAATATTCTCTCTAGATCTTTCTTGTTGTCACTAAAAATAATATCTATAATTTTCCAAATTTGTTTTTTAATACCAAAATAAAATGTAATTAATAAAATCTAAAAATAAATTAACGAGTTATTAGCATACTTGATTATTTCTGAGAAACCCGTACCGGTGTGCAAGCGGACCAAGGATTAAGTATCATCTAGACCTTTTTTCCAATATTGAATACTGGGACTCTATTACCGGCTATGTTTTCTGGAGTGTTTGTAAATTTGTTCATATTTTACCTACATATAAATTTGGGTACAATTCTTTTCAATTTGATCTTTCTCATCCTCACTCCATCTGTGTGATAACGTAGATAGCCCAGACTGGTAATAAGAAGTAAAAAATTCACACATCACTATTTTCAAAGTGTCCCATCCAACGTCATTTGTTTCAGCTCTACTTATTAAGAGCCAGTCTCACTACCTAAAAACACATAAGTTAGGTAATACAGCTTGAACCAGGCGTCGCATTGTTATGCAGTTTTTCATATTTTAGTAACATAAAAATTGTGATCAATAAAATGGTTTTAAAACATTTTGTAAACGTAACAAAACTAAAAAGACAAATATTTATAAATATAAAAAATTATTAAACGTAACTCAATCTTACTGTTGTCAAATGAAGAATGCAGAAGAATGCACATCTATAATTTTCCTGGTTTGAACCCAATTTCTCATTTAATTGAACCTTTAATAGGTTCTTAAGGTGGGAGCGAAAGGAACGCGAGTCGAGAGTAGTGTTTTACAGTTTTTATAGCAAAACTTTTTTGACAAAAATAAATAAGATATTGCTCCAGTAGAATTAAATAGTTTAATTTTCTTCACATGGTTATATCAAAAGTATCATGAGCATAATAAAGAGAGAAAATTGTCATTAAATTACAGGACACCTTTAACAGATAGGCCTATCCAAGAACTTTTGAGGTCATCATATTAAAAAAACTATATTTCTAATGCTATTTGATTTCTTTTGACAAAAATAATTTGTTGATAAAAATACTGCAAAATACTGTCCTTTGCTCGTATTCCATTATCTCCCACACTAATCCTCCACAATTTCATTTTAACGTTAGCTTAAATTAAAAAAAAAAACACTGCAATATGATCCTATTTCTGTGAACAGTGCACACCGCTCTTTTCAGGCTTTTCAAGTTAAGGAATACACACTTGATTTTACTTTAATGACCAACATAGAGTAAAATTATTATGAATCAAAAGAACTATATAAAAAAATTATTAATGGATTTTAATTAATATTATTGCTTTGTGTACAAGTAAGACAATAAACATTTGAATGTGTTCAACAGTACATTATATTCATATAATTTAGTAATTGTCAACATAGTTTAGGACGTCAGTTTCGTAATAGATGTCAAAATTCAATAAATATATATATATAAAAGCAAAATTTGATCGATATATTTCTTAGAATTTAAAATTCAAATTACTTGAAATGAAACATATTTTAAACGTCCACCATCTTGAAACAACCATATTGCCAAAACATATTGTATGTCGTTCGGGCAAAGTTCAAAGATTGTCCCTGCCAAATACGTTAAAATTTGTCTATTTATTGGGGAGCAATCGCGGAGCCAAAAGACAGATTAAATCCCAAATTTCACTGCATTCAGGCTACTATGTAATTAAGGGGAAGTGAATGAGTTAAAACCCTACCCACAAATCAGACACAGGCGTGCGAGAAGATTACAAACCCCTGGTGGTAAAAAAAAAACCTCGAGTGCTTGGAATTGTCAAGTGAGCAAATGCTAAGAATATTCACTCCATTACTACAAGAGCCCACGTCAAAACGTTCAATGGATGGGTTTATGTAAAAGTGTCAGTAAAGGGTGGCGGGCACGCAGACGGGCCTAAAACCATGTGAAGTGTGTTATTTGCAGTTACTTATGAGGACAGCTGTACAAGCACTCGAACCACTCGAATCCAGTAAGTGAATTAGTGAGTGAGGAAGAGACAGAGTGATGATCGACTCTATTGGGTGATAGAGATAGTGTTTGTGTGTGTTAATGGGAGCAGATCGTGTGATGGGGTGGGGGGGGGGGGGGAGAGCTCTTCGCTCTAGAAGATGAATTAGGATATTAAACACACGTCTTAACATAGGCCTACATTACATAGTCTCCGACAACATTAGAACACTCACATGTTGTACACCGAGTTTACACATGTGCTCAATACTCACATGGTTGAGGGAGGCAGGGAATGAATGAAATAGTTGTTGCCCTGCCGTGGGTAAGAGCGTGAAGACACCACTCTTGACTACTTTAGAATACTCACGTGGCTTACACTGGGCTTACACATGTCCTTAATACTCACATGGTTGAGGTAGGCAGGGAATAAATTAATGTATTGAGATCTGTCCATGGGTAAGAGCGTGGAGAATCTTTTATCATGTTGAAACTATTCAGAAACCATTCCCTTCCCGTTACACCCTCTTATGGGTTGAATTTAGAAAAATTCCAAAATATTTCTGAATTGATACCAAAACAGAACCTTTCTGCCAATTTTCATCTTTAAAGCTCAAGAATTTAGGAATAAATGAAATAAAATCTCCCTCCCTTCTCCCACTGAGGGTTTGAATTATATATATATAATCCGTTACTTAAAATGAATCTTTCAGCCATGTTTCAACTATCCAGCTATCCAAATGGTTTGGAAAATATGGTAAAATCATCCCATTCCCACTTCACTTCCTTCGGGATTGAATTTCCAAATATTGGCAAAAAAACTGTGAAACTTTAAATAAAAAATACCTTTCCGGCCAAGTTTACTTTTTCCAGATCAAGCAGTTTGGGATAGCCAGAAAAGCTACCCTTTCCCAGATTCACCATCTTAGGAATTGAATTTCGAAAAATACCAAAAAAATCTCTTGCTTGTTAACTAAAGAGAACCTCCCTTCCAACTCTCATCTTTCTACGTCAAGAGGTCTTCACCCTCCATTTCAAAAATTTCACAAATATTCTTGTCCATTACCTTAAAATTACCTCTCTGCTAAGTTTCATCTTTCCAACTCAAGCTGTCTGGAAAACACGAAAAAACCACACCCCATCTTTTTATATTAAGATAATTGGTTCATTCAGTTTAAGTCAACATCTTTCAAGGATGTATAATACATATTTTTATTTCTCACAGATTATATTTTTGATGATTTATTCAGTGAACTATATACACTTCTGTTTTCCTTTACTTCACGACACACACAATCATTGACCTGCCCGGTCCATTGCTTGGCTAAGTGTCCTGTCTCCTTTTAGAGTGCTGATGTAGCTGCTCCCAATTCTAACGGCGATAATGAAAAATTATCATCATATAGGACGCAACATACCATACTTCTTGAAAGGAAATACTTTCAATAGTTATTCCTAAAAAGTTTGATACAATAAATACAATCATTAGACATAATAAATATATCAATAACAGTAGTAATCATATAAATTACATTGATTAATATTTGTAGATAAAATAACTCTTGACACACAAAAACAACTAGTAGTTGCGAAAAGGTACAGTAAGAATGTTCTAGGTTAATATGTTTTATTATAATTAATGTAGCCTATGTCAGATTCCATTGGGGGTAGACACAGTCTTCCAGCGGCTCTCTTTAACACTCCATGTGATGTTCTGATAGTGGCAACTCGCACCAACCCATCGCTTCCCGGAAGGGAGTCGATGACGAGATCTATATTCCATTTTAGGGGGGGGGGGGGGTGTTTGTCATCTCGGAGTAGAACCAAATCTCCTGCCTTCAGGTTAGGTCTTTTCTCTGACCATTTGGCACGTTGCTAGAGCTGGGTGAAATATTCCCTGAACTACCAGGCCCATAGTCATTGGGATCAGAAGGCATGGAAATTAAAGGTCAGGAGTTAAGGCATGTCTCTATTAATTCTAGACAAGTGCACATTTCTTCCTATGTTAACGAAGCTATTCCCATCAAGCGTTTGAGATAATATTTAACTGGTTCAACTGCCGCTTCCTAGAGCCCTCCAAAATGAGGCGACCTTGGTGCAATAAATGCAACTCGATGTTGTCCTTTATCGACCAGTCCATTGCTTTTGTAGATGAATTGAAGATGTTTTCATGTTTCAAATAACCCGGAAACCATAAGTTGTAATTCGCTGCAATTTGATCAACGACAATTACATGTTAATAAGGGTGTAATGCTCAGTGGCTATTAATTCCCTATCATTGTGATTGTTAGTTTACGCTTAGTAAGCACATATTTCATATAACCAATAAGATAACTTTAGTTTAATTCCCTGGGTTCCAATTATTACTGCCTAACTGAGATAAACACATATCCACAATCATAGGATAGAAAGGAGTAAGGTATAATCTAGTTAAAGTGTAACCACATTTACTTGAACAATGTGTCATAGACCAGGAACCAAAAACACCTTCAAAACTTCTGGCCTGGATTTTTACCTCAACATTCCAGTCAATGTCAACCAGACAAGACGAGACACAAGCCTTTATAGTAGGTATACGTGCCACACCATTGTTGCTAAAACTGTGGTTATTAGTTGGACACGAGACGGAAGTTTCAAACCCTCACATTAACCCCCATTAGAGGGTGTTCAGAGTTGCGCAAAGAATGACACCAAACAGCAACAGCCCTTTCTCCCTTTTATTACATTTTATTTCTCACGCAAAACAGCGTTTACTGCTCCGGTGACGTGTGACATTAATAAAACAACTACACCCCTCCATGGTCAACCCCCTTTCCCCACCCTCTTTTCCTACGTGTTATAGAGTTGTTTATGAAACGTGTAGGCAGTTCAGAGAGCTATTAACTAAAATATGGTCCAACTGGTGCCATGGTACCAGAACGATCGCCACTAGAAGCGTCCTTATATACCAAGTCGCTGTCGATAAAACCGTTTTCTTTCTAAGTAATATCCTTAAAAGCTTCCTAACCTTTACCTCAAAACTCGAAGTCACTTCTCACTTGAAGCTTTTAAAGTTATTCTTCTCTTTTGGTTTATTTTACTAAAGAATAATTGATGGCAGTCTATTTTGCTAACTATATTAATTCATCATGTTCAATGAAATAATCCCAACATATTCTTGTCATAAGTACGATTGCAATTTAAACACAAGTCTTTTTTCATGGAATCGTATTGTGTATTTTTAAATTTATTACTTTTATAGAGAAACCTCATTCATAAATATGAAGCTAAAAGAGTTTTCTATTTTTTAAAAGAATACATAATCAATGCTATATAAAAACTATGCTTTTTTTTTCCAACAAGGAAATTTATTTTAAATTTTCTTTTACGTTCAACAAAAGAGTTTGCCCTACTTTCGCTTGGTGTGTTATAGTAGCCTTCTTTGAAAACAGTTTCCAAAGAAATTTGTGCTAATTACTTCCGATGACATTTTAAAATGACCCAAATAAAATGCTACACGACGTCATTGGCACTACTGAAAGTGATAAATGGATATAGTGTTGATAAGACAACCTATCGGCACATATAAAAGTTAATGTTTAAAATATGTATAATTTTTTACTATCAACGAATGTTCATAGTATTTCAAGCTAATTAAGGTATATTACCTCTAAATACATCCTTCCTCTTCCCTAACCTATTAAAATAAATATCATATATGCGTATGACCTGGAAGGTAATAAGACGCGATGATAAAATAAAAAGTCATGGTCCTTAGTGTGACTTCCCCTCGCACTGGCAATCACTCAGTTTAATGTCAAGTTTCCACATTTTATGTGTCTTGGTTATTTAACCCCCTAAATAGGTAGTCGCGATTTTATATTGAGTAAGGCTCAATGTGGATGAAAAAAAAATTCTAAGGTGTACACCCTAGAGATTTCCCCCATTTCTTGATTAAAGTTTAAAATGTTTTGATTAATTGAGTTCCTAGTTGTTGAGTGGGCTAAGACATTAGCCTCGACATATTTGATTCTAGAAATACGTTTGAAGTATTTACTTAGTTTCTCTCCTTTAATTTATGAATATGGACCTTTCTACCTAGCTAAAATTATTAGAGAAGAAAAAGTACATTTAAATAATTAAACTAGTCCCCTGTACAGTGTACAATACATTTAAAATAACATTTGCTATCAATCTTGTGTTATTCACAAATCCTTTTTAAATCTAGGATACCTAGATACGAGAATCAAACTCAGGATATTTGGTTCAACGTGCCAAATAACTATTAATAACTATCCAGGTATGTCCTGTGTCCAACTTCTTATATCTAGGTGTAAAAGTTCAATACGTTGGAAAAACATTTTAAACATATTCTGTACCAAAAATTTATGTTGATTTCAATCTGTTGGGTATAAGCGCATGCGCTTACTATAACTGACTTGAACAATCTTGAAGGGTGACCTGGCGGTCTAGGGGTAAGGTGTCGGACTTCAGTGCTGGCGGTCCGGAGTTCAATTCTTGGTCCCGGCACAAATTTATCTGACCAAATACTTCCTTCACCTCTGACAAGACGTGTATTAAACAAAGTTTGTGAATGTGTAGAATGCCAGGTCTCCACCATGGTTTGGATTCCACGTTAAACTGTAGGTCCTCCATTTCATCTCACAATCACCCTACCATTACACATTGGCGTAAGGATGTATAACCCGAACGGGTAGTAAGACGCGGTGATAATAATAATAATTATTATTATAATAATAAAATAATAATAATAATAATAATAAAGCACAAAAATGCGACCACATGTCCACTATAGATTTTGTCATGGACCTAATTAATGAATTGAATTATTTTTAGTTTAAATAGTTTTTAATTTATCTCAACCCCGAGAAAAGATAAGTATTGTGATCGTCAAAACAATCGAACTTAAGCTTTTGATCAATGACACCGAAAAAATAGTTTTGGCGATGTCATCATCTGTCTGTTTGTCCGTTATCTATTGGTCAGTCAGTATCTCAGCCTAGAGCCTAAATTATTTTACCAATTATGCTAAAACTATATATCTAGGTAAGAGAATAAGGGTTGAACTAGCCTATAAGCAATTTATTGTAATAAATATTAATTAAATAGTATTAAATACTTTATGTCAAAGTATTTAATACCATTTAATTAATTTTTATTACAATAATATTTTTATAGTCTTGTTCTCTTTTCTTAATAACGTTCCTTATTTTAATATCTATTTAGAGTGTTTTCTAAAATGTTAAGTATCAAGGGTTTCCATAGGGTTTAAACGGGGTATTTCTGGAATTAAATACCTAACACTAAAATTAAGGGTAGTTTACTGAAGGGCAATAATAGTTAAAATCGATTTCCTCAACATCCGCTCTAACGACTTTGATTACATTTTGTATTTAGGCATCGTTTAAGATTACAAACAAAATTAGAACAATCGTTTTCCCGTAAAAATGACTTTAAGGGTACTTTAGAGAGACCGAAATTTATAGTTTTGATCCGCAACAATTTGGGATGTGAAATAGCTTCATTTTAGACTTGTGCTACTATTAAAAATAGGGAAATTTTAGTCAAGAATACATTTTTATAAACTTGATAATTTTTGAGCTATAATCAAATATACATCTTTTTAATGGAGCCCTTGAATTATTAAATTGATCACTATACTCTTTGAAGGATAGATGTGTTCTTTTCTTAATGTTTCTGTAACAGTGTATATTATTCTATTTAGTGGAGTGTTTCCGTAATATATATATATATATATATATATATATATATATATATATACATATATATATATAACAAATCTCTCAAGCTTTTAGTTAATATTTCTATTTTAAAATAAAATAGTGAGAAAGACTGTGCAGAGGACCATACCATTGATTTTAGATTACTTTCAAATTTTAATTTAAAATTCCCTAAAGTATATGTTATTTATTTCCAACAGATGGTGCTGCTTCAGACAACATCATATATCGCAGCGAATCTCCTTCGTCCGGTCTCCTGTACTCGGCACCCTCTCCACCTTGTCATGTGCCTACTCACCCCACGATAGGGAAGAAACCTGCCCCCCCATACCTCCCTTCGCACCAACACCACCATCACCAACACCAACAACGCAAGAAAAGGTCGAGGGCGGCGTTCTCCCACGCGCAGGTCTATGAGCTGGAGCGGCGCTTCAACCAGCAGAGGTACCTCTCCGGGCCGGAACGGGCTGACCTCGCACATGCACTCAAACTCACAGAGACCCAGGTGAAGATCTGGTTCCAGAACCGGCGGTACAAGACGAAACGGAAGCAGCTTCAACTCCAGGACCAGTCCTCGTCGGTGATACCTTCCGGAGGCTCATCATCGGCCAAGAGGGTCGCCGTCAAGGTGTTGGTGAGGGATAATCAGCCGGTTCTAGGGGGGTTTGGTGGTGCAGTGTTGGGTGGAAGTAAATCGGGTGGGGGGTGTCCGTCATCGCCCCTACTGTACCCTCATGCGAGTTTGCCACTGCCCTTCCCTTACTATTACTACCCTCTACTGTGCCCACCGACAACAGGGGTGACTTCGTCGTCAACGACCTCGCCTCAAAGTAGTAATAGTGCGAGTGGACATTAATTGGTGGGAAGGTTGGCTATTCGAATATTTCAACCTCAGCTGCAATCGTACGATCACACTCTATAAGCTTCGTGAAAAACATTTATTTGGATAAACTCACCACACAATTGGGCTCCACATAAACGTTTTAAAAATAAATAAAGAGTAAAACGAAGTGTAACTCACTGGAGATTTAGAAAAATACATTTGCAGACTTTTTCACCATAGTAGTATGGATTCACCATGTGTAATATATTAAACTTATGAAAAACCATTTAAAATATTGTATGCAAAAATTCCTCCTCGAACATAAACTTTGTTGGAATAATATAAAAATGTAATTTTATGTCTATACCACATACAAATTTCATATATATGGCAAAATACTACTAAGAAATTTACACTATTCTTGCAGCCTCTCTCTGTTATAGTTGTTAAAATCATGGTTGTCTGTCTTATCTGATAATTTCACTTACTGGTGAATTACAAACATCACGGGTGACCTGGCGGTCTAGGGGTAAGGTGTCGGACTTCTATGCTGGCGGCCGGGGTTCAATCCTCGGTCCCGGCAAAGATTTATCTGATTACCAAACCCTTCCTTCACCTCTGACAAGACATCTTGTGAATGTGGGGAATCCCAGGCCTCCACCGTGGTTCGGATTCCACGTTAAACTGTAGGTCCTTCATTTCATCTCACAATCACCTTATCATTACACATTAGCGTAAGTGCGTATAACCTGAACGGGTAGTAAGACGCAGTGCTAATAATAATAATAATAATAATAATAATAATAATAATAATACAAACATCATAGAGAAAGCATTACATTAGCATTTAATATTCATTTAATGCTTCCACACGAATTTTTCAAAGATTCCATCAATTTTCGCAACAAAAATTTGTTTGTGCAATATTTTTAAAATTAAATCAAGACCGCATACACCTGAAACGACTTATTTTTAAACTTATTTTAATAAAATACAGATAATTTTGCTAAACGCACCATATTATTTGTTTTCTATTATAATATGCAATGCAGTAAGATTCATGGATATCATGAATTATAAATAAACATTATCTTCTAACTTTCTAACTGTGATTAGGCCTATACTTGCTCATTTAATTGTAGCTCTTGGGTGAATTTTTATCACATAATAACTAAACTATAGCCACATTGGTGGCCACAAGGGCAAATACATCTGTCTCGTCTTGTCTGGTTTTCCAATGAGGTGGAGTCGAGTATGAAAAAACAACCAGATGTACTAAATGTTTCCTACTGTCCTTATATGCGAATATGGGTACATTTACTCTTAATTTATACCTTTCTCATCCCAACGTATTATTTCAAGTAGACGGATAACCCGAATGGTTACTAAGAAGTGGTGAATTTAAAAAAAAACAGGTTCTCTAGTGTATCTTGAATCTGGCTAATAAAACTTATTAGGCAAGATGGCATCTCGTTTATAACATGATTGTGATAAAGGTGTAGAAAATAAAAAGTCTAATTAAAATATTTTGGAGTGTTCACAGCGCTATTGAAATAAAACTTATACTCATAAATAACCGTTTAAACTTTTGAAAAATTGTTTCTAGATTTAAGAGTACTTTAAACTTTTTTTTCCACTTAAGGTGCACTTGTGAGTATGTAAATAAAACACATCTATGCTGTACACCTCAAAGAACAAAACACAAGTAAATAACTTATTTTGAAGTATTTAGCTCAGCTTAAATCATGTATAGAAACAAATTATTATTTCTAACAGTTAAAATTTGAGAATCATCACAATAATTAAAATACCAAGGAGTGTTTCATGTTACGCATTCTAAAATACAATTATTGTATTAAATTAGTAGTTCCTGTGTATAGTGAAATGTGTATTATAGTGACAGTGACAGGGATTTTACGAATGACACATCATCATTGTATTATGGCAAAATTATAGGTTATGTCTGTAAGCAGTAAGAATGTTTCAAAATATTACACCACATATCAAACGCTATCTTTGCAAATGCACATTTATTTGCGTTAATATTTTAATAACTAATATTTTATGGCCAAGAAAAGGAAAAAACCTAATTAAAATAGGTAACACTTAAGTTTTGTCTCTTTGAGAGTATTTAAAACCAATTGTTAATGTAAAAATAAATGTTTCTTAGTAAATCACAGAAAAAAACAAAAAAAACACTCATCGTTTGTTCAATTTGGAAAATTATATTGGCTCTTTGAATTAAATCATTTACCCCAGATAGTAAAACATAATGTATATTGTAACACATGACGTTATTCTGCATCCTTACAAGATTCTTATTAGGTTTTTTCAGATTAAAATTTTAAACATGCTTATTGCCAAATCACTAACACTAAAACACCTGAATGAAAAAAAACTACAAACCTAACACAAACTAATTTTAACATTTTAGAAAACATTCTAAAGTAGTTTAAGTAAAGTTAATACTTAGATATAAAACTCAGGAAATAACTATAACAAAATAAGAAAATTTTAATCTAATGAATTAGATAGTTTAAAAATTAGTAGATGAATAAAGTTACAATAAAATTAAAAAAGATTGATTATAATTTGCTTCTAATGAGAAATAAAATGTCATATATGAAAATATCTAATAAATTGTTACATCATCAACTGAATTAAAACATAGGTTGACGACAAGTCTAAAATACATATATTACATATAAAAATTGGGTTACAAAATTTGGATACAATAAATTAAGGACAAAACAAAGCTTAAAATTCAAATGTGTGTTAAATAAATTATAAAATTTAAATTAGTTGGTTAACATCTCCCATATGAAGTTTAAAAAAGTGATTACCTGTTCTTGTTACCAAGAGTTAGAATATAATAATTTTAATTTTATGGTTATGTATCAAATCTAAGTCTTATCTTATTCCATTCCCATTACTCCTTGTGATAATAAGCCATAGAAAGGATGTTGATTATTTTTATTCTTCCGATATATTTCGGTACATAAATACCGAAACATGCTGGAAGAATAAAAATAATCAGCATCCTTCTATGGCTGAAATTTACATTTTTTATTATAGTTATTTCCTAAGTTTTCTATTTAAATCTTAACTTTAACAAACTAATTTTGTTACAACTGTACACGACTCACAACAAAGATGCACAATATCATAATTACCTCTACTCTGGTTTGGTAGGCTATCACATTGGAACGACTAAATATGTTGTTATCACAGATAAAGTATACACCAGATCCTCAGCCTTAAGAAAGTTTTGCTACGCTCCTTGATCCAGGTTGAGTCAATCAACACCGGGTTTCGCTAGTGTCAATGTTCAGTGATAATTAATTGTTTTTGTGTGATTAATATTCTGGTACCCACTTCGTTGGACCCGTGGTCTAAAGAGCTACTCTCGTGTTGGACTAGATTGCAGAAGACGGGGAAATCATGTCTCGACCCCGGTCGGGTGCACTGAGAGTGATTTTTCATAAATTGTTTACAGTTTGAGAAACTCTGTGAATGATGATGATCTAGATTTTAGAAATCTTGAGATTACTTTTCTAAAATCTAAAGGCTACAGTTGAGAGCTACAATTACGTCATAACTGTTTCATGAATGCGTTGACGGGCCAGATTGTATACATATTAAAATTGTTGTAATCATGTACATATTATAAAGATATTTTATATAAATTACTTATATTTTTATTGTTTGCAACATGATAATTTTTTAATGAATAGAATCTTTCCAAGGAGTTTAAGTATTTAAACATTTTTAACAGTTTACTCATGCATTTAATGCTGCATCTTCAAGATCTGTTCCGTTTTTAAAAGCTCGTAAAAAAGTGAGAAGAGAAAATAAATAACCTGAGATATGTGAGGTTGTGGTGGTTCTCCTGAATACTTGTTCACCCGTTGTTTACATCAAGTGAATGGGTTTTAATGGTGGAGGGGTTGGGGAAATACTGAACGAGGAATTTGTTAGGTTCTGATTTGAGGGGTGGAGATTATCCTAACTTCCACCTCCTTCCCTTTTATTTACGTGTTGTTAATCATAGACTAAACACTTATAGATTTGATGATGACTATTAGGGATGAAGAGTATTTTGCCTTGGGGTAACGGAGGCTAGTAGATGATAATATTTTAATATTTTTTTTTGCTATCTAAAACAATACCGGGTATTTTATTCTTTAAATTGAAAAATAACACCTGGACACGGAAATTGATTTTGGGACTTTTGGCTTAGTACATCAATGATCCATCCACTGAGCTATCTAGAAATCGACCCGTGTCCAGGGCTATTCTTCGCTCATATTTAAGGGCAGAGTCTGTGATGGACGTGCCCTGGGCACAGGATGGTTCCTGGTTAGCTTAGTGGTTAGAGCATTGGCGTACTAAGCCATACATCTTAGGTTCGATTCCTGTGTACAAGTATCATTTTTTAAATCTAAAGTTTATGATTATATAGTTATAGTTGAATCACATGCAGTAGTAGCAGAAGAAAAAGTCGTAGTTTGAAAAACAAAATAAAATCAAGAATTGTTTGTATAAATCTTGCATTTAAATACGGTAAACTTTTTCATAAATGCTCAATATTTTATATATACATTGTTTTATCATCTATTGTAACTAACAAACACTTGGCATGTATTCGACAACATGTCACCCCCTTCGGTGGCCGCATGGCTTATGGCACTACTTTCTCGGTATACTGTACTGCCATTGATGGGGAGATCAATGCTCGAATCCCAGTCGGGTACACTAATTTTAGTTTTTCAAAATGAGTTTCTACTTTCCCTCCAAGCATATGCGGGTGCACTACCTATAAATATAACTTTCTTCATTCGTACAACCATTATAATAATTAGTACATAAGCTTATAACCCAAACGGGTAAGTAAGACATAGTGCTAAAGATAATAAACACAAAACAACGTGTCTTTCAGACGGTTAGTTTCGCTCGGTCAAGTCTTTTCACAAGTCAACTTGTCACACGCAAATCGACAGGGTGTTCTTAATTATACTATCATGTTTTTGCTTACAGTTGCTCGATTAGCATTTTTTTTTGTGTTTTTTCCTCCTTCACTTGTATTGGCTAATATCTTCATGCCATATGTTTTGATCAACTTGTGATACAATCGTTACGTAATCATCATTCTTTATTTTTTTAAGCTAACTTCAGTTTTAGTTTCACTTCGTATTATTTTACTTTTCTTTTAGCACCATGTCTTACTACACGTTCAGATTTTACGCCTATATACTGTTCTAACTACACTATTGGGTTAGGGATAATAAAATCTTGATTGAAAGAAAATACACCCGCATTGACGTGGAGAGAGAGTGGGAAACCATGCATGAAAAATCTGGATCGATCCCCGATCTTCTCTACTTTGTAGTCTAGTCTAACATGAGAATAGCACGTTAGACCACGCGGTCCCGTAATTAATCAAAACAATTATTTGCTAGGTAAATTTGGCATTAAATTGTGTCAAATATCTGTCTAAATAATTTCATAAAATTTGTTTATTTTTCTTATTTGATCAACACTACGAAAGCTGATTATACTAATATTTTCCAAACACCAAATGTGTTAAAAGTTAAATAACACATTTTAAAAGACATTTATTGAAATTAAAATGTTTCCGAAAAACAGAACATTCTTCACACTCCTTGAATTAAATTTTTCTGAACTCACAGACGATGTGGTTTTAAGTAGTATTTTTGTGATTTAATCATCCTGAGAATCTGTAAAGATCGTCCCAGTGTTTGAGTGTGATAAGAGCAGCCTTGTTTGTTGATGTAATACTACTCGAGGTTGGAACACTTTTGAAGAGAGATAGTGAGGGCGCCAGATGGAACAACTCAACGAAATTCAAGGAGCCATTGTGGTCCATGCAGCTTTATCCGGGCTAGTCCTCCACTTGAATGTTAGCTGTAGCGAGTGAAGATGACTTATGCTTCATCCAATCATCAGAAAGTGTCATCAGTTATAATACATTGCTTACCAAATAAATGTATTATTATATAATTATTACGTTTAACACAAAGGTTTTTAACTTCTTCTAAAGCGTCTGGGCAAGTAGCTTAGAGGAAATTTACCCATATCCAATTAGAAAGCAGAAAAGAAAACGTCAGTAATATACCACATGCTGAAAACCATCCCCAGTACACCCAGCTATGAATCAAACCTTGACTTTCCTGTCACCAACAATTAGCTACTATGCTAGCCTGATCCCTTACATTTTGCATATTTTATTATTTATTGTTGTTATTAACATATTCATATATTTAAAGCCAGTATGCTTTCTAGCGGTCCTTATTTTAAACTAAACATATTAATTTAGGGTTAAATTTTTTCTAATTATAAATTTAACGTGCAATTTCTAAACACACAGATTACACTAGCACATATGTACACACTGAACTATCCTTGAATAGTACGTCTAGCAATACACACTCAGCCCTGGTGCCTAGACATTAACTAATTTCATAGCCGTATAACACAGTTTACAAATAGTAAATATTATTTATAAGCACAAACATGAAGTTAACTACAGTCCCTTTGCTTGTGTTTTATCTCTCTAACCACTTGAACAAATAACGGATACAGACGTAAATAGTGTAAAATTGGGTTTCTGGTACCTAAATACATATTTTTAGTTCCAGAGTTATATATTATAAATCACTCAAATCTTGGCTGTTTTTGTTATCCGTTGAAGTCTAGATTTTAAACCACAAAGAAATTTAACAATTTTTTTTATTTTTTATGAATGTTTGAATTTCTTAAAAAGCATATCCATCTTGATAATTTCTGAAAAACTGCAAATATATTGTTATTTGTATCAGATTGAATCTCCCCGGCTACTTATTCATTAGCGTGAAACGGTAAACCCACGTTTCACCTCTGATAAATGTTCTGCCATGCCATATATTGAACCTAAGACCTTCAGTTGAGCTACCGACTGAGCTATAAAAATATGTATTTGTAGCTTCCAAGTTTCTTTCCAATACTGCTATGGCTGGGTTAGGATGCTCGGCTGCAAAATGGTATACATCTCATAAGGGTGAATTTCAACATTTAATTCAATGTAGTATCAACCTTAGTGAAAGTGCTCACCTCAGGACCAGTTAATAGGGGGTTAAGATCCAGCAAAGTGCAAAGAATTTTTTTTAGCGATGAACATATGTAGCACAACTTCCTTCGGTGAGGAAGTATAACTGCCGGTACCATATCGTTTGTGATTTGTGTGAAAATACCCTTACAGTAAAATTGGTAAGTCCTTTCAGGCTTGATCATAGACATTTAGTGTGGGAGGTAATGGGGAACCCCCACACTTTCTAAACTCCCCTAGTACATGGGATTCCTACCAGATGGTGCAGGCAGCACTAACCAGCCAAAGGGCCGAGTGCATGTCCAGCTCTGGATGGATATAAATCACAGAAAACCAACCTTCTGTTTGTAGACTTAAGAAGAAGTAAAAGAAAAATAATTTTCTTCCTCCCTTCAAAATAATTATTTTACATGTCTTTAAAATTTGCTTTCCCCCTCCTGTTTTCATAGATTGGTGTAAGCTGTAGGTTGTCTGAACGTACGTTAAAGGGCGTAACACTAGGAAAAAACTTCAAGGGGTTTGTTTTAGATGCTGTTGAAATGCGCACATGTTCTAATGGGTTTGCTATGGATCATAGCACAATGTTTATAAACACATAAAACTAATAATGAGCTCTCAAAGCGTATGTTGGCTTCTTGAGAGGATCTACCCGGCCGTGTGTGGTCCGGGAGACGAGACCTTCAGGGAATATCAATGTCAGTTGCCCTTTGGAAAAACCCCGATAAGTGGTGAGGAGAGTGAATGGATTTCATAAGTTAATAAGTTGAAAATTACGGCATTAAGAGTAAGTAAGCCAAATTTTTGTCGCTAAAATAGTAAACTATTTCAATTTTACCAGCTTCGGTTATTGAGTGGTAAAAGGGAACTATTTCAAAAGACTGGACTGATGAGTATGGATATATCAGGGTTTGAGTCCTGGTCGGATGTTATTGTGTTACGGAGATTTATATCTTGATATAACCCTGTGATTGATTACTATTTATAACGATGTTGGGTTTTACGGTGATGACGACACGTGTTTGTCTTACTGCGCACTTGCCGGCGGTTATTTGATCTGATTATTTCTTTTACTTAATCTTATTAAATAAAAAAAACTTTCAATGTTACACACACACGATTTATTTAGATGATTACACCTTCGGCACTGAAGAAGTGATATTATGTGATAAAGTTTTTTTAAATATCATATTTCTTAAGCAAATACAAACAAATATAATAGCTTATCCATTTAATATATATATTTATATTGTATGTGCATTTGTATGGTTGTCAGTATACTACTAACAGCATAAATACCTCTTGAGTTAAAGGTGGCTTCATTATTTGTTAACTCATGATCTTAATTGATCACTCGTATGCAGCTGACGTTTATGCACGTCCATCACAGACTTTGCCTTAATATATGGGTGAAGATTGACCTTGGGCACGAGACGACTCCAGAAAAGCTCGGTTGTAAGAGTATTGGCGTAGTAAGACATAGGTACTGGCTCAATTCCCATGATCATGTGGCATTTTTCAATTTAAAGAATATATGTTTAAACTTATCCAGGTTCATAGACTTGTGGAACACCACTCTATAAACTTATCCAGATTCATAGACTTGTGGAACACCACTCTATAAACTTATCCAGGTTCATAGACTTGTGGAACACCGCTCTATAAACTTATCCAGGTTCAAATAGACCTGTGGAATACCGATCTATAAACTTATCCAGGTTCATAGACTTCTGGAATACCGTTCTATAAACTTATCCAGGTTCATAGACTTGAGGAACACCGCTCTATGAACTTATCCAGGTTCATAGACTTGTGGAACACCGCTCTATAAACTTATCCAGGTTCATAGACTTGTGGAACACCGCTCTATAAACTTATCAAGGTTCAAATAGACTTGTGGAATACCGCTCTATAAAGTTATCCAGGTTCATAGACTTGTGGAACACCACTTTTTAAACTTATTCAGGTTCAAATAGACTTGTGGAACACCACTTTTTAAACTTATCCAGGTTCAAATAGAATTGTGTAACACCACTCTATAAACTTATCAAGGTTCAAATAGACTTGTGAAATACCGCTCTATAAACTTATCCAGTTTCAAATAAACTTGTGGAACACCACTCTTTAAACTTATCCAGGTTCAAATACACTTGTGGAACATCGCTCTATAAACTTATCCAGGTTCAAATAGACTTGTGGAACACCACTTTTTAAACTTATCCAGGTTCAAATAGAATTGTGTAACACCACTCTATAAACTTATCAAGGTTCAAATAGACTTGTGAAATACCGCTCTATAAACTTACCCAGTTTCAAATAAACTTGTGGAACACCACTCTTTAAACTTATCCAGGTTCAAATAGACTTGTGGAACACCACTTTTTAAACCTATCCAGGTTCAAATAGAATTGTGTAACACCGCTCTATAAACTTATCAAGGTTCAAATAGTCTTGTGGAATACCACTCTATAAAGTTATCCAGGTTCATAGACTTGTGGAACACCACTTTTTAAACTTATTCAGGTTCAAATAGAATTGTTTAACACCGCTCTATAAACTTATCAAGGTTCAAATAGACTTGTGGAATACCGCTCTATAAACTTATCCAGGTTCAAATAGACTTGTGGAACACCACTCTTTAAACTTATCCAAGTTCAAATAGACTTGTGGAACACCACTTTTTAAACTTATCCAGGTTCAAATAGAATTGTGTAACACCGCTCTATAAACTTATCAAGGTTCAAATAGACTTGTGGAACACCGTTTTATAAACTTATCCAGGTTCAAATAGACTTGTGGAACATCGCTCTATAAACTTATCCAGGTTTAAATAGACTTGTGGAACACCACTCTTTAAACTTATCCAGGTTCAAATAGACTTGTGGAACACTACTCTTTAAACTTATCCAGGTTCAAATAGACTTGTGGGACACCGCTCTATAAACTTATCCAGGTTCAAATAGACTTGTGGAACATCGCTCTATAAACTTATCCAGGTTCAAATAGACTTGTGTAACACCGCTCTATAAACTTATCCAGGTTCAAATAGAATTGTAATCTACCACTTTTTACTTTATTGCTATCTTACAGCCAGAGAAAGAATTGTGATTGTCAAAAAAATTTAACTGTAGATTTTGATGAATGTCGACGTTTCATGGCCCCCGAATTCGAAAAAGTGGTTTCTGAATTTCAGTCTGTCTGTCTGTATCTCCATCTAGAGCCAAAAATATTTTACCGATCAGGTTAAAACTTGGTATTTAGGTTTTGCATTGGATTGCCCCTTGGTATTTTTGGAATTGGATATCTAACCCTAAAATTAAGGGTAGTTTACTGAAGGGCAAAAAGATAAAAAGTAGATTTTCCAAAATCGGCCCTAACGATTTTGATTAAATTTAATTTACAAACATTTATAAATATTCTAAATAAATAGTTTCTCTCAATATTTCGGTAAAATGACTTTAAGGGCTCCAGTCTGATGCATATTTTTTTTATAATATCTCCTAAATTATTTGAGATATGAAATTACTTATCGATGCAAATATGTAGCTCTATTTATAATACAAATATTTTATTTGAAACATATTTTTATAGACCAAATAACTTTCAAGCTATACGCAAATATATGTATTTTTTAATTATTCGAAAGCAAAAGGTAAAGTATTGCACCCTTAAAAAATAATCTAACATGAAATGTTGATGGATGTCGACGTCTCATGACCCCCCGAACCCTAAAAAGTGGTCTTTACAGTGCAGTTTGTTTGTGTTTCTGTTTAAACTTAAAATTAAGGGTAGTTTAAAAAAGAGCGAAAAGAGAAAAATCAGTTTTCTCAAAATCGGCTCTAACGATTTTGATTAAAATTTTTATCTAGTTGTTGATTAAGCTTATAAATAAACTGGCTATTTTCATTTTCCCATGAATATCACTTTCAGGGTACTTTACAGAAGCATAAACTTCCGTATCTCCGCTACTATTTGAGATACTAAATAACTTATCATTGAAAAATTGTAGTAGTATTAAAAATAAAAAAACTTTTTTAAGATATATGTTTTTATAAATAACAGTTTCTGAGATATTGACAAATATATTAATACAATTTTGGGAGATTTAGTTGTAAAGAGATACTACTTATATTTTAACGCAATAATTCACCAATGCCATATAGTAATTAAATATAAGTTAGTTTCTCGAAAAGTTTATGTTGTTTTTCCTTAAACATCATAGGATAAATGTTTGTACAACAATGATCTATATCCATTTTAGACTCAATAGTCAATATTTACATTTTTTATGGGTCAAAATTTATAAATGAGGAATTTAATAGAAATGTGATCACATGAATATTTGCAACCTCTAATAAAATGTTGAAAATTTTAGACTGTAGTCGAAATTTTAATACGAAGTGTTGACACATGTGGACCCAATATTGATCTTTTTTATTGGTCCAAAAATACAAATGAGGAAATTAATTCTTTAAAAATAAAATTAGAAAATTTAAAACTGGAATTAAAAAAAAGTTTTACATATGTACAGTGAAATTTATGCTTGGGTTTGCTAGTGTATATTATTTCGTTTCACATATGATACGAGTTTTGGGTAAATATCTTCATTTTTAAACAATAGAGTGAGAAAGTCATTGCGGAGTAGTTCCGTACCATTTATGTAACTAAGCTAAGTTCAAATAGAATTGTCGACTACCAGCCTTTAAACTTAGACAAGTTCATATAGAATTGTCAACTACCACTCTTACTTTCTCACTATCTTACAGGTAGAAAAATTAATGTGATCGTCAAAAAACTCTAATTGAAGATTTTGATGAATCTCGTCGTTTCATGAACCCCCGAACTCGAAAAAGAGGCTTTTGAATTTCTAATGTCTGTCTATACATCCAACTAGAGCCTAAAATATTATACTAATCGGGCTAAGACTTGGTATCTAGGGTTTTCATAGGGTTGCCCCGAGGGTTTTTGGAATTGGATATATATAACCCTAAAATTAAGGGTAGAGGAGAAGGTGGTATTATGGAACCCCATTTACATTATAGGGAATTGTAAACAAGGTATCATAACAATGCCCACATTTTTTGTGCTAAAAGTACTGGTACCTATTAAACTAAATGTTCCTAATTGGATTTTTCGCTAGCATAACTATAAGTATGGTTTTTTAAAGCTTTTGTAAAAATAGTCAAAAAGTAGTTTTTGGGAAGCTGGGTGGTAATATGGAACATCACTGTATTTTTTCAAAAAAATGCTTTAATGTATCCAAAAACAAATAGAAAAGTACAAAAAAAAGTTAATCAATCATAAAATCATATACCCCAATGTATTTTATCGAAAAAATGCTTTAATAATAAAAAAAGAGAAATGCACAACAAAGAAGCTAACTATTTACAAAAATCACAAATGTAATGCTCCTTTTCAACATCAGCGCAATCTTTGTGTGCCCACATAGAACACATTAGGCATTGCACCCACACCTCCCCATGAACATCATCTGCAAACAACCCATCACAAAACAGACAAGTAGTGTCATCTTTAGAAGGGGATGTCTCCTCATCAGGCAAGTCAAAAAGAGAGTCAACAGACGAGGGGATGTCAATCGAGTCATCATCACTTGAACCGCTGCTGATGCGTTGTCGCTTTGCCTTGGGTGTTTTGCCTCTTGTTGACCTTTTGACACCGGAAGTTGAAGGCTGATCTTTTAGCACAGAAGTCGATGTTGCTCCTCTTCCACGTCCCCTGCCACGACTCAAACTTTTTCCCCTGTTTGGTGGTTTTGTGTCTGTAGGTTTTGCCATGGACGCCTCCAAACTTGTCTTGTAGGAGAGCCTGTAATCAAGTTAGAAGAGCTCGGTTTCCTGCCTCTGTTCGATCTTTTCATTTTTGGCTGAGGAATTGGCACAATATCCCTTGGAGAAACAGATGATGCCCCTCCTGAACTTCCAGGACGTGATTTGGTGGTTGGGGTTGTTGGTGTAAGGCTTGGAGTACTTTGTCGTTGTGGGATGACAGAGATTGAAAATGACCCTGATGTTTGCGGTATCATGGCATCAGTTGGTGCATTCTCAATAGCAGCATGATCTGCAGCAATGAAATCAGCATCTGTAAAAACGTGTCTATTAAATGGCCAGATACCAGTGGCTCTGAAGCCATTCACGGCATATGAACCATTGGTGCACTGTAGATAAGCAGTTCCTAAAAGTCCTGCGATGTCGTAAGGCGTAAGACGTTTTTCTTCATGAATCGTGTGTTGACGTATTGCCTCGCTGTAGTAGGTCTTGAGTGGTCCCATGAATGTTTTATCTAGCGGTTGTAGTTTGTGTGTTGTGTGAGGTGGTAAAGAAATTATTGAAACGTGGTTCTGCCTTGCTAATTCAATTACATCCATATTCCTGGTGTGGGAATAATGCCCATCTAGAATGAGCAAAATGGGCGATGCTGCGGTAGGTTTCGTCTTAGCTAGGAAATGTTCGAACCATTGTGTGAACAAACTAGCCTGAACCCATCCTGAGGGATGGGCTCTACCAATGGCCCCTGGTGGAGCGCCTCTCATCAATTGGTCGGACATATTTTTCCGAGGAAAAATTATCATTGGAGGTAGGAAAGATCCTCCAGCGCTCATAGCACAAATCACTGTTACCAGTGATCCACGTTCTGCCGCAGTTAAAGCACCAATTTGTCGCTTCCCTTTCAGCCCAATAACTTGTGGCACTTTGGACTGCACGACACTGAGCCCCGTTTCGTCAACATTCCAGATCCTGTCAGCCTCATATCTGTGCTTCTCGTACTCTGATTCTAGGAGGTCAAAAAATGGCAGAACCATCTCTTTGGTGAAGCCTTCTGCGCGGGCGTATGACGTTCCTGTGGGTCTTCTTAAAGACAACTGTTGTTTATGGCGGCTCAAAAAATGATCAAGCCAAGACCTTCCTGCAACCCCCTCTTTAAACTGGTTTGGAATGTTGTTACGCACAGCTAGCTGGAACGCCATTCTCCTCAAATCCAGTCTTGTGAGTCCATAAAATATGGCCTCCATTAACAATATATATTCCACCAACTCTTTTTCGATATTCTCAGGAAGAATTGGTTTCCTACCTAGTGTCTTTTTCACAAATTGCTCCGGATGAATGTCTGCTTGCAAAGAGAGAGTTCGCAAAGTAGTTTTTGGCACCTCATAAAATTTTGCAGCTTTCTTCAGCCCCATTTTCTTGTCCCTTACCATACTCACTGCCTCTGCCATTTTTTCCTGGCTCCATGTTTGTCTCCTGGGGTTTTTCTTTGGCTTGTTCAGTTGGGCTCTAGGCATCTGAAAATAAAAAATAAAAATCAATTTGAAAAATTTAGTTTGAAAGAGCACTTTTATCTATCCAGAACAGTTTTTTTAACCAAAATAACTCAAGAATTTCTCTAGAGCTACTTATCTATAGTGTTAGGTATCTATTTCTAATTTTTTTCATTTCTTTTTTTTTTTTCATTAATCTACCACATACTTTTACAAAAAATATGCCATGATTTGAATTTGTGGGTAATACGGAACCCCAGAGAGTCGGGTTCCATATTAAAAGCACCAATGGGGTCCGTATTTCACGCATCGCCATCTTGGATTAATTTAATTTCTGTTGACACCAATCTTTAAAAACGTGAACATCAGACAGATTAACATGTACCCCTGGGCCTCTAGAACGGGACATACGCACCAGTGAACCTACAACTACATGACTTATATTTTAGAAATAATTAAATTCACTTACCATTCAAAAGTTTGGAATTGCGAAAAACACAAATGTCCTGTTTCACTGAGCGCAACCGCATAACTAAAGTGGGAAGCGTTCTCCCCTTGCTATGTATGGTTGCCTAGTACAGTTCAGCCACAAACCGCTAGAGTTCACCTCTATTATCAGTCTGAAATGGAGGGGTTCCATAATACCTGTGGGTTCCATAATACCACCTTCTCCTCTAGTTTACTGAAAAAAAGTCAAAAAGTCTATTTTCTCAAAATTGTCTCTAATTACTTTGATTAAATTTTATTTAAAAACATTTATAAATATTACAAACAAAATGGCTACTCTCAATATTTCGGCAAAATTATTTTAAGGGCTCCGGTCTGATGCGTAAATTATAATTTTTTATCATATCTCCGAAACTATTTGCGAAATGAAATTAATTATTTGGACAAATATGTAGATCTATTTATATTACAAATATTTTATTTGAAACATATTTTTATAAATCCAATCACTTTCAAGCTAAACGCAAATATATATAATTTTTAGCTTTTCGAACACAAAAGGTGCGACCTTAAGAAAAATTTAACCTGGAATGTTGATGGATGTGGACATTTCATGACCTCCCCTTCCCTCCCCTCAGAACTCTAAAAAGTGGTATTTGCAATGCCGTCTGTCTGCGTGTCTGTTTAAATTTAAAATTAAGAGTATTATTATTATTATTATTTAGCACCACATCTTACTACCCGTTCGGGTTATACGCTTTAAGTACTAATTACGGTAATGGATTTGGAATTGGGAAGGTTGAATTAGAGGAGGTGAACCCACATTTGCGTGGAGGGAGAGTTGAAAACCATTTAGGAAAAACCACCCCAAGTTCACCCGACCGAGATTTGAACCTCGATCTCCCCATCCTCGGCGGTCGAGCTTAACATGACTAGCGCGTTAGCTAACTATTCCACCGAGGCGGGTAAAAAATTAAGAGTAGTTTAGTAAAAAGCGAGAAGAGAAAAATCAATTTTTTAAATCGACTCTAACAATTTTGATTAAAATTCCTATCTTTATCACTTATTAAGATTATAAATAAACTATTTTCATTTTCCCATGAAAATTACTTTTAAGGTACTTTACAGAAGCTGAAATTTCCGATCTCCGCTTATATTTGAGATACTAAATAACCCATAATTGCAAAATTTAATAATATTAAAAAAAACTTTTATATATAATATATTTTTATAAAACCAACTGTTTCTGAGATATATGAAAATATATTAATACAATTTTGTGAGCTTTAGTTGTAAAGAGATACTACTTATATTTTAACGCAATAATTCTCCAATGCCATAGAGTAATTAAATATAAGTAAGTCTCTTAAAAGGTTTATTTTGTTTTTCTTTAAACCTCTTAGGAGAAATGTTTGTACAACAATGATCTACATCCATTTTAGACTCTATAGTCAATATTTACTTTCTTTATTGGTCAAAATGATATTAATGAAGAATTTAATAGCAATGCGATGACATAAAAATGTGCAACACCTAATAAAATGTCGACAATATTAACTGGAAGTCGAAATTTTAATATAAAGTGTTGACCCTTGTGGACCCAATATTGATCTTTTTTATCCGTCCAAACATACAAATGAGAACATTAATTTAAACAAAAATTATAAAATTTAAAACCGGGACTCCTAAAAGTTTTACATTAATATAGTGCAATTTAAGCTTGGATTTGCTATTGTATATTTTCTCGTTTCACATATATTACGATTTATAAGTAAATAAATCCATTTTTAAATAATAGAGTGAGAAAGTCCGTGCGTAGTTCTGTACCATTTAATTTAATTCGATATGTTCAAATAGAATTGTCGACTACCACCCTTTAAACTTAACTAAGTTCATGTAAAATTGTCAACCACCACTTTTTAACTTAGCTAGGCACATATATTCTTGTGGGCTACCACTCTTTAGACTTAGTCAGGATCATATAGAACCGTCTACTACCGACCTTTAAACTTTGATTCATATAGAACCGTCTACTACGACTCTTTAAACTTAACCAGGCTCATAAAAACGTGTGGTTAGCACTCCTAAAGCTTAACCTGAGGATGGGAATTATCCAAATATTAATTATTTGGTCCTTAAGGATGGCATCACAGTGTTAGTTATTTTATTTTTTAAAAGTTGTTTTTTCAAATAAATATAATGTAACTTTGGTGATCTATAAAAGATTTTTTCTTAAAGAATACATTTTTCAAATCTTGTATAAAACATTTACACTATAGTGCCTGCGCCAGGGCTTATTAATAAAATGGCGACGTTTGAATCATATCAAGCAGCTAGAAATTTTAATGTAGTGTGTGAACAGAAAACTTTCTTATAAGAATCAATAATTTATAAAGTATATATCCGTATTTCTTATTAATTAATGAATCAAATTTGTAAGAGATTATCGGCCCATTCATATATATTATGGATACGAATTCTGGTTCTTCCATTCCAAGCTATTAATCAAATATTTACTAATTCATTTACCTGAAGTCTATTGTACAAACTTTGAAATAAATGTGATGTAATGTGACAACACATTATTTTTATAACACCGCATCTTACTACTTGTTCAGATTGTATACATATATTTTAATGGGGTAGGGATGAGGACTAAAATATTTTACTGGTAGTCTACCCACATTTGCGGGGAAGAAGATTGAGATACCAATTAATAAAAAGTACCCAAATGGTATTCGCGTCTCGGTTTTCTCGTCATTAGCAGGTAAGTACAACTTGAAAGTGACGGCCTAGACCATTCGGCCACTGTTAGATTTAGTTAAATTTTAAAGATAATTTATAAAATATATTTTTTTTCCCCTTATAAAATAAATATGACAGCGTGATACCACCCTAAGTACTATGTAAGACGTACTGTAACCACCCTCTTCGTTCAGAATTCCTCTCCCTCCTCTAGCTTCCCAATGTCCGTGTCTTACAACCCATCCAGGCAAAGATTTATCTGATTGCCAAACCCTTCCTTCACCGCTGACAAGACATCTTGTGAATGTGGGGAATGCCAGGTCGCCACCGTGGTTCGGATTCCACGTTAAACTGTAGGTCCTTCATTTCATCTCACAATCACCCTACCATTACACATTAGCGTAAGTGCGTATAACCCGAACGGGTAGTAAGACGCGGTGCTAATGATAATATTTTAAACATAATAATAATTATATATTGTATGACTTTTTCTCTAAGCTATAGATACACATTTCTTTTGTTGGAAGAAGATACTAGCGTGAATATATTACTTTTAAACTTATTCTTTCATGTATCATACTATCTCTTGTTTCCACTACCGTGAAGTAAGAGTCATAGTAGTTTTAATAATAGGCCTTATACTTTGTTCTTTCAATGAGTTACAAAAAGGCCTATTGAACAGTAATCTTAAAGAAGAATTATTAAAATTGTTTGATAAAACTTTTTATTGATTATTTATTACCAAGCAAATAATAATTATTTCCGACAAAGTTGACAAAATTCAATTTCAGACAATGTTTGCAACAAAGAACCTATGGCTAGCTGTCATATACCACCTCTCCTGCAGTAGATAAAATATAGATATAGGCCTATGAAAGTAGGGATGCTAAAAAAAGTATCGATACTTTACTAACATTGATAGTTTACTTTCGATACTGGTATTTTAGTCGATACTTTACCCGATACTTTTATTTATATTAGTACTCACACTCCAGTATCGAATCGTTATAGAAAGAAACAACTTTTTTGTTATCTGCACTCAGGCTGGGATTAAATGCTAACTAGGGTGGACTGTGAAAGAAGAACAAATGAGATTATTTCTCAATCATTTTATGCATGACAAACAAGATGCAACTCTAGCATTTAATCTCTTTTATTACACCATAATTCATAGCTGTTTTTTTCTTATTTGTTTATCAGTACATCCTGATGCCTGACTGGGTGACGGGGCGATTGGCGGACAGTCTACTACACCTTCCTTAATTAATGAGCACGGTCATTACAAAACTAAACAAAATAATTTTTTGTAGATTTTAATGAACTCACTCAACTTAAGGATGGCCCAAGCAAATGAAGCGGAAAATTTTATCTTCATTGTTTAAGCAGATGAAACATGACAGGGGATCCATTATTCTAGTGTTTGTCAATAGTTAATAAAATACAGGCGTACAGGATCTCGAAGGAGGTCTCACAAAAGGTACATGTGCAAATCGTGGGATTTGGTCTTGGAGTTTGGAGTGGTTCGAGACACCAGAACGAGCTATTTTATAAAGAAGTAAGGGAATGCCTACTTGATGCTTATGGGAAGTATGGTGCAGGTGCGGGTGCTGTTGCGGTGTTAGAGCTGCTGTGGATGGATGGGGTTATGGAGCACTTTGAGGATCGGCAGAAGATTCTAGCGGATACGGGTATACGGGTAATATCGACCCGGCGAGCTCCCTATGAGATCTTCGGGGAGGGTGAATATTACCTAGTTACTACATATCCCTGGGATGGAAATAGT
Source organism: Timema cristinae (assembly GCA_039000515.1). Lineage (NCBI taxonomy): Eukaryota > Metazoa > Arthropoda > Insecta > Phasmatodea > Timematidae > Timema > Timema cristinae. The sequence continues at coordinate 57,035,598 of JBCFYV010000003.1, read as the reverse complement.
TGGCCCGGCAACGAATTTTGGAATGGGAGGTTTGCGTCAACTGGGGACTCGGCGGCGGCATCCTCCACCCTGATATCACAACTGCACAATGCGGTAATAAATCCGCAGGTGGTGGAGAACATATGTATCATATGTGAAGGCATGAATAGGGAATGGGTGGAAAGCACCAATGGAGTCAGGTGTGAGGAAAAGGAGGAGGGGACGCCAGAGAGAGCTGGAGCGGGGACTTGCGGAAAAGCAGATCTGGGGGTGAAACATAAACAAAATTGGAAGCTCTGGGGATTTGGATATGGCAAGAAAAAGAAAGAAAAGGGTATGGATCACAACACAAACAGCAGGGGGAGCCAGACAGCAGAAGTGAATATGGAGATGGAGGGGCAGCTGAAAGGAGAGAGGGATGTACCCTCTCAGGCGTACGGAACCCTCGAGGAGACGATGCGGTTATCCAGGTTAGAAGAAGAGAGAGTGCTGCACATGGCGCTGAGGCACGTGGTGAGACTGGGTCATGAAAAGGGGGACAGTATCACTTTTCCCTCTCCCGAGTCGTTGGATAGAATTCAACTAAGATCTATGAATCTACCAACGGACGTGGACAGTTTGCGGGGACTAATTGATAAGGTCTTCAAGAGGAGAGAGGAAACTTTTGATATGGAAAATATTTATAGGCAATTTGTGACGGCACACGGTCGCAAGACGTTTAACCCCAGCGTGGCATGGCCTGCGTGCTACGTGCACACATACTATCCGTAATGGGGGATAGCACCATTAGAATAGGACAGATTAATGGAATGAGGAGCGTGACCGTGTTGCATGAAGTCCGCAAGCTTGCTGAGGAGATGGGACTTGATGTTGTGTGTCTTCAGGAACCCTATACCTTGAGAGGGAAAGTTCCGCATATGCCGGTGGTCACTAGAATTGTTGTTAGTGGAGAAGCTCCAATGAGCGCAATAGTGGTGTTTAACAAGGAAATTGCCGTAACTAAGATTGAACAGCTCTGTAACCAGTGGGTAACATGCGTAGAACTGGGAACTAGCTCAGGCAGGTGTATAGTGGCAAACCTATATTTTCAATTTAGGCATCCAATTGAGCCATATCTTGATCAGTTGGAGATAATATGTAGGACATACGCAGGTGTGCCACTCATAATTACCGCTGATGCTAATGCTAAGTCTCCCATGTGGCATAGTAATAGGGTGATTGGGAGAGATAGAAGGGGTCGTGCTTTGGAGGAGTTCATCTATGGTCATGGGCTTGAGGTTGCGAACCAACCGAATAATCCCCCTACATATCAGGGGAGAGCTGGGGCTTCTTCCAACATTGACGTCACTTTGTGTAACGCCGAGTCCATGGACATGGTGGAAGGTTGGAGGGTTGTGGACAACGTCACGGTCAGTGACCATAACCTGATCGTCTTTGAATTTGTCGCGGGGAGGCTGGTGGATGGAAATGGGGAAGGGAAAAGAAGGAGATACAACATGAGCAAAGCTAACTGGGAGAAGCTGAGGGCTGAACTGATACTGCCCAGTCCAGTGGCACAAGGCGACAATGTCAACATGAAGGTCAAACAGCTGACGTGGGCTCTGCAGGATGCAATGAGGAAGTCGATACCTGTGGTGAAAGGTGATACCAAGGTTGGTAATAAGCCATGGAATGACAGACTGCAGAGTCTTCGAGCAAGGGCAAGGAGAACGCGTAGGAGATATCAGAGGTGTCGAGACCCGGCTGGTCGTGTGGTGCTGTTAAATATCTACAGGGAGAGCAAGAGAGAGTTTGAGGATGGGTTGTATCAGGAGAAGAGGAAAAGTTGGGAGAAGTATGTACAGGAGGAGTTACAGAGGGGACCTTGGGGGTGCCGTTTAAGATAGCCTCCGGGAAATTACGCCCCCCAGCCATGATAACCACGCTATCTAAGGATGATGGGAGTACCACGACCAGCTGGGAAGAGTCTGCGGTTCTTTTAATGGAGACATTGTTGCCAGATGACGACGTGACAGAAGATACTGAAGAGCACCAAATGTTGAGGGAGAGGATGGAGAATGACGAGTATGTAAATGAGGAAGAGGTAGAACCTGTTAGTCGGGCGGAGGTGATCAGGAACATTGCTCTGATGGGTAAGAAAAAGGCGCCTGGTCCGGACGGGATAAAGGTCGAGGTGCTGGAGAAGACGGCTGACCTTATTGCTCCTTTCCTTGCAGGGCTGTTAAACGAATGCCTCGCTCAAGGCAGAATCCCGAACATCTGGAAGCAGAGCGAGGTAATCGTGCTAAGCAAGGGGGAGGATAAAAATCCGCTTATTCCGAAGTCATACAGACCCATCTGCCTGTTGAACACAGCAGGGAAGTTGCAGGAGAAGATATTGTGTGAAAGATTACTGAGACACAGGACAGTCATGGGCATGCATCAGCAGCAGTATGGCTTCCGAAGAGGCAGGTCGACAGAGGACGCAATCTGCAGAGCAATGGAACTGATTGACTCGGCAAATGGTAAATACGTCGTAGGAATATTTGTGGACATCTCAGGCGCTTTTGACAACCTCTGGTGGCCGGCGATGTTTGACAGATTAAGAGAGATTCAGAGTCCGGGGCAGCTGTATAGGAGTCTTAAGGACTACTGTCGTAATAGATACTCCACCCTGAGATGTCCAGGAAATAAGGTTCAGAAGCTACTGACGAAGGGATGTCCCCAGGGATCGGTATGTGGCCCAATATTTTGGGATGTCAGCCTGGAACCAGTGTTGTACTTGTTGGAGGGGATGCCAGAGACGCAGGGTGTGGTTGCCTTCGCAGACGACCTTCTAATAGTAATAGAAGGGTACTCGAGAAGGAAGTTAGAGGAAAAAAGTAACCAGGTGCTTGAAGAACTTGACACCTGGTGTAAAAGTGTCAAGTTAAAAATGGCACCGGCGAAGACGACCTTCATGCTGTTTAAGGGTAGATTGGCTAGGGATCCGACCATAAAGTTAGGTACGAAATCTATAAGAAGAAGCCATACGGTCAGATACCTGGGAGTTACCCTAGATGAAAAGAGGAACTTCACAGCGCACATGGAGGGAGTGATGGGGAAAACTCTGTCGGTGATGAATAAAATTATAAGCATGGGACAGAGGCGGTTTTATCTGCCTATGCGGATAATAAGGACATACCATCAGATGATCCTTCTCTCCATTGTGAGCTATGGGGCGTGCATCTGGGCTCACAGACTAACCAATGTCGCTCCGGCTAAGGCGATTCAGGGTCTGCAGAGGAACATCTTATTGAGGCTGACGGGAGCCTACCGGACTGTAGCAACGGATGCATTGAGTGTGGCCCTAGGTGTATGGCCGTTGGACCTCCTCATAAGGAAGAAAGCTGTGGCGTACTGGCTAAAAAAGAGAAACTTGGAGAAGGTGAGACTCCTCACCACACACGATGTGAGAACTTTTGGAGAGGCGGAAATAGTCCTGTTGGAGGAGTGGCAGAGACGTTGGAAGAGAAGTGGGACAGGTAGGAGGACTTATCAATTGTTCCCAAATGTGGTTGAGAGACTAGAGAATAAGCACCTCCAGCCATCTCGGGGTCTTGTCCACTTCATCACGGGGAAGGGACCGTACCCGGCATCTCTAAGGAAGCTGGGATTGATAGAGTCGGGGAATTGTCAATGTGGTGAGGAGGGAACCCCTGAACATGTGGTGCTTGAGTGTGTCATTACACTAGAAGCAAGAAGGAACTACCAGAGAGAGATCCAGGGAAGATTAGTAGGCGAAGTACTGAGGGACCCAATCTATTGGAAATTCTTAGACCAGATTGCACTGGAAGCGTCAGATAGAGCAAAGACAGACTACATAGACAGACTTAAAGAGGCACAGGGACGAATAAGACGGGACGTTGACACTGACAATGACGAAGAAGATGACAGCGACACGGAGGGCGGGACTGACACGGACACTAGTGTGGTCTCAGCGGGGAGTGAGTAGGGAAAAAAGGATTGTTAAAAGGGGATAAGCGGTAACAATCCTTGCCGGGGAAAAAAAATGTGTATGTGCTGGGAGGAGCAAGCGCGAGCCCTGGGAACTGGATTCCAGTACGACTGAGTGTCTGAAGGAACACGGGGGATGCCCTTGAGATCCAGAAGACAGTTTTCCAGTCGTATGAACAAAAGTTAGTGGAATGATTATGAACTCTGAGGGGTTCCCTGCACCGTATGACCCACCACCTTGGAAACAAGAGAGGTGGGTTATGGTTGATGGGCCCTCAGAGTCAAGATGGAGAAAGGCGGCTGCCCTGCAGCCCTCTGGGTGATGGTGTTCCCCGGCAGTAATGGGAATAGAATAGTTTAGTATTTTAGCTTAGCTTAGTTAGTAGTTAATATAGATAATTAGGGACGGGGGAACTAGATAGGGGGTAGATTAGGAAATTCAGCTGCAAAGGGTAGAAAGTAGGCGGGGCACCAACTCTGATAGGGCGCCTCCCCAGGTGGTTATTATGGGGATACCCACCTCTGCTAAGCGCTTGGCGGACTCGGGAGTGAAATCCCGAGCATTGTGAAGGGCCTAGCGGGGGAGGGTACCGGAGGCGTAATATACCCGGGGTGGATCAAATTGAGCAAAGGGTAGTTGAATTTCATTTAAGTTAAGAGCCAAAATATGTGTTGTAATGTTAAAAAGGAAATTCATTTTAAAATTGTGTAAATTAAGTAAAAGTTGTGGAAAAAACGGCCCGGATTTAAAGATTGTAAGATACCGGGCCTGTAAACACTGAATAAATAAAAAAAAAGTTAATAATCTATTGAGATAGCGATTATAAACGACGAATGTAGTTGAAAAAATTGCCTCTTCTTAAATTGAATTGTATAAGTTTTTTAAGAAGTTGAGTAGCGAGAAAGTATCATTTAAAATTGGTTTTAAAATATTAAAAAGCCCGATAATTGTCAGTGTTTAAATAAATATGAAAATACAATCATAATGCAAAAGTTGATTTTACTGTGTTTACATAAAAACACTTTTTCCAGATTAAAATTTTGATAGCAATATTTAAAGTAATCTATATTTTTCTTCCGATTCTTTAAATGAATAGAGTATCGATACTTTTCTGTAGATACCACATCCCTTATAGATAGATAGATGGATGTATAAATAAGTATAAAGGCAAATAGATGGAGATAGAAATAAATATAAAATGAGGAAATGAGAATGAGAGAGATGTAGTTATATAACTATCACCGCTGATTTTTTTTTTGTTTTTTCTAATTCATTTTCTTTAAGCCACGATATAATGCATTATTTGATTTATTTACAGCGTTTTAACTTTGACTTTGACTCGTCCGTCCTAAGTAAGCTAGCAAAATGTATGTTATCTCTAACTTGTTTGATGTGTTTTAGAACATGTTCAAAATTACTGGTCAAATAATTCCTCTCAAGATTTTAATATTAAATTATCATTTTTGTAAGCTTATGAAATATTTGAAAGACAGCTCTGTTAGCAGTTTGGCAAATAAGTCTAAGATGCCTTCATAATTTTCAAAATTCATCTTTATGAGAGGTTTAAAGTGTTTATAAATGTTTGGAGTGGTCTCTCCTACGCGTTTACAGTAGATGAACGGTGCTTTATGAGTAATAATTAATGTTGTATATACCTTATGAGTTATTATAAGATATTGGAAATATGTCAGTTTTATAAACCAGGACCAAACACTAATCTTCCGAGAAAAGTTTAGTAATCTTTCTTAGATTATTATTATTATTATTATTATTATTAGCACTGCGTCTTACTACCCATTCGGGTTATACGCACTTACGCTAATGTGTAATGGTAGGGTGATTGTGAGATGAAATGGAGGACCTACAGTTTAACGTGGAATCCAAACCACGGTGGAGGCCTGGCATTCCCCACATTCACAAGATGTCTTGTTAGAGGTAAAGGAAGAGTTTGGTAATCAGATAAATCTTTGCCGGGACCGAGGATTGAACCCCGGCCGCCAGCATAGAAGTCTGACACCTTACCCCTAGACCACCAGGTCACCAATCTTTCTTAGAAAATGTCAGTCTTGAAGATAGTAAAATTCACTAGCAATGAGTTATAAAATTATATATATATATATATATATATATATTAGAGGTTGTCTAAACCTTATATTTTTGGAATCCAAAACTTGAATTTTCTTTCTAATCTCAGATCCTCGAATCTTAAAAAAGATACAGTATAATATTAGTTAAAGGGAAAAAATGTTTAATTTAATTCTAAAAAAGTTCTTTAAGGTGAGGATCTAGGCAACGTTAGAAAAGGCCAGTATTTCTGCAGTTTCTATAACGAATCTTTTTTTTAGCTAGATTAATAAAATATTTATTTATTGCAATCATAGAGTTAAACTCCCTCAGTGGAATTCGGTGATCTTGAGGTAAAGTGACGTAGCACAATCTCCTTCATAGGGTAAGTAAATCTATCTGTCCCATGTCGATTGTGGTATTTAAAATAACCTTGGAAGGTTTGTGAAAACACCCTTCCCGACTAAATTGTCAGGCCCTTTCACTCTTGCTTATAGACATTCTAGTCAATCTATAGTTCATTTTGCGGAAAGATTAGCAGTACTAAATGTACCCTTTTCCGTGGAGGCACTTTCCATATCCCGATGAGGTTAGAGGATGATGGTAGGGAATATGACGGGGTGGAGCCAATGCATATATTAACCTTATTCAAGCCTAATTAAACAAATCCTGTGATCATGTGAATAATTCTCCTTTCGAGAAAAAAATTCCCTGGTACCAGCCTTGACTCAAACCCGGAAACTTTATACCAGCAACCCAGAGGCTCTTACCACTATACCACATGGCCAATAAGAGATGGATAATGTTCGTTGATTAAGCCATAGCCCTGAAAGGGGTATGCGCTTGACTAAAGTTCGGGGAAAACGGCTCTAAATAGTGTAGGACGTCTGAATGCTGTCGTGTTTACAACCGCACTCGTTCACATATACAAGTGGTGGAGTTGATTGTGACGCGAGGAGATTGAGTGGGAGCGTTAGATGGGGGAGGAGGGACAACAGATGTTAGTACTCACAACCAACTATGTCTAGTTATAGTCATCAGGCCAGGTCTAATACACTGTACTGGATTTGTCTTGTAAACATAAACAGTGCCATCATTCAGTGTCGAGGCACAGAACACCAAGAGAAAGAATAGATCAACAACACTTTCAGTTTTTACGATCAACACGGCGGATATCAACGGATTAAGATAGGATGGAAAAGGCCACGAGTAAAGTTAAGTATTTTTGAAGTTTTTATAACATTATTTTTGACACAATGAGTATAACATTGTTTCAGGTAATGCGTTAACAGGTCAGGTGGTGCTGTGGTCAGTGCACCTGGCTACGAGCTTAGGGATCCCGGGTTAAATTCCCGGCTGGTACCAGGCTTAGTTTTTCCGAAAGGAGAATGATCCCAACGGTCATCCGGGTTTGGTTAATTAGGTTTAATTTAGGTGTTTATGTGTTTCTACTGGCACTACACCATCAACTCAACTGATCGGTACATGACGAGACGTTATATATATAGAGAGAGAGATAGAGAGAGAGAGAGCACGTCTCGTCATATATATATATATCAAGACATGAATTCCAGTCTGTCGTACTGAGAGTGTTTTTCCTAAATGGTTTACCACTCTTCCTCCACGAAAATGTTGCCATACCTCCTACCTTCATCATACATATTTAATTAGACTAATTAATGTACTCACATAACAAGAAAGGAATACGTGATGGATTTACGTATGTGGGGACTCGACGTGGCATACAGTGTGGGGGACCACATACTCACATCCATTTTTTTTTTACCTTATCTTATTACCTGCTCAGATTATAAACATGTATAATAATTACGTTAGTGAGTTGGGGATGAATAAGATTGAATTTAGAGGAAGTGTACCCTCATTTTCTAGATTGGCGAGTGGGAAAACATTTAGAAAAATACACCCTCAGGTCACCCGACCGGTATTTGAAATTCGATCTCCCCGCTATCAATAGTCAAGTCTATTGCAAGATTGACGCCTTATATCATGTGACTACCAAAACCGGTCCATGTAGCGTGTCTGAGGAAAGGTAAATATTAGTCCAACTTTTAATTTTACCCAAATGTAATAATAACAATGTAAAAGCATATAGGCTACATAAAGACTTCATGAAAACACTCATTGAAATACAAATTTTACTTGATTTATTTGCAGGAAACATGTCAATATTGACTTTAAAGTCAATTTTATGAAGTATATCACTTTCCATATTGAGTAAGGAAAGGTATTTTAGAGTATTTTGTTTCATTATTGTACTGAGCTGGGGTTTTTTCAAAGTGGCAAATCAATTCTTAAAATTATTTCAACATTCGGAAAATGTTGATTTAAAATGTTGTTCAGTGATGATTTCATAGAAAAACATTTATTTTGTAGAGTATTTGTAGTTTTCTTTCATGTCAAGCACTAGTGCTGCACACTGTATTATGCAGTTCATTCCTTAGGAAGGGCTTGAGATAATTTTTTTTTATTCAGTGACCAGGTTGGTAAAGTGACTGCGGAACCGTGGGTGCAGAGGGTGCTGCTCCCTGGAAATAACCCTTTCTGGAATAAGTTTGCCTTCCCCAAAGACACATTTCCAATAATATACTATCGAATATAAAGCTGAAAGAGGGCTGAAATATGGAAGCTCACTTATAATATCTTATTGAAACATATATTTTTCTACAAATGTCCAAAAGAGAAATTCAAAATAATTTCTAAGAAGAGCCTATTTTAAAAATATTGCCAGGCAATGACAACTTCAATTAGCTTCTAGAGGTGTCTAACCTCAAAATCCAAGTGACTTCTGGATGCATTCAATTTTCAAAAATATGACGGAAAAGACCAATTTAAATATATTCTAGGGGCAGCTAATTGACAAAAAAAATCAAATGAGGATCATTATAATTAGCTTCTAGGGTCATCAAAATTTAAAAAATTTATAGGGGAAGACTACTCCAAATACTAACTTCTAGATACATGCCATTCTGAAGAATTTTCACGCGAAGACTATTTCAAATAGTTTCTGAAAGCATTAAATTTTCAGATATTGGTCAATGAAAGCCCACGTCTAATATCTTATTGAAGCATCTAGTTTTCTAAAAAAGTCCTGAAGAAAAATTCAAAATAGTTTCTAAGAAGAGCCTATTTTTAAAATATTGGCAGGTAATGACCACCTCAAATAGCTTCTAAAGGTATCTAAATTTTAAAAAACCCAGAAATAGAAACAATCTAAATATATTCTAGAATCAACCACATTAAAATAATTGGGGGAATATCTCTTAAAATAGATTTAGAGGATCTATATTTAAATAAAATATTGATGTGTACTATTTAAAATAAATTCAAGAGGCATCAAAATTTAAAAACAATTACGGGGGAAGACTACTCCAAATGGCTTTTTAAAGAGTCCCCCTCAAGACATATTCCCCACCTTCTAATAATATCGAATATATGCTGAAATATATGCATCAAACTGTAAATAACTTTAAAAGTCATTCAATTTTTTTAAATGTGACAGTTGGGGACCACTCCAAATAGTTTCTAGATGTATCCAAATTTAAAATTTTACTGGGGTACGGCCACTTAAAATGGATTCCAGATGCATAATTCTTATGTATAAATATATAAAAATATATAATTAAATATATAATCCAGGTGACGATAACTCCAATTATCTTCTAAAAGCATCTAATTTTCAAAAATATCCATAAGAGGATCATTCCAAATATCATATAAAGAAATGACAAACTTTTTTTTAAGTTGCTTGAGAAGTCTACTACGAACAGCTTTAGTGGTAACAATTGAAAGAAAATATCAAGGCGGTGGTTTACTTCAAAGTGCTTCAATGGGCATCCAAATGTCAATTTATTTACTTTTTACGGGGGGAGCACTTTAAGTGGTAGCTTTTAAAAGGGGTCTTATTTAAAAAAAATCAAGGTTAATGCTACCTATAATAACTTTTAAAAAACATATAATTTTTTTTTTAAATTTCTGAAGGAGGACCACTTTAAATTTCTTTTGGAAGCAACCAAATTTCAAAAAATGTTGTATACGACTACTTCAAATAGTTTATGAAAATAATCTAATTTTAAAAATTGGGAAGGGCAACACTCCAAATTATTTTAAAAGACATCTAATTTTTAAACCTTTATTGAAAAGGGAGACTGAGGTGGGGGTGAGGTTAGTAGGTAAAATCCATAAAACTTTTTTATTATGCTTCACCTTCTCTACACAATTAAGGTTCTGAAGCCCACTGGATTTGGAGATGTAGATAATATTATCTATTATAGACAATTTTATTTTTCTAATGGGGTTTGTGTGAGCCTCTTTCTGTGGGGCCCCTCCTTAAATCCGAAACTGCTGAACGGTATTAAAACGAGGGAAACAGAAATCAACACTTCCACTAAGAAGTAGTCGCGACTTCCTACATACCCCTTGTTTTCCATGTGTGAGACACACACGCCGACTAGACCCATCACCGCCATTTTGATGATGTTGACATCCAAGATACATACATGGGTGTATACGTTACTTTCAGTGCTAGAAGGGTCCCGGCCTCCCCCAGCCGCCTCATGTTTTTTTGTCGCCACAGAAATATGGGGGGGGGCAAAATTTAAAGGGAATCTAAGTTTTTTTAAAAAACCACCCCAAATGTCGAAATATCAATATGTAAACAATAACAACTTATTATAGTTACACAAATACTTTGCCCC